>CM070625.1:52123499-52531947 GCA_036346255.1 Ampelocalamus luodianensis | reverse complement strand
GCACCTAACTCCTCCTCTCACCCCTTAGCAAAATTTCTCCATCACCATGGAAGCGATGGAAGCCAAAGCATCGTGAGACACCTTCATCATCGCTGCGACTAACGACTTCCCCTAGCCTCCTCATCTACGTGGCAGCGTCAAGCGAGCAAGCGTGGAGGTGGTGTCGATGGTTAGGTGCGGCGGAAAGATACGCACCACGACTTGCAATGGCAAACGATCCCATAGCTCTTCTATTTGTTTCTCGTGGTTCTAGGTGTTACGTGCGTGGGGTAACGTTTGGATTTGTCCCACAATCTATGAGAGATTCAACTTATTGCTATTTTGGGGCTTTGATTTAGGTACAAATGGCTGGGTTCTTGAAACTTTTTGTCTGAGTTTTATTCAATTTGAAATTCTTTTGTGTCAACCTTGAAACCTTGAGTTCCAAAACTTTGACATCGTATCTCATCAAGTTTCAATATGTTTCATTAAGTTTCATCCAGTATCATTTTTTCTCTATATTTTGTAGAGCAAGTTTCACCCAGTTTCATATAGTTTAATTAAGTTTCATGAAGTTTCATCCCAAGCCTCGTAGAGTTTCATCAAATATCATTGTTTCTCCATATTGTGAAGAGAAAGTTTCACCCGATTTCATGCAGTTTCATTACGTTTCATGGAGTTTTATCAAGTATCATTGTTTCTCCATATTTTGGTAGAGCAAGTTTTACTCAGTTTCATGCAGTTTCATTAAGTTTTATGAAGTTTCATCCTAAGTCTTATGAAGATTCATCAAGTATCATTGTTTTTTCATATTGTGTAGAGCAAGTTTCACCTAGTTTCATGCAGTTTCATGCAGTTTCATGAAGTTTCATTACAAGTCTCATGAAGTTCCATAAAATTTCAACTTTTTGTCTTGGACAAAATTTCAACAGTAACATCGTGTTTCATATAGTTTCATGAGACATACGTGTTTCATGAAGTTTTATCCCAAGTCTCATGAAGTTTCATCTTTTTTGTATAAAGACAAGTTTTCAATAGTAACATCGTGTTTTATCTAGTTTCATATAGTTTTATCAAGTTTTATTTAGTTTCATCACAAGTATTATGAAAATTTTTAGAACTTATTAAAATTTGTAAAATATGATAAAATCTACTTGAAACTTTGTTGAAATCTTCTTGAAACTTCGACCATTTAAAACTAGAAGTATGAAACTTGTTGTAACATTTGAAAGCGCCCAACGTATAGCGTTGGTGGATGCTCTCTAAAATAAACGTGTCCAATGAGTTGCCCGAACTTTTTTTTTAAATATTATTATTTTTAAAGATATTTACAAAAATAAATAGTCGATTAAAAAATTACAAAAATGTATCTGTGCCGCTTGGTTGAAGCGGCGGCGAGAATGAATCGCCATTCAACTAGCGACAGGGGACCTGCCCCTGCATACATGCATGATTGAGGAATGAATCGCCAGCTCAATGGCGACGAGAATGAATCGCCGCTCAAGCGGCACAGACTATCGCCGCCTGTGCCGCGATTCATTCCCAACCCTTATTTTCCCTATTTCACTTAGGCGGTTTGTGATTTTCATAAATTTTAAACGGCACGTAAATCGTTAGACTCGTAATAACATTTTATCATCATCGTATGTTGTTCTACTACTACTAATTTTCAAGAATTTAGCGAGGACGTTTGAGGTATGAACGATTCGTAAAAGGAAGATAAGTGATATTGCCATTCCCCAACCCTTATTTTCCTATTTCACTTAGAGTTTGTGATTTTCATAAAAATTAAGCTACATGCGAAATGTGTTGGACTCGTAATAACATTTTATCATCATCGTGATGTTGTTGTACTACGGTTAATTTTCGGAGAATTTAGCGAGGACGCTTGAGTATGAACGATTCGTAAAAAGGAAGATAACCGATATTGCCATTCGCTCGAATTCATACACTCGATATTCTGAGAACTTGCGGAAGAACGCCATAACACTTAACTAAAATGATAATTGACAACATTGATAATAATATTTTTGTCGTGGTCGCGACGTCAACGCCTCCCATGTGGATGCCTCTAGTCGGCACCGGATGAGGTCCCCGTGGTGACGCCGGAATGTCGATGTCTCCTTGGTCTCGAGTATTTCGCGTGGCGCATGTCTTGAAGGTGTGCCGGACTCCGCAAATGGAGCACTTCTTCGTGCGACGTCCGGCTTCGCCGCCCATATCGTTCTCGATCGCGCTGCACATCGCCGCCAACCTTTCCTTGAGCCTAGCAATGTCCGCGGCCCAGTTAGTTGCTCCCAAGATGGATGGCCGTGAAATGGCCAACAACGGCGTAACCATACATCTCTCCACTCCATGTTTGCATCACCGCCTCCTTGGTGAAATAGTGAGAGAGGTATCGACCGGGATCTTTGCGCCACCGTCGAACAAAGCGCCATGACATGGAGTGCAGGGCTCATGCGTAAGAAGGGGCTTGTTACAAGTGCATACGCAACTATCGCGTAGCGTGCACTCATGGGTGATCCTCTCGCGGTTAGTCCCGCGACGCCTTTATCCTCGCACATTATCTCGGCGAAGCTCCTCGTGCCCATCTTGAATGCCCTGCATCTCACCCTTCTTGCTCTTCTCCTCCATGTATGCGGTGATCATGGCGGAGTAGAGTACTCTATCATTTGCCATGGTGAGCGATGCATTCATGCATCTGTTAACAAAGTAGTTTGTGGTACCGCGAGAATTGCCTCCACAATACCAACCAAAGGGAGGCACTGGCGCCGTGCATGATCCGATTGTAGACCTCGGCTAGGTTGGTTGTCATGATACCATATCGAGCACCACCCTCGTCATGCGGCAATGACCACTTCTCCTCGTGCTTGTGCTCAATCCGTTTGAGAAGCATTTGACACGGCCCCCTGTCTTCCTCGTGACACTAGGAGCGTGCGTGGGTAGCCGTGGCAATGCTTGGGGGCTGGTGGCGCTTAGGCGCGCCTTGTCGATGCCTCCGCTTACGTGGGTTTGGGTCCGGCCGTCGAGAATCTTCCAGTGTGTCGAACTTACGCCGCCAGTTACGGTTGCACGGCGCAGAACGTGTTCATCAAGTCCTTGTTGCGAAGCGCTATAGAAGTTTGCACCCAGTGCCTCGTGCACCACCCGCTCTGTAGATCCGGCCATGGAAGTGGAACGTTCTTCTCTCGCCAGAGCTGTGTTATTGCACGCAGCAGAGCGCGTCTTGGTCATGTATGAGGCATACGTTGGGACGGTCTGCTGGTAAATCCTCACATTCTTCGGGAACCACGACCACTATCTGAGTGTTCTCGCCAACGAAAGCTAATGCCACGGAAGAACTTGATTGTTTCCGTCCGTCGCTATTGCGGCCGATGTCGCCCTTGTACCGCCGATCGAGAATGTGCTATCGATACACAAGATTGACGACAAATCTTGGAATGCATTGATGCATGGACCAAACGCGAAGAATGCTCATTGTAGTACCCTCTTATTAGGCCACCGGATGCGTATGCGTCTTGAATGTCGATATGAGTGCGGGATTCTCGCCTTGTATGACTCGAGTTGCCGGGGAGGTTGTGGTAGGAATCCTCGAACGCGGCCGAACCTTGATTCCAATGCCTTCGCTTTGCCCTCAAGCCTTGGCATAGCCGATAGTGCATCGAACCTTACCTCAATGGCCCGAATGATGGATCGTGGCTCAAAATCTAGGTTATCCACGATCTCACCGTACATGAGATTGGCAATGAAGCTCGATGATGTTCCGGTGGGGATCATACTTCAATGACGACGCATGTGTGAGGACCACTATGGAGCACTTCCGGTGAGGTGTCCCACTTGGGCTGAAATGCGTGCATGCGCCAAGGGCATTCCTCTATGCTGCACTTGACGTCGTAGCATCTTGGGGTAGACTTGACGACGGTGAATGTGCGTCGAACCGACAATGCCCGCATTTGACCGCATCTTGCACGCCTCCTTGCATTTGTCACGTAGCTCTAGTCCGACCTCGCTCGTCGTACTCCCATGGTACATGGGAGCCTTCGTTAACGACGAGGTTCTCGGCGGTATGTGTTCCATTCGGATGGAACCGCTGCCGTCCGCATCATCGCCGCCATCAGAACCTTCATCTTGGACAATGTCATGTAATCTTGGTCTTCGAGCTCCATCATTTCCACTAGGTCTTCGGCTCCTCCCCTCGTCGGCCAAGCCCACTAGCTTTGTCTCACCGAATGAGGTAACTCGCGACATTAGCAACCTCTTGCCCTACGCCATTGTGTGCGGCTGCAGAGTCACCTATTTCTTCGTCGGTGTCGCGAACTCCTACTTGTTACGGCAGATGCAAGAGTGGATTTTGCAAACGCCTAGACCGAAGGACCAATTTCATCCCTCTCCCTCGCCATGCATACATCGACCGCCATGAATTTGTTCCCTTTAGTTGCACTAACTCCCAATCGTGGTGTCCCGCCCGTGGGGCGAGGCGCTCAATGTCGATCGAGACATCACGGTCCACT
Source organism: Ampelocalamus luodianensis (assembly GCA_036346255.1). Classification (NCBI taxonomy): domain Eukaryota; kingdom Viridiplantae; phylum Streptophyta; class Magnoliopsida; order Poales; family Poaceae; genus Ampelocalamus; species Ampelocalamus luodianensis. Next base: position 52,527,457 of record CM070625.1, on the reverse strand, counting down.
TGGAGCGTGTGGAACAACCACCGCATCACAACGCCTATTGTGCGTTGGTCAGGTCTTGGTAGGGGCACGTCCGCGGACTGAAAACAACTCAAATCAATTTCCTCGGGACCCTCCATAATAGTCCCTCGGCCGTAGTAAATTTTGAAATTGACGACGTCGGACATATTTGACGTACTGCAGTGTGAAGAACATTTACACGATGAACTACATATGTGCAACCGAATATCCCACCAAAAAGTATGTAAACGGACTTCACTACGTATGACACATCAAGAATCATGTAATCCGTTTTGTTAAGAAAATTACGAGGGGTGGGCAATCGATTTAACAACGCCGCTAGCTTTTTCCTCCTCCTCTCTGTTGTGTCCTTCTATTTTTAGTTGAGTAAGACCGAGTCGTGTGGAATTTCGACGGTTGCAAGAGGATTTTGTAAGGTCGTGAGTCTGTCGCCGCTTTAATCGGCGATACCTTCTGTCGCCGATTGAGCTGGCGATACCTTCTATCACCGATCGAGAATAGCGATACATACGTGAACCAAAGAACTAGCGGTTCAGCGGTGACGAGGATTAATTTATCCAAATTGTTCGCCCGCTATTTGTTGTTGTGCATTGTTAGAAGATTTTTGGAGGGCGATTGATGGATTAATGATTACGTGCGTACCAACGCAGTGATATTGAAATGCGTTGGGCATCTACGCACAACTCGTTGGAGAACTTTGGGAAATGACGCGCGATAACCACCGACATTTCATCCGACAAAGGGATTACATGGCACGGACAACGAACCGAGGACGGTACACGCATGCCTTTAGGGAAATTGAAATACATGGGACATGTGGAGGAATAGGTAGAACTACTGAGTTGAGCGTGGCCATTTACCCTTGCGGGCGGCTCGGCGTTGTACTCCTCGCCTTGCACCTTGGCTCGCCGCGATGGCCCTCTTTCGCTCCTCTCGGCCTCCGTCGCCTCGCATGCTCACGCTCGCCTCGCATGTTGCTGTCCCGCCTACCTTGCTCGGCTGCCTCGACTTTCAACTCTTTGATCGCCTTTCACGGGTCTCGATGTGCTCGCCCAGCTCTTCCATCTCAAAGAACGACCACATGTCGTAGGGGTGGATCTTGTCGTCGATCCACCGCCGAAGTCGCATAGTCTTGGCGGAGATCGCGGTGGGTAAAGAGAGTTCGTTACCGTTTCGGAATAAAAAGCATTGTACCATGAAATAAGGTTTCATTCCGGATGCTCGTTGTTGCGATCAACGGCGTAGTTTGGGCGGCACCAATAAGCGGCGCCCAATGGTCCACTCATCGGTTGATTTGACACACTTGCAGCGTCCCTACACCAAAGCATAGGGGTGCCACCTATCGGGGTCCTTCGAGGGCGTTACGCGGGCATAGGAGGTCGCGGTGGACCGAATCGTTGGGCGTACTACGGCGGCTTCCTCGGATCCACCGTTCGCAAAGGTTTGGTGTGTGAAAGGCTCCTGACTAGCGGCATGATAGCGAGCGGTGGTCTCATGGGGAGACACCCAGTCCTTCAAAAGCTTGCGGATTTTCTCCCATTCCTTCTCCTTGTCCATGTTTTCTACTTTGTGGTGCTGTTGTGGACTAGTTGGACGAGTTACGCTGTATTTATAGCTGGAGGGGATGGAGCCGTTGCCGGGCCTCTCGTGCCATCGTCGTAATAAACTAGGCCGTGTGGTCACATCGTCCTGAAAAGCTAGCCCGTGTGGTCACATCGTCCTGAAAAGCTGGCTACTCTGGTGCCATCGTCCTGAAAAGCTAGCCCGTGTGGTCACATCGTCCTGAAAAGCTGGCTACTCTGGTGCCATCGTCCTGAAAAGCTAGCCCGTGTGGTCACATCGTCCTGAAAAGCTGGCTACTCTGGTGCCATCGTCCTGAAAAGCTAGCCCGTGTGGTCACATCGTCCTGAAAAGCTAGCCCGTGCGGTCACATCGTCCTGAAAAGCTACCTTTTAAGGGCGATGCTACAAGACGGAGCAGCCTTTAAGGACTCTGTCAGCGCCCGTGTTGTCGCATCGCCCAAGAAACCTAGCTCGTTTTGTCACGTCGTTGCGAACAGTTGGATCGTCAAAGAAAGCAGCCATATTACTCATATTCAAAAGATGTCATAACAACAGTTGGCATAATGAAAAAAAAATTACATAAAGGGAAATCTAATGGCGTCCCTCTAGGTCGCACCCCGCGTCACCGGGTCTGCCGTCATTGCGCAATGAGCACGTCAGAGGGTCAGGCTGCCTGACAACCCGACCCACGCGAGTAGTCCGCGGTGGTGTAGCGATGGGCGACTCTGCGTCGGTGATCTGCGTCGGTGATCTGCGCCGTGCGGGTGCGTCGGTGATCTGCGCGCGCTGGGTCGCACTCGGCGCCGTGCATGGTGAAGCCTCCAAAGAGAACTGCGTGTCACGCGGATCCCTGAAGAAGTCCTCGATGGGTGCCGATAGGTTTGCATCGCCGGTCGAGAATGTATCGTCCTCCCAAGCCGTTCCTGCGAAGAATTAGGTTACAAACACAAACATAGTCATGACTAAAAGTACGTTACGCAAGCAAACGAAACATACTTATTGGCCCAAAGTTGTGCTCGGACGACGCGGCATAGTCCTGGCCCGCGTACGGGTGGAGCTGAGGACCTGTGACAGAAGATCGTCGTTACAAACTTATGAGGTTCGAAATGAAATGAAGAAGCGATGTCAGCGTGTCGTGTCGAACTCACCTCCCACATGTCCGGAGGTGCTCCCCCCGCCCTGCCACGCCGACGTGCCCGCCACGTGCGGAGCAGGAGGCTGTGTCCTACCACCTCGGCTGACCCCTCGTCCTCGGACTGGTCGGTCCACCGGTCGATCGGCGTCGCGACCGATCGTGGTCCGCACTCAGCGTCTTCTTGCCTCCACGATCTCGTGCAGGAGCCCTCGATCTCCCCGACATTGCCATGTCTTCGCGCGAGTCTACCATCTCGGCGACCTCGGTGAAGATCCACCTGCACAGGTAATCATCAAGTTGTACACGTAAGTATGTCAAATTAAATATGAAATATGTAATATTGAGTATGTACACTGCGGTGGAAAGTGGAGTCCGGCTGGGTGGGGTACGTGTCGGACATCGCGGCGCATGTCGGCGGTCGACCACGACCGAGACATAGCGGAGCCTCGTCCGGCGAGTACCACTCCATGTAGTGCTCGTGCGTCTGGGTCGTAGGCCTCGTCCGCAACCTCGATGAGGGTCTGCGCGCGGCACTCCAACCATCCACCCAAGGGGCCATCTGTCAGACCGAGGACATCGTGCCTACGAACTCCTTCCTAGTGTACTGTGGGCGGCAAGAAAAATATTTGGTTGCGATGTAACACATATTGTAAAGTCAACGGTGAACTTACGGCGTGTACGCGCGTCGGCACCGCCTCCCCAGGGGCGGGACCTCTGTCGCGAGACGAGGGCGCAAGACCCGCTGTATCTGGTACTCCTCCACGAAGATGTCATGCACCAAGGTACTCCGCGTGTACCAGTACACGTAGTCTCGCGTGCACAGCACCGACAGACCATTAGGGCGCGCGACGACCCCGGTCGCCATCATGCGGGGTCGGATAGCGCGGTCATCGGTCAGCTGATCAAACATCGCAACGTACTCCGGGTAGGAGCCCTGCGAGGTGATCGGCGTGAAGGTGACCTGTGCAATACAACACTTCAAACTAAGTACACGAAAATAACGATTGCAAAATGAAAATAACAAAGATTACGAAACTAACCGTCGGCGGCACCACAAAGTGCCCATGGTCGGCCGGTCAGTCGATCTGCGGGCGTACAAACCGTCCGTCTGTTGTCAAGTCCACACCGTGGTCGTCCGATCTGAAGCGCTCCAACGACCATAGCTGCAGATGGGGCGGGCATCCCGAGAGGATCGGCCGTCACGCCAACGCTGCACGCAGCGTCGCACAAGGCGGTCTTGTGATGCGTCGCGCGACAACGCGGCGGACCCGCAGCGTCTTTGCGGGATCCGCTCGATCGGTGACTTCGACCACCTCTGCGCGTCACGGATGTAGTGCTTGTCCCGGCTGTCGCCGTGGGAGGTCAGAACATCACCCACTGAACAACCACGCGGTAGGCCTCGAAGTGCCTCATGTATAAGCGCCGACGGCGCTGCGTCGCGACCATACGCTTCGGTGCAAGAAGACACGTAAGCGTCGGCCACGGTTCACAAGCAATTATTACGAGAGAAAAATAGTTCTGAAAACACTTATGTAGAGGCGCGATCCACCCGCCGCGTGAGCGTGCGATTTCTTCGAACTCGGCATCTGCTGCTGGCGGCGGGATATTGCGAACACGCCTAGGAGGTCCGTGCGCCACGTGGCGGGGCGTCGTGCGCCACCATTGGAGGCGCTGCGCAGGCAACCGGTCGGGTAGCTCATCTGCGGCGTCGGCGTCATCTCCCGCACGGAGATGGGCGTGTGGGTCTCGGCCTCCGGCGGTCAACCGGCCGCCGTCGATGGGAGCGCGATAAAAACGCCTGACGGCGTCACGAAAGACGCTGGTCTGATCGTCCTCCACCGTCGCCTTCACCATCCTCGCGAGTGGAAGGAGGTGCGCCGCTCAACTGCGTCCAAGCGATTAAGCACAAGCGAGTCAACGCAAAATAATCGGACCGCCATTGAGTGCATGAAGGACACAACTTCGTACCTCGGAATCGGTCTCGGTGCGACCTCCATGCCCGATGAAGTGCGTGGCGAACGCCCCAAGCTCTATCGGCGCTGGCCTCGGAGGAACGCGATGCGAGGCGGCTACGGTGGACGCTGGGTCAATCATCAAGGTCAAGCAACTGCGTACTCGCTCGCGTCGTCATACCTAAAAATGCAGCAAAATAGAAAGTTCATATTTTTTCCATGCATCTTTACATAGCCTATGTAGCAACTACGAATTTAATACATGTCATGCCACTTTTCTAGTTAAGCGGTGTTTTCGGCACTAACAAGATATTGACCGCGCACTAACACAACTAATAACGTACTAACAAAATAATAACATAGCGCACATATATGCTCATTGTTTTTAGACCTACCACGGCTACTCAGTGTTTTCTCACTATTCAAAAATGTATCGTGCATTAATTATGCTACTACAGCGGTCAACCAGCGCCATACTCAATTCTATGTCGCTATTGTCGTAATTTTATGTCCAACTCAAAATATGTACTACAGTTGGCTACATTTATGTAACCTACTTGATTCTATGTCGCTATTGTCGCATTTCTATGTCGCTACACAACTCAAAATATATCTTGCAGTTCGACTAAATTTATGTGACCTACTCAATTCTATGTCGCTATAGTCGCAATTCTATGTCGCTACACAACTCAAAATATGTACTACTGAGTTCGACTACATGTATCTAACCTACTCAATTCTATGTCGCTATTGTCGTTTGCTAACCTACAAGGTTTGAGCGTAACATACGATTTGAAAAATTTACGCAACACAAGATGATCGATCAAAGCGATGCTCTATCGATCTCTCTCCACCGCCACGAACCGGATGTGGTTTGCGCAATTTCTTCTCTCCTCTCCAATCTTTCTTGTTTTTGGAATTAAAATGAATTACGGATTGATTTTTCGGAATTTTATAGTCTATCTTACGCGCGCGATTGAGCTGGCGACATGAATATCACCAGTTCAATGGCGATAGCTACATATCGCCGATTCAGCGGCGACAGAAACGCTTGACTTCACCGCGCGATTGAGCTAGCGATAAATGCCGGCAACGGCCGTGAGTGGCGACAAGTTCCATCGCCAGTTGAGCCGCGATAGGTTCTGTCGCCGATTGAACTGGCGGCAGACATATTTTGTAATTTTTTAAGCGACTATTTATTTTTATAAATATCTTTAAAAATAATAATATTTTTTTAAAAAATTCTGAGTTGCCCCATGTCCTCTCGGCACGAGCCCGTTCCGCCCGAACGCTAAGCTGAGCCAAGCTACTCCATCACCCATCGGCTCGGCTCAGCTCACGCAGGCCCAACGCGTGTCGGCGCTGTCCGACACGTGGTCTCCCTCAACGCGCTCCTTGCCCCCTGAAAACACGTTTCCCTAATTATCTACGCCACCTGGGGTTAATTAACTACCAATAACAGCTAATCGTTCATTAACGGGCAAGTAAAGAAAAAAAAAGAGAAAACCTTTTCGATGATTAATGGAGGAGCAAAAGCGAGATTAGACAGACAGACACGTCCCTCGAGTCTCCCTCTCCCTCCTCTCTGCTGTTCCCACTTCCCACCAATCACACCGCCCTTACAGAGATCTGATTGCTTCTGTTCTTATCCTCTCATCGTCCTTTCTCCCAATCTATTACTATATCTTTCGATTCCACTGGGCAAAGCAAAGCATATCCATTTTTTTTCTTGCCCATTCTTTTGCTGTTGGTTTGGTCTTTCCGAGCGAATTCTGAATTCTTCGATGTTGCCAGAATTAATCGGCCACATGATGTGGTCTGGTTTGGGTTTGCTTTGAAGCTTGGACGCAGCTTCTTGATTGGGAGTTCATCTTGTTCTCCCGATTCTGTGCAGTTTTGGGTATGAATTCTTGATTGTTTAGGAGCTTCTTGCTTGGAACATGCAAGAGGATCAGCATCTGTGAGGAATCTGTGCTGTTCTTGGTGGTGCTGTGCTCATATATGGCGTCGAGGGACTTGTTGGGCGTCTTCGGCGGCGGCGAGGGGCGCCGACGGAAGGGCCGGGAGCGCGGCCGGCGGCGAGTCGGACGAGATCGAGCTCAGCAGGGCTCTCGCTGGGCGGCCGGTTCGGCACGGACCGGTCCCCGGAAGGCCAAGCGGCCGCGGCTGGCGCGCTCGTCGTCCATCGCGTCTGTCTGCTCGGTGTCCGTCGGTGACGGCGACCCCTCCCCCGCGGCTCCGCTGCCGCTGCTGCGCACGAGCTCGCTGCCCACGGAGACTGAGGAGGAGCGGTGGCGCCGGCGGGAGATGCAGAGCCGGCGGCGCATGGAGGCCCGGCGGAAGCGGCTCGAGCGGAGGAGTTCGATGGGTTCCTCCTCGTCGGGGTTGGGCAAGCCCGGCAGGGAGGACGGCGGCGACGTCGTTAACGGGTTCCAGCTGAGGAGGTCGATTGGGTCGCAGGGGAGCAGCAGCTCTGCCAACGCGCGGGAGCAAGGTATGATGAATAAACACATGGATGAATATGCTTGAATTCTTACTGCTTTTTTCTTGTTCATCAATTTGTTTGCTATTAGTTGTTCTTGATGCACTTTGATAAGACAAAGGGATGTTCTTCCTTAATGCATCTTGAATAACAAACTTGTTCCTGATGCATCTGAGCACCTCAACTCGCAAGAGGGGGGTCTATGTTGACCAGATTTGGGCAGTATCTGGTTTTGGGTTCAAGTTGCAACGTGCCACCGGAGCTTGAGCATCACTAGATTTGGCTAGGATCATATCCCAAATCGCAGCTAGCCACCCGAGATTCAAAATCGAGTGCTCTAGATTTGGCGCGCCAAAATAAGACGGGCATTCAGGGGTAAAGTTGGCTATAATCCAAACACACGCAGATCTGGCAAGGCATGTAGTGTTATGCACGACTCATTAATTGAATGATTGCCGCACACTAACTCCAGATGTATTTTGGGGATTTTGAGTGCCCGATTTTTGGAGTCCAAACAGCCCAAAGATCTAGAAGGGAGGGGTTGTGACTTACATGTGTTGCTTGCATCTTGTCGTGGCAAAAGATTTGATTAGCGAGATAAAATTTAATGGCATGCATGTTGAAATAATCTTGTTGTTCTTTCTTACGTATTTTTAGCTAACTTCTGTTGTAATGAAGTGACGCATTGTTTCACTTCTAAGTGTTTCACTTCTAAGTGGCGCGTAGCCTGATAGTAGAAGTCGCGTAGTTTCTCTCTGCATGTAACTGATCATGTCTGATCAGTATAAAACCCATCTAAAGTGCAGTGGTTCAATCGTACACTTAGAAAACTTCTGCATTGTTCTGTTGGCAAGAGAACAAGACTTGTGTATTTCGTGATAGCGTGTGTGAAACACCTAGTGCGTGCTGACAATTGGTATCAGAGCAAGAGTTGCTTTGATTCTGGTAAGATGTCGCGCAACACAAGATCTGCATCTCCGACGTCCATAAACTTCGATGGCACCGGCCGTCGTGAAGTAGGGAGTGGTTCTGGAGGCGGCATCGGCCGTGATCTTGTGGTGCATCAGGTCACGAAGGAGGCTGGGGTGATAGTGCGTTACCCCATGCTCACGCGCACAAACTACACCGACTGGGCTCTTCTGATGAGTCAATCTTCAGGCTTAGGGAGTTTGGGAGGCCATCGTTCCAGGCGATACTAATTTTCGTCAGGACAGGATGGCCTTATTGGCCATACTGCAAGCCGTGCCGCCAGAAATGCTAGCAACTCTGGCGATGAAAGACTCCGCTAAGGAGGCTGTGCGGTTGATGCGCCTTGGAGTCTAGTGTGTGCGTGAGGCAAAGGCGCAAGCACTGCGAAAGGAGTTCGACGACATTCGCATGAAGGAAAGCGAAACTGTGGACGACTTTGCAATGCGCTTGACTGGCCTCGTCGACAACATTCGCATTCTTGGAGATACACTGTAAGAAGAGAAGGTAGTGAAGAAGTTCCTACGTGGTGCTCCTTTCAGGTATTCACAAGTGGCTCGATCTAAGGAACATGTTTGTTGAAGAACTCACCGGGCGACTCCAGGCTGTTGAAGATCGGTATGAACCTTCAAAAGGTGATACCGGGGGAGCACGACTGCTTCTCACAGAAGAGGAGTGGCGCACGCGCATGAAAGGGAAGGAGCAAGAAGCTTCATCCGGAACTAGCAAAGGCGGCAGCTCCAAACAGGGCTAGAACTGTGGCAAACCCGGAAAGGGAGGAGTGCCATTTGGTGGCACTCGAGACAAGTCCAAGATAAAGTGTTTTAATTGTGGGATTCTTGGCCATTATGCCAAGGAGTGTTGCAAGACCCAAAAGGAACGCAAGGTGGTGGCAAATCTCACCAAGGTGCAAGAGGATGAGCTCACACTCTTGATGGCGCAGATGTGCAACACCACGGAGGCTGTGGAGAGCGCAACTGCCCAAGTTGTGCTGAACGAAGTGCATGCTCAGGCATACCTTGGGCATGAAGAAGGTCATCAAGATGACAAGTGGTACCTTGATATAGGGGCAAGCAACCACATGTCCGTTTGCAGGAGAACTTATTGAGTTGGATTCCAACATTAAGGGACCCGTCAAGTTCGGGGACAGCTCGGTATCGGGATATGTGGGCAAGGGACGGTGATGTTCACAGCCTCAATGGTGAACATCGCGCTCTCACAGATGTATACTACATCCCTCGACTACACAACAACATCCTAAACCTTGGCCAATTCGATGAGCATGGATGCCAAATGCTTATCGAGAATAGCGCTTTGGATTCGAGATCGCCAGCTACAACTTCTCGCCAAGGTAAAACGAACAATAAATCGCCTATATGTGCTTGATTTGCATTTGCAATACCGGTGTGTTTAGCGGCAAAATGCAACGACGGCGTGGCGCTGCACGCACTATGGGCATAAACTTCGGGGACTTTGAAAGTTGGCGCAACAAGAAATGGTACATGGGCGCCAAAGATTGATCGGTGGATCAAATCTGCGATGGCTGCTTGTTGGGAAAAAAACGTCGAGCTCCATTCCCGCAGGAGGCAACTACCAAGCGGAGAACATTCTGGATCTCGTACATGGCGACTTGTGTGGGCCAATAACGCCAATGACACCAGGAGGGAAGAAGTATTTTCTTCTTCTGGTGGATGATCCTGATCGTTACATGTGGCGACCCTTTTGGCGTCAAAGGCGAAGCTGCTGCTGACCATAAAGAAGTTCCAAGCTAGTGTGGAAGTAGAGACCGAGTGGAAGCTACGTTTTCTATGCACCGACCGTGGCGGGGAGTTCACATCTACAGAGTTTTCGGACTACTGTGCAGGTCCTGGCGTACAAAGGCATCTTACGGCGCCATACTCTCCACATGAGCGGCGTCGTCGAATGGAGAAATCGACCGTGTTTGCAATGGCAAGAAGCATGATGAAGGCGAAGGACATCTTGGGAAATTTTGGGAGGCGATTCGATCGCAATCTACATCCTCAATCGTGCACCTACACGAAGCGTCTACAACAAAACTCCGTTCGAAGCTTGGTATAGAAAACGCCCAAATGTGCATTACTTTTGCACGTTTGGGTGCATCGCTCACGTAAAGAATGTGAAGCCGAACATAAAGAAGCTTGATGACAGAAATGTGCGGAAAACAAACTGGTGTGGAATTTGCCACACCACCTAGTGATGGTTTCACAGACACCTTCGACGAAGGGTCACGACGCTACCGCACCATGGCAAACATCTATGATACAACTTCCGTTCATGAACTTGAGTTCAGTGGATTGTGTCTTTTGGAAGCAGAAGAACCGAAGAACTATGCTGAAGCTGAGAAGCATAAATGCTAGCGCGATGACTGAAGAAATGAAGGCAATCGAAGAGAATGAGACTTGGAACTCACTGACCTTCCAGTTGGGCATCGTCCCATTAGTTTAAAGTGCGTTTACAAGGTTAAAAAGGACTCGCTTGGTACTATAGTGAAGCACAAGGCACGGCTGGTGGCGAAAGGATATGTATAGAAGCAAGGTGTCGACTTTGAAGAGGTATTTGCACCTGTTGCTCGCCTAGAGACCGTACGGTTGTTCATCGCTCCAGCTGCTTTTGAAGGCTGGGAGGTGCATCACATGGACGTCAAGTCTGCTTTCCTCAATGGTGATCTTGAGGAGGAGGTTTACGTTATCCAACCACCTGGATTCATAGACGAGGAGAATGCACACAAGGTGTTGAAGCTTAACAAGGCTTTGTATGGGCTACGCCAAGCTCCTCGAGCATGGAACTCCAAGTTGGATCAAAGTTTGAAGCTACTCGGATTAAAGAGAAACCAGTCAGAGCATGCTGTGTACATGAGTAATACTGGTTCATTTAACTTGCTTGTGGGAGTTTATGTTGATGACCTTATAATCACTGGCTTACAGCCACAGGAGATCAACAACTTCAAGAAGGATATGAAGAAGATGTTTGTCATGAGTGATCTCAGATTACCCAGCTACTATTTGGGCATTGAAGTACATCAGATCAAGATTGGGATCACCTTATGCCGATCGGCATATCGTTGAAGATCTTGGAGAAGTGTGGAATGACTGATTGCAACCCGTGCCAGGAGCCGATGGAAGCAAGGCTGAAACTAAGCAAGGTTAGTAGCTGTCCTCCTACTGATGCTACATTCTACCGTAGTGTGGTTGGTAGCCTGATATATCTTGTACATACAAGATCCGACATTGCATATTCTGTCGGCTATGTAAGTCAGTTCATGGAGAATCCAACAACTGAGCACTTGGCAGCTGTGAGCGTATCCTGCGGTATGTTAAGGGTCACTGAACATGGGGTGTTACTACCAAAGAGAAGCGAGGATGTTTTGCACCTGACTGGGTATAGTGACAGCAACATGGCTAGCGATGTTGATGATCACAAGAGCACAACAGGAGTAGTGTTTCCGCTGGGACAAAGTCTGATTAGTTGGCAATCCCAGAAGCACAAGGTAGTGGCACTATCCTCGTGCAAGGTGGAGTATATCGCAGCAACTACGCAGCGTGCCAAGGAATTTGGCTTGGGCGTTTGCTGAGTGATTTGCAGAAGAATGAGGGCAGAAGAGTTGTTCTCAAGGTGGACAACAAATCCGCGATATCTCTGCAAAAATCCCGTTCTTCATGATGGGAGTAAGCACATTGACAATCATTATCATTTCATTAGAGTGTGTTGAGAAAAGGCAGATTACAATAGAGTATAACAACTCTGAAGAGCATCTGGCAGACATTTTGTGAAACAAATCGGACGTCAGAAATTCAGGAGATGCGCAAGAAGCTTGGCCTCGTTGAGATCAACAAGATTAGGGAGTGATTTGTTGAAATAATCTTCTTGTTCTTTTCTTACGTATTTTTAGCTAACTTCTGTTGTAACGAAGTGACGCATTGTTTCACTTCTAAGTGGTGCATCGCCTGATAGTAGAAGTCGCGTCGTTTCTCTCTGCATGTAACTGATCATGTCTGATCAGTATAAAACCCATGTAAAGTGCAGTGGTTCAATCATACACTTAGAAAACTTCTGCATTGTTCTGTTGGCAAGAGAACAAGACTTGTGTATTTCGTGATAGCGTGTGTAAAACACCTAGTGCGTGCTGACAATGCATGCTCTAGTGGCAAAAGATTTGATTAGCGAGATAAGTTTGTCTTCATTTGTGGCTTGATGGTTTTAGAACTCTTTTAATTATCTTGTTGTTTGGCCTCATCCTTGTATGGTACAATGTTTGTTAGTGCGTGTCTGCGATTATGTGAAGTAGATGATGTGTCATAATTTGAATTTCAGTGTGTAGAGGGTTTCCTATGTTCCGATGTGACCCAACCCAACCAAAATGTTTGTAAGTCGATTGTGTTAATTCCCCCCCCTTTAAAACACTATAGTTTGAGAACTGCTAACCCATCTTGGGAAGATTAGATCTAGGGCTGTAGACCACCAAGAAACGTCGAATTAGGACAAGAACACCCCTAAATTCCTGAAAATGCTATAGGACACCAAAAAATTAAAAAATAAACAAAAAGACCCATGTCAATGCCAACTTTTGTATGCCATTTATGAGTGCACATGGTTATCACACTTCTGCACGAATATGTGCACAAAAGCCGATGCATAAAATCAAATTTTGGTGCTATAGGTCACCTTTGCATGAACACGTCTGGAGGATGCATAAAATCAGTCAGGTTTACGTGCTATCACAGTCCATAAGTCAAAAGCTTGATAGGTAATGATAACAAGCATGGTTAACACAACAGATTCAATATACTCCGGGTTTTTTTTGGTCATTTCCAAAATTGTGAATTTGGGACCATTACTTTAGTAACGCCCTAAGGCCCAAAATTCATTAAGGGCTACCCTACTCAGGGTCGCGGCAGACCGCACACGCTAGTGACTCTCATATGCTTTCACCCAAAAGGGCTGACCCCAAGTTGCTAGGCTTGGTTCCTTTAGGTTGCTATGCCGTTTACACTTCCAATGTGGAACTTACTACTGCACATGGGCCATGCGAGCCACCTCCAAATTGAGTCAGGGTGTCACAACTTTTCTTCTACTTCCATGTTTTGTGGGTGGCAGTGAAACATAAGTTTTTCCCTTAATGTTTTTTTTTCAGCACTCCACTGTAAGAAAAAGGTTCACAGATCTTAAAGATATTAGTCTATTGTAAATTTTACGTACAATAACTAACCAGATTGAAACTGGGAACTAAAACTTACTGGAAGAATTTAAATATAGACTTATCTAGGCAGTCACGCTCCAAACCCAAAACCCCGTTGATTGGATGTACAGGTAGTAAATCTTGCCTTTCTCTATTATGCTAATTATCTGGCAGTCGGTCTCTCCCTTTTTCCCAAGAACAAAATGGGTTTCTCCCTCTTCCTCCACGGCAGCCACCACCATGCACTGTCTCCACTGTCACCCGTGACCTGTTCACCTCATCTGTCCATGACAGCCGCCTCTGCACTCATATATTCAACATTAGTAGGCTCTGGGTGGCACATGACCTGTCAAGTTAGTGGGTCTTACATTTTATGTATACTCACTCGTTTATCTCAGAAATTTAGCTCAACAAATCTGATCAGTTCCAACTTCCAAGCATAGTGCAAAACAAGGTGTAAAGGAATATTTTTTAGACCTATTGAAGTAGTGTTACTATATGAAGTGGATTTACCAGAATAGTGAGGTTGTACTTCACCAACTGATGAACTAAAGAAATTTTAGACTGAAGAGATTTGAATTTGTGATAAATTAGCTCTTTGCAATCCACTTTGAGATAAAAACATGCGCAACACAGCGATGTTGAGACTTGAGACAGCTCAATTTCCTAATAACATTACAAAAATGTTACTGAAGTGAAGTCATGTAGGGTTTAAGTAAGCTCTACTATTTAACCTATTTATACCCATTAGCTGGGTTAAATTGAAAGTTCAAACAGGATGATTAAGGGGTATTTATAGCCTAGCCTAAAGAGGATAGATGCCACGACTTGTCAAGATAAACTCAGAGAGGATCTGGTGGTGATGGCTGTCGATGAAGAGGATATGACCGTTTGGCGTTTGTTGACAAGGGAAAGAACCGGTTTCAATTCTTAAATGAGAAATTTGTTAGTATATGGTCATTGTTAACAGGGATAGGTCATAAGCACTTCTTGCCTTTGATACGGATCAACGTGTAGTTGATGTGCACGTGGCCCGATCTTTCATGGTACTGTGGCAGCATCCTTGTTTTCTCCTTCCTTAGCCTTGCGCAAGCTCCTTTCTTGCCAATCAGCTAGCTCTTCTTTTCTTTGGCGAAGCAAACAGCAAGCTCTCTAGCTTTCTTCTTTGGCGAAGCACACAAGCGCAGCACAACCTTGTCCTTGGCCGAAGCAACACAAGCAATATGATGGTATTCACCAATTAGGCAAAGGAAGAACCGAACAGTTGCACCGCTCGTCAAGAACTTGCCAACCAATCTTGAGAAGAAAGAATGATGAGTTGGATCCACAAGGAATCACAGAAATTAGAGAAATTCGCAGCACATCCAATCCTCACGCAGCACACAAACCCTACATGGGTTTTCGATCAAACGCACAAGCATATGCGCCACCAAGCAAACATGGCTTTTCTGAATTTTTATTCAATCTAAATTCGTGCTCCCCCTTACATGGTCGAATCCCTAGGCTTAATATAGCCTTACACACGCACACACTTGGCCGAAACCGACTCCAACTCAGTGCAGAGTCCCATTCGGACTCAACGACCGAAATGCACACAACTAGGACTCTCCAATTCGAAACTAAGAGATAAAAACAGCAAGCTAAATTTTGGATTCCCTTGCTAAAACTGAAATTATCTTTAATATAAAAACTCCTATTCGGACTCTTCAATTAAAAGGAAACTACATGTATTTTTGGACAGAGTAATAAAGATCTATTTGGATACTTGAACCCAAACCAACCAGTATAAACTCCTGGTTCTTTGGGATTCCTTCCTTGCTGGTTTGGATCAAGTCTCCACGATGCCGCACACCACCCAAGCTACTCTCATTGGCCCAACTTCCTCCTGGCACCGCATGCCCATCTTGGCCCAAGCGGATGCACTGCATGCCCATCACGCTCTCGGACGCATGCTTCTTGCCCCCACCTTGGCTAGCTCTCCTTTCCTCGCTCTTGGCTGAAGCTAGCCCTTGCTTTCCCTCTTGTTGCAAAACAGCACCAGGTTGAGCTTTAGCACTAGTTTGCAATTTGGGAATGCTCACCAAAGTGGTAGATGCTCCTAGGACCATATCAGCCTTTTATCTGATTTGACAACCATGCCCTTTTTAGATGGGGTCTTCCTTTGTCAATGAAAGATTATTTGCCATTCTAATTACCTTGCAGTGGTATTAAAAGTCAAAGAGTAGAGAAACGAGATATCTGAGCTAAGGGTGATATTTTTAATTAATATGGCACTGTTACTTCATTCAACAGTCCAAGAGTGTACTTTGATAGGTTGGTGTGATTTCATTAATGGAATATACTCAGAACTACTGTTTGTTGTGTTGCTTAAAACTCTCTGAAGGTAATCCATTGTACTGTGATGACTTATCTGAATTTCCATGTGATGACTAATGTTTAATATGTTAGATCGGCACTGTTTTTGAAATATGGAAAGCTAATGTGCAGCTACTGTGATAAGCAATGGAGTCATTAGGTAGCTGGTGTTACCCATGTTCACTGTGCATCTTGAAACATACAATTTAAAACATTTTAGTCTGTATATTTGGATGTCTATATATTTGTATTAGCAAAACTGCAGAAGACAGAAGTGCATACCTAAATTTCTACTCATTTGCAATCTGGTACCCTTATGCTGCTGTTAAGTTTTCGATAGAAGTGTGCTGTTTTTTCGAGGGCTGATAGTTGTGTACTGTGATATTTGATTCACCTTCCAATCTGTTCTTGGTACTTACACAGAAGAACCTGTAGTAACCAGTGTGAAGGTGCAAAAAAAAAGGAGATCTTTCAAGTGATGAATAAATCGGTACTCTAGTTTCTGCTTGCATCTGCCCATCAACAAAACTCATCTTTCCCTTTTCTTTTCAGGTCTCGACAGAAATGCAGTCTGCCAGTCCACAGACGCGAGGAGTCCATCAACCTCTGATAATACCAATGAAAAAAGCGCGCTTCCTCCTTTGAGAACAGCAGCTGGGAGGCCACAAAACGGCACCATGACAGCGCAGCCTCCTTTGCGGACACTTGGGTCCCTGACAATGAGAACGAGCAGTACCAGTGACATCCGGAAGAGCATGATGGAGGATATGCCGATGGTCTCTTCCAAGGTTGAAGGGCTCAACGGCAGGAAGATAGACGGCTTCCTGTACAGGTACAGCAAAGGCGAGGATGTCAGGATAGTATGTGTCTGCCATGGTAACTTCCTTACTCCTGCGGAGTTTGTGAAGCATGCTGGCGGGGGTGACGTCTCGAATCCACTTAGGCATATCGTCGTCAACCCCTCGCCGTCGTTGTTCTTGTAATCCTGAAAATGTACCTAGAGAAAGGTTTTTCTTCATGTTGTTACCTATTGTGTTGTAAAACTTGTAACTTGGTAGACACCCTGTTTCCGTGAGTGCAACGGAATAGTGTTAAGACGTGATCA
Organism: Ampelocalamus luodianensis; assembly: GCA_036346255.1. Classification (NCBI taxonomy): domain Eukaryota; kingdom Viridiplantae; phylum Streptophyta; class Magnoliopsida; order Poales; family Poaceae; genus Ampelocalamus; species Ampelocalamus luodianensis. Next base: position 52,510,685 of record CM070625.1, on the reverse strand, counting down.
TACCAGTGACGCTCGCCATGCAGGATCCCGAACATCCTGCGCTTGCCTTCCAGGAGATAATCACGCCAGCTATATTTCCTCCTTTGTTAGCGCTATGTTTGGCATGTATCACACTGATTCGGTTGGGCAGTCTTCATCGCTCCTGTACTATTTATGGAAACCTCAAGTGTCATTCTAAACGCCTTCATGGTATCAGAGCACCGATCTTGAGCGCCTTTTCTTTCCACCCACCAACCCTTCTTCCTCCCGTCCGATCATGGGCAACACCGCGGCTGCCGCGACCAAAGCAGTTCTCTGGGTGTAGGCCGTCACCGTGGCCAGCATCAAAACCTTGATCCCGGTCTCTCGACCTCTCAGCGGTCAACTACTCATAGTGGCGGGGTTTGTTTGAGGTTGCCTTGTGCAAATATGCACTCGACGACAACGTCACGATAGCTGCAGCCCCCTCCACCGATGCGCAGTGGAAGTGCCTCGACGCTCTTATCAAATTGTGGATCTACGGCTCGATCTCCGTCGAGGTCTTGGCAATGGTGAAGTCTCCGCAAGCCACGGCTCAAGTAGTCTGGACCAGCATCCAAGGGCTGTTCCGTGACAATGCCGAAACCAGCGCCATCTACCTCAAGCAGGAGTTCTAGAGTCTCATTCAGGGTGCGTCGTCTACTGCAGAATACTGCCGCAAGCAAAAGACGCTAGCCGACGCCCTCGGCGACGTCGATCGATTGCAAGATCAGCGATAAGACCCTTGTCCTCAACACTCTCCGTGGGTTGAATGAAAAATTCGCCTTCCTACGCACCGTCCTTCCCATGCAGAAGCCCTTCCGTCCTTCCTCAAAACATGCTCCAAGCTCATCCTCGAGGAACTCCAAACATCATCCGAGCTCGCAACCATCGGCCTTCTTCACCAACACCTCTGCCGGCGGTGGCAGGGCTCCACCAGCTTCGGCAGCAACTCGGGTCATAGCAACTCCTTAACGCCTCGAACCGCGGTAAAGGGCATGGCAACTACTCCAACCACAACCGATGCAATAATCGCGACAACGGCAGCAGCGGCAGTAACAAGACTGCAACACCCTTATCGTCTTTCAATCCAAATGTTGCCCCTATGGCTGGATCCATCCAAATGTTGCCCGGCCAAGGGTACCATCCCAACAGACCTGGTATTCTCGGCCCATGCTTGGTGGGTGCGCCACAGGCCCTCGTCGCCTCCTTTCCGCACCACTCCCAGGCACCATCGCCCCCGACGTGGCAAGGTGTGCCATGGCCGGGTGTTTCGTGGCATGGCGCACAGTGGCAGGCGCCAACCCCGCCACCCATGTCGTCCACGCCATCCTCATCATGGGACCAGAACCAGCTGATGCAAGCCTTGAACACCATGATGCTCATGACACTGTCCTCATCCGAGTGGTTCATGGACATGGGAGCATCTGCGCACATGACCTCTGAGCCCGGTAACTTATCTTCCGCTTTCCCATCTTCTTCCTCTACACCATCCAATGTCATTGTCGGCAATGAGTCTCTTCTTCCCATCACCTCCACCGGGCACACTTCTTTCTCTACTCCTGCGCACTCATTTCATCTCAACAGTGTCTTAGTTACACTTAACCTTATAAAAAATCTTATTTCTGTTCGTCAATTCACCCTAGATAATCACTGTTCCATCGAATTTGACCCTTATGACCTTTCTGTTAAGGATCTTTGAACTCGGAACGTGATCCCTCACCGTGTCGACCACCTCCTCCACTACTCTTTGGCCCCGACGGCTTGGACATTTAGGCCGGTAGGCTTTATCGCATTTAGCTTCTTCTTCGTTGATTCCATGTAATAAAAACCAATCGGATGATCTACTATGCCATGCTTGCCAATTAGGCAGACATGTTTGTTTACCTTTTCCTTCATCACATTCTCGTGCTAATAAAGTATTCAACTTAATACACTGTGACCTATGGACTTCACCCATCCCTAGCATCTTCGGTTACAAATATTACCTTGTCGTTCTTGATGATCACTCTCACTACCTGTGGACCTTCCCTCTTCACCTAAAGTCCAACGTGTTCGCTACTCTCACACTTCTTTGCCTACACCAAAACTCAATTCAATGCCACCATCAAAAGCATCCAGTGTGATAATGGTGGCGAGTTTGACAACACTGCCGCCCACACATACTTCCTTACACACGACATTGCGCTCCGCATGTCGTGTCCTCATACATCTCGCAGAATGGCAAAGCTGATGAAGAATCTAGACCCGTCATTATGAGTTAATATAATATTTTGGTGATTAATGACAAATCTAATTGTGAGACTAACACTTCTATTTTGTATACATTTTGTTTAGTTTCAGTTGGATATAAAGGTGAAAAATAAAGAGGTTGAAAAACAAAGAGGTATGTATCAATGACAAATCATTTGTGAGACTAACACTTCTATTGTTGTACCTCTTTATTTAGTCTTGGTTGGATATAAAGGTGAAAATCATAGAGGTATACATTCGACATCATATTCTTATATCTTGTTGCATTCCTCGGATCCAAAATATAGGTTGAACTCCACTAAAAGTCTAACTTAAATATGTGCATATGTTTTTATTACACATTTAGGAAGAGTTCACTCTATATTTTGTGGTTTCATTAGTATTGATTCATATTCTTTTATCCACTTTTTGGGGATCTCTACTTTGAAACATATCCTTTGGGTATATGAAACTTGTGTAGTTCATATATCCTCATATTGCTTTATATTCAATTATTTGCAATTATGTTATGGGACTAATGTGTGTGCTAAGATATTTTAGAAGCTTAGTCAAGGAGTTTGAATGATGACATGAAAAGAAAATGCAAAGGTGATAAAAGATTGACATGGCTCAAGACAAAGGAGTCATGCATTGCTTTTCGAAAAGCTCTGGGAAGAAGTTCAGTGGAAATCAGTACAACCGCATTTGGTAAGCGGTACTACCAGTGTGCGGTAACTACTGGGCTTGAATGGCGGTATGATTATTCCAGAGAGCTTGTTTTTGGTGTTTTGTTTTTCTCAGCTGTTTCGGTAGTACTGGTGTGTACTCAGTGGAACTACTGGTGAACATCCGGACCACCCAAACGTTCTGCCGACCGTGTGGTCAAAGGCGTGGTCGAGCGTTCAAATGAATCTGAGCCGTCCACATGGCCAGTCCGATCGGGTGAGCTGGTTTGGTCGTTTCTGTGTTAGCGGTAGTACCGTAGTTCCTTGAGTGGAACTACCGCGCACCAGTTGCACCGAACCTAAGTGGCGGTACATGTTTTCGAGAGGCGTTTGTTGCTCTTTTGGAAGAGCGGTAGTACCATTGTTGTTTGAGCGGAACTACCGCACACGGAAGTTTCAATTCTTCGTGCGTGCGTATTTTCTAGAGAGACACCTTTTGCTCTCTTGGAAGTGCGGTAGTACCGGTGGTGTCTTTTTGGAACTACCGGAGAGCAGAACTACCGCATGATCAATGCGATAGTACCACACGAAAATAATGGCTTGTTTAGAAACATTTATGTAGGTTTACCTTGTTAATTAATGTTAATGACATTGTCGGACTAACATTTTCCATGAGTTGGATGAATATGTTATGTTCGAGGTGATGAAGATTTTGGATGGCATCATGAGTTGATTGTCATCAAGTCAAGGTTCAAGAAGATGATGTATCATGTGTTGATACATATCAAGACGTCGAAGAGGATATAATCATGAGTTGATCATCAATTCAAGAGAAAATCCATCGTGTGTTGATGGAGGTCAAAGTAAAGGATGCATCATGGGTTGATGCTTATTAAGACAATGACTCGAACTTGAAGTGAAGATGTGCGTCATCAAGCTTCAAGAAGATGCTCAAGGCAAAGGTATGATTAGTTAGAGCTAAGGATGTGTTTCTAGTCTTTTACCAGTCTTGGTGTTTGGTTGAAAGACCGGATTGCTAGTTTAGGTTGCCGTACTATTAAGAGGGGCCTTGTCTAGTAGCTTGAGTCTCACCATGCGTTGATAGCTCAATCTCACTTGCTCTAGCTCTCTGTAGCATGATGCTATTATTTGCGAATGTGTTTTGCAAATAGTCGAGGCTCATGCGTCTAATCCTTGTAGCATGTGACTATACTTTGCAAATGTATTTTGCAAATGGTTAAAGTCCATGTACCTACTCCTTGTGGCATGATCTAAGTTTGTAAATGTGTTTTACAAATTGTTGGGATTCATGTGTGTTCCCTTGATATGGTCTAAAATTGCTTGTTGCTATTTCCTTGGACATTAGACCGTGATTGTGACTCTCTAAAGTTATTGTGCTTTCTGCATTGATCTAATGTGTTTGAGATCATGCAATCAGGTGGGTTGTGTAGCCCTTTGAATAAGCTTTCAATAGAGTCCAATATCACTCAATTCCGACATCGGAGTCAAAAGTTATGACCTTTTTACCGAGTGTCATCTCTGCTGAAAAATAGGCTGTGGAACTACTGCCCTTATAAGAGAGATACTACTGCGGTTTGCACTGCGGTAGTACCGCACCAAGTCTGTAACAGCTAGTTTTGGGGCTGTTTCGTCTCCAACGGCTAGTTTTTGTTGTGGGGGCTATAAATACCTCCTTGGCTGGTTAAGAGACAATCTTTGGCACTCCATTTCACTCTCTTGAGCTAGTGTGAGCCTCTCCTCTCAATTGTGCATGTGTTGCACCTTGTGAGCAAGGAGAAAGGTCTCTAGTTGCATGTGTTGCATCTAGAGTTGGATTTCGTATCTATTTGAACTTGTGCATTCGTTGCACGTGGTGAGATTCAAGTAAGGGGCTTGACCTATTACTCTTGGAGTTTGCCAACTCCTAGACGGCATTGGAGGCATCGTGTCCGGTAATCTCTTCAAAGAAGATTGTGAAGAGGCCCGGTGTATTGTGAAGGTTGAAGCTCACCTACCCGGAGCGGGAAAGAGCTACCACTAGTGGATTGGAGGTGTTTGGCTTAATTTGTGGAGCCGGTCCAATTAGTTTGGGCTTACCTCAATGTGGATTAGGGGAGACCGGCAAGTCTTCGAACACCACGGTAAAACATCATTGTGTCATTGTGGTTTGTTCTCTTGTGTTTTACTTTGTGCAATTTACATTCCTAGAATTAAATTGTTTACATATCTTTATATAATTGCTCATTATCAATAGTTTTATATTGTTGATGCACTTAGTGAGACTAGTTGATTTAGGCCTTAATTGTGCAAAACCGATTTGATGTACTCTTCGCACTTAAACTCGATTTTAGCCAAAAGATTTTAAAATTGCCTATTCACCCTCTCTAGTCGGCCTCCTCGATCTTCACATTGAGCACGTTATTCGCTCCACCAATAGCATCTTGCATTCCCTCCTGTTCCATGTGAGTCTTCCCCTGGTCTACTAGGTAGAAGCTCTTCATGCTACCACCTATCTTCTAAATCGTCACCATTCCAGAACCCTAAACTTCTGCACTCCCTACTCGCCCTCTTGGTTCGCCTCCTCCTCGACCATCTTCCGTCTTGGTGCCGTTGCTACCCCAACTTGTCGTACTGCAGCTCACAAACTTGTGCCACGTTCCATTGTGTGCATCTTTCTCGGCTATCCCGATCACCATAAGGGTTCTTGATGTTTGGGTCTATCCACAAATTGCATCATCCTTTCCGTCACATCACCTTTGATGAGAACTCTTTTCCTTTCATTTGAACACACCATGCCACTAGTCCGTCGACTTTGACTTCCTCGACGAGATCATCACCATGGCACGGTTGGTATCTCCTCCCATCTATAAGATCGAGGAGGCCGACAAGAGGAGGGTGAATAGTCATTTCTAAAATTCTCTAAGGCTAAAATCGATTTCTAATCTGAGCTAATAACAATCTAGTTTTGCACAATTAAAACCTAAATAAACTAGTCTTTACTAAGTGCATTAGCAATTCTAAGACTATTAATAATGATAGCAACTAAACAAATACAAGTAAGCAATTTAATTCTAGGAATGTAAATTGCAATAGAGTAAACACAAGAGAACAAACCACAATGATACAACGATGTTTTACCGTGGTGTTTAGAGACTTGCCGATCTTCCTAATCCACGTTGAGGCAAGCCCAACCACGTTGGACCGGCTCCAACAACAGGCCAACACCTGCGAGTAAGTCCAACCACTTGGACCAGCTCACAACACGAACCAACACCTTGATCCATTCGGGGTTACTCTTCCCCCACTCCGAAGATGGTGAGCACCAAACCACTCACAACCGTCGGGCTTTCTCACAAGCTTCTTGAGAAGATCACCGAATCATGATGCCTCCACGCCGTCTAGGTGTCGGCAAACACCAAGAGTAATAAGACAAGCGCCTTGCTTGACTCTCACCAAGTGCAACACATGCACAATTAGACGCTCAATCCAATTCTAGTTGCAACACATGCAACTAGAACCTCTCCCTTTACTCACAAGTTGCAACATATGCACGATTGAGAGGAGAATCTCATACTAGCTCAAGGAATGAAATGGGATACCAAGAGTTGCCCTCCAACCGGCCAAGGTGGGTATTTATAGCCCACACACAAAAACTAGTCGTTTAGAGGAGAATTTGTTGAACATCAGGGAAACCAGTCGATCTGTGAGGCCTTTGGGCGGTCGATCAGAGCTCTGATGCAATGCCTATAAAAATAGCTATTACACATAATTTCCGGTCGATCCGCCCTCATAGGGTGCAGTGCGATCGGATCCCGTCGATCCGGACTTCTAGGAGGAAAAAAACAAAAAAACAGGCTCTCTAGAAAAGGTTGACCGGCCTTATAAGGCGGTCGATCGGCGCCTTGTAAGAAGCGATCGGTCGATCGGGCTTTCAAGCGTGGCGGTCCGCTAAGAATTTTAGCACGGTGACACTCGGATAAGCGGTCATAACTTTTGACTCGATGTTGGAGTTGAGTGATTTTGGATTCTATAGAAAGCTTATTGAGAGGCTACACCCCATCTGTTTGATTGATCTCAAACACATTTGATCAAATCAAGAAGCACAACTCAAAGAGCCAACACATGGCCTAACTCCAAGAGCCAACACATGGCCTAAGTCCGAGAAAAAGAGCAACGAGCAATCTTAGGCCATGCCAAGGAATGATGCATGAACTTCAATAATTTATAAAACACATTTGCAAACTTAGATCATATCACAAGGAGTAGGCACATGGACTTCAACCATTTGCAAAATACATTTGCAAAGTATAGTCATATGCTACAAGGATTATGCATGAGCCTGGACTATTTGTAAAACACAGTCGCAAATATCGGCAACATGCCACAAGAGTAGTTGCATGGACTTCAACCATTTGCAAATTATAGTCTCATGCTACAAAGAGTTAATGCATAAGCTTCAACTATTTGCAAAACACATTCGCAAACAATAGCATCATGCTATGGAGAGCTAGAGCAAGCGGGATTGAGCTATCAACACATGATGAGACTCAAATTACTAGACAAGACCCCTCTTAATAGCACAACAAACTTATACTATTAATCCGGTCTCCAACCAACCACCAAGACCGGTAAAAGACTAGGAACACATCCTTAGCCCTAGATAGTCATACATTTGCCTTGAGCATCCTCTTGAAGCTTGATGATGCACATCTTTACTTTAACTCCAGATCATTGTCTTGATATGCATTAACCCATGATACATCCTTCACTTGACCTCCATCAACACATGATGGATCTTTTCTTGATTTGATGATCAACTCATGATCATCTTCTTTTCGGGATCTTGATGTGCATCAACACATGATGCACTCTTTCATTTGACCTCCATCAACACATGATGGGTCTTCTTTTGACTTGATGATCAACTCATGATCATCTCCTCTTCTTGAACATCATCAATACATGATGATTTCCTTTTCTTCGAGCGTTGACTTGATGACTATCGACTCATGATGTCATCCAAAGTCTCCAACTTCATGGAACATAACTTATTCATCCAACTCATAGAAAATGTTAGTTCCATAATGTGATTATCATTAATTACCATAACATACCATTAACTCATAATAGTGGATCAAGATACTTCAATCTTTCCCTCTTTGGTAATTGATGATAACCACCTCAATTTGCAGATAATTGAATATAGATCAATATGAGTATATATAAACTACACAAGTTTTATATACTCAAGGATATGTTTCAAAGTAGAGATCATTAATATATGTGGAAAAATAAATATGGATCAATACTAATGGAACCTCAAAATATAGAGTGAACTCCCCCTAAATGTGTGCATACACAAATATGTAATAAGAACATATGCACATATTGAAGTTAGACTTTTAGTAGAGTTCATCCTATATTTTGAATCCGAGGAATGCAACAAGATATAAGAATATGATATCAAAAGCATACCTCCATGATTTTCACCTTTTCATCAAACTGAGACTAAATAATATCATAGTTAACAAACGAGTTAGTCTCATATTTAGATTTGTTATTAATCACCAAAATATACCATTAACTCATAATAGCTTGTCTAGATTCTTCACCATTTCTTGCGCCCCTCCCGCACCAACTACACCACCTCCTCCTCCTCCACCCATTGCTCAACCGATCGCCCCTGTCGTCAGCGACCACTCGATGACGACGCGCGGCAAACTCTGACTTCATGAGCAGCCCAGCGTCTCAACCTCTCTGTTACCTCCCTCTCCCATTCCCAAAACCTACCGTGCGGCTCTCAATGATGAAAATTGGCGGATGCCATGCAACGCAAGTTTGATGCTCTCGCTAAGCGTACTTGGGACTTGGTTCCTCGTCCACCTAGTCCGAATGTTGTGATAGGCAAGTGGACTTTTCACCACAAGTTGAAGCCCGACGGCTCCTTGGATCGGTACAAGGCTGTTGAGTCCTCCACGGTTTCTCCCAACAGCCCAAAGTTGACTTTGACGAGACTTTTAGCCTAGTCATCAAACTGGCCATTGTCCGCACCGTGCTCACTCTGTCCTTGTCGAACAATGGCCGGTGCACCTACTTGATGTCAACAACGCCTTCTTGAATGACACACTCTCTGAAACAGTGTTCTGCCATCAGCCCTTCGGTTTTGTTGATGCCAACCACAGCTCTCACGTCTACCGCCTCAACTAATCCCTCTATGGCCTCAAGCAGGCCACACGCGCTTGGTTCAACTACTTTGCGGCATACCTTGCGACCCTGGGGTTCGCCGGCAGCGGACTCATCCCTCTTCATCTACAAGCGCGGTGTTGACACTGTCTACCTTCTACTTTATGTTGATGGCATTGTCCTCACCGCCTCCTCGCTAGCTCTTCTTCAGAGGATGATCGATTTGCTTCATTGAGAATTCTCCCTCAAGGACCTCAACGACCTGCATTTTTCCCTTGGTGTCTTAGTGAAGATCACAAGTGTTAGCTTCTTTCTCTCCCAACGTCAGTACATTGCAGATATCACGCGCGTGCGGTATGACTAATCGCCATCCACAGCATGCCGACCGACATGAGCTCAGCTCCCTTCCTCGGTGCCCACGTGGAGCGCCACAGTTATCGCAGCATTGCGTAGCGCGCCGATATTAATGTTCACACGTCCCGACATCGCGTACACAGTGTAGCAGGCTTGTCTCCACATGCATGACCCGCGCGAGCCGCATGCCAATCTCCTGAAGCGCATCCTTTGCTATCTCAAGGGCACCATCGACCACGGTCTGCAGCTACATCGGACTTCGTCGGCCTCTCTCACCGCCTACACCGAATGTTGGGTAGGTTGCCCGATGCTCGCAAGTCCACCTTGGGCTATGGGATCTTCCTCGGCGACAACCTAGTGTCATGGTCATCTAGCGGCAACACACCATATCCGCTCCAGCGCTGAGGCAAATGCCGTGCCATCGCCAGCGCCGTTGCCGAGTCATGTTAGCTTTGTCAACTCCTGTCTGAGGTACATCAACCCCTTTAGTAGGCCACAGTCATTTTCTGCGATAACATCAGCGTCGTGTACCTCTCAACTAATCCTGTCCAACATCAACGGACGGAACATGTTGAGATTGACCTGCACTTTGTGCAGGAACATGTCGTCCTTGGTGAGGCCGCGTGCTTCACGTGCTGACCACCTCGCGAGTACACGGCGTCTTCACCAAGGGCTATTGACATCTATCTTCCTGGAATTTTGCTCCAACAGAACGTCTGCCTCGCTCCCGTTCCAATTGTCGGGAGGAGGGTTGGTTGTGATCTTACCAGTCACGCGTGCCATGCAGGATCCCGAACATCCTACGCCTACCTTCTAGGAGATAATCACACCAGCTATATTTCCTCCTTTGTTAGCGCTATGTTTGGCATGTATCACAACCGATTCGGTTGCACAGCGTTTATCGCTCTTGTACTATTTATACTCCTAGCATATCAATGCAAACCTCAAGTGTGTCATTCTAAACGCCTTCAAATAGAGGTCCCAGCATTTTACTGCAAATTGAGAGAACGACAGCAAACTGAAGATAATTATCATCTGCATATGTTCATGTTTTTGAACCCGTCATCTGCATATGTTGATAGGCATGCTCCTTAAAAAAAAATAGATAGGGAGTTTTAGTTGAAGAACTCGACTTACACTAACTGGCAAATGCAATTTAGTACATAAGCTTCATTCGATATTACTATTTGCTGGAACCCCCAAGATGCTCTTGTCCCAAGGAGGAATTGATCATATCTTCCATGTTATTTTCTTATGAAATTGCCAGAGGCAACTTCAGATCATCGCATATTTTTATCTCTGTTTTTCCAATGAAGCATAGATCTTATGATAAATTGGATTACAGTCCAACAGAATGAGGAATACATACTTAGCTCTTTTTCCCTGTGCGAGCAGAATAGCATTTTGCATTTACTGATCATTTTGAGAAAAATATATATGTAACACAGGGATCTTGTCACTGTTGTAGCTTGTACAGCAACAGCAAATTTATTAGCCTAGTTAGCTCACACAAGGAACGGGGAGATCATGAAAGATTTCTGCAAAACCATGAGCGTATTGAGGATTGTCACTATTGTATCTTGTAGAGGAATTGCAAATGTGTTTTTTTTGCTGAACTGACAATTTTTAAGCAAAACAGCAAAAATAGTCTAGTGATAGCGTCACAGCAGCAATCTGAGCCCCTTGCAGGTTGGAGCAGCAAAAGAAATCGGTGGTGAACAGTGCTCTTTTGCACTATTGTTGTACAACACTGTGCTACAGTCGCACAACAGTGCCCAATTTTTTTGCAGGTGTCATTTAGTTCGCACGGCTAACAGTGCTTTTGCACTATTGCTGCAGTGTGCAACAATGTGCACCATCAAGGTGTCACAGGATGACAGGAACCAATTACGGGCAGTACGTAGTACAATAAATTGCTACCATGAGAGTATCACGTTTTCTATGTAGCCTGTCCCAAACCAGGAAAAAGGAGGAGAGTTGTGTTAGGCCTGACGAGCCAACATAAAAATCGAGCCACCTTTTCATGGAATGAAACCCAAAATTGATAATTCGTTGGGGGCATAATCCTCTCGTGATGCACGCGCCATATTAGAACCCGGGTGTGGTGATAAATGAGCAAGGGCTGGGATGTCACTCCCTTAGTAATGCACTACGTCGTCGTTCGGATGTAGTGGAAAATGTGCAAGGGTCTTCGCACTTTACTCGACGAGTGCGAGGGGCAAGGAAACTAGCCGAGGAGAGCGGGACCGTTTGGGTAGTTGGAATGTAGGGTCCTTAACGGGTAAGTTAAGAGAGTTAGTTGATCTGACGATTAAGAGGCGTGTAAATATCTTATGCGTTCAAAAGACTAACTGGATGGGTCGAAGGCGAATGAGGTTGAGCATACGGCTATAAGTTGTGGTATACTAGAACGAGCGAAACATGAATCAGTGGACATCTTAATCGATAAGTGCCTCGAGAGAGGAGTTGCCGATGTGAGGAGGCAGGGGATAGGATTATCCTAGTCAAGCTAATGTTTGGCAACTTGGTTTTGAATGTTGTTAGCACATATGATCCACATGTAGGTCTAGATGAGGCTGCTAAGAGGCAATTTTGGGAAGACCTAGATAATATGGTTAGAAGTGTGCCTAATAGTGAGAAGCTTTTCTTAGGAGGCGATTTCAATGGTCATATCAGTACAACTAGTGGGGGGTTTCAAAGGGTGCATGGGGGTTTTGGTTATGGTGATAGGAACCAAGAGTGAGAAGATATCTTAAACTTTGCTGTAGCCTATGATATCATGATAGCTAACACCTTTTTTTTAGAAAGAGACATTTCCATCTAGTTACCTTTAGTAGTGGTCAGCATTCTAACCAATTCGATTTTGTCCTTGTTAGGAGGGAGGATAAACGAGCCTGCATAGACTGTAAGGTTATACCTGGAGAGTGTGTTATCCAGCAACATAAGATGGTAGTCTCCGACTTTTGTTTTAGAATACGAGTTCGACAGGTTAAGGTCACTAGAGCTACGAGGATGAAGTGGTGGAAACTCAAAGGGGACACCTTGCAGGCGTTTAAGGAGAGGATGATCATGGAAGGGATATGGAATGTGGGAGAAGCGAATAGTATGTGGACAGAGATGACATCTCGCATTAGGAAGGTGGCTACGGAGATGCTTGGAGTGACCCGAGTGACATGATGTGAACCTAAAGACACGTGGTGGTGGAATGAGGAAGTGCAAAAGGCTATCAAGGAGAAGAAGACATGCTACAAGCATATGCATCATGATAGGTGCAACGACAACGTCACGAAAATACAAAACAACAAAAAGAAGCAAAAGCGGTGAGTAAGGCATGAGGTAAGGCCTATGAGGACATTTACGAAGCTAAGTACAAAGGAGAGCGAGAAGGATGTCTACAAGATGGCTAAACTTCAAGAAAGGAAGGCGAGTTTTTTCTATTTTTAGAAATAAAAATAATTTATGTACAAAAATAAAAGCCAAGTTTAAGTTGGAAATAATTTTATTAAGTTCAAAATATTTCAATGAATTTCTGTGAATTTTTCTAGAATTTTGAACTCTATTTGCTAATTCTAAAAGCCTTTTGGTTTTCTTTGTATTTATATAATTCAAAAGTATTTAAAAATCCCTTTTTGGCTTTGGGCAGAAAGCCATTTCCTTTGGCCGTTTTCGTTCTTGCCCGACCTTTTCTTTGTCCCCTCCACCCATCACTCCTAGCCTACCAACTCACCACCCACCTCCTCCCGTTCCACTACCACGAGGACCCCGTCGTTAGGCTCATCCCTTCTCTGATCTTCTTCCCATACGCGAGCCACACACGATTGCCATCTAAGCTCTCTAGAGCTCATTCAAACCCAAGGTTTCCTCCCCTTTCCCTCCCGCTTTTGCGCACATTCAATGCCACGAATCTTGTTGACCCCGTTCCGGCCGTTGGCGTCTGCGAATCCCATGTGGAATCACCAGAACGCGCAAAAACCACTGCGCATCCTGCTGCCGCTCCACGCTCGATCTTCTCGCTCACCCCTCCTCCGGCTCTATAAAGAGGAGCATGGTGTGCCCCTCTTCCTCCTCTTTCCTTTCCCCATTTCTCCCCTCCTTTCCCACTCTATTTTCTCCGCAATCTAAGCTCTTTCTCCACTGGCCGCCACGCCTCTCGCGCGAGAAGGATGCTCTGCGACAACGTCGGCACCTCAGTACCACCTCGCCATGTTCTTCACGGTGCTCCTCTACTTCGTCGGATCCTATCGGAGCGCCATCGCCGCCCTCGATCGAACGTCGCCGTCGCCTTGTTCCTTGCTGTCGGCCACCTAGTCGCGCCCCTCCGCCTCTAGCACGTGCATCATGTTCACCTTGAGCTCCTCTCCCTCTTGGTGCCTTCACCACCCCCGCCGTGGCGTGTAGCTCCAGCGAGCCCTTTGCCGAGCTACCGCCGTCCTCCGACTGACATGGCGCACACACATTAGCACCACATCACCACCCTCTAGCCACGTCCACACCGTGTGGAGCCACGTCAGCGCTAGCGTTGCACACGGGACTGTTGCGCAGAATGAGACCACCGTGGACCTTTGACCGAGTGGACTTGGTCCATGGCCGTGGGGCCCACATGTCAGAGACATAAATGTTTTTCCTTTTGAAAAATATTTCAGCCGAAATCCTTTTTCTGGTCACTGACATCAGCATGACTCGTTAATTGATTTTCCTTTAGAAAATCAATTCCATAAAATCTAAAAATTCCAATTTATATCATTTCATGTGTTTTCAATCTTTCAAACGTTCGTTCTCCTTCGTATGAACTCCGATTCCGTCGATTCTTGTTTCTAAATTCATCTAAAATCAGGGTCTAGCTTTCTATACTTAAATTATTTAATTTGTAGTTTATTTGAATTTTATTGAAGTTTGTTTGAATTGGCTTATTTTTGCGTATAGATTACGACGAGTTCAGAGAACCGGATTTCAATGTTGTTTGAGAACAATAACTAAATAAGCAAGGCAAGTTATATCCTTTGATCATATTTGAATCCCAATATTTTAAATTATTTAAATTATATTTTAAATTATTATTGCATGCGTATTTATAATCGAAGTAATTTAAATCCTGTTTTAAGCTTTATAGTTATTCCTAATTCTATTGTATGGCCAATTATTGTCAAGAGATAGTATGGAGAATCATTCCAAGTGTCATATAATATATTTTGGAGTTAGAAATTGAAAATATTAGATTATAGAAATACATGATGGTTGAATTATAGTAATACATATTGATAGAGATTGGATGATAGAGGAAGGTTATTGATGGACATTAGATTGATGGATGTTGAATTATCAGGAATAGATTATTGTTGAAGATTGAATTGTTGGATATTTGATTATAAGAATACCTTATTAGTGGATAGTGGATCATGGGATCACATGATGGATGGATGTTGGATTATACAAATATATGATTGATGGATGTCGGATTGTAGAGATACATGATTGATGGATTAGAGAAATAAATCTTAGATGGATTATAGAAATAAATCTTGGTTGTATTATAGAAATATATCTTGGTTGGATTATAACAATATATCCTTGGTGGATTATTATAAATATATTATTGTTGGATTGTTGGAATATGTCTTGTTGGGTTATAGAAATAAATCTCGGATGGATTATAGAAACAAATCTTGGTTTGATTATAGAATTATATCTTGGATTAATGGACGATGGATTATAGAAATAAATGATTGTTGGATATTGGATTATTAGAAATACATGATTATGGGATATTGGATTATAGAAATAGATTATTGTTGGAAATTGGATTATAGGATTAAATAAATGTTGGATATTGGATTATATTATTGTTGGATTATAGAAATAAATCATGGTTGGATTATAGAAATACATCTTGGCAGATTTAAATAGATTTTAGTAATTGTTGGAGAATTAGTATTGAGAAATCGATCCATAGAAGTGGTGATTGATATACGAAAATGATGGGTGTCTTAATAATTCATGATGTCGAATTGGTGGATTGGTTGAATCAAGAAGTATGTGTAAACTTTGTGGAATAATTGGGCATTTTAGTTATATTGGATTTATGGGATATGATTGAATAATTAGATTTAAAAGGAATCTTAGTAGGAATAGATGTGTTATTAGTGATTGTTGGAATTGTTGGGGATTGGATTATGGGATTATACAATCGTTGGAGATTGGATTGTTGGAATACATTATTGTTGGATATCGGATTATAGAAGTATATATTTGTTGGCTTATAGAGGTATATCTTTGAGGATTAGAGAAATAAATCTTAATAGATTATAGAAATAAATGATTGATGGTTGTGGATTATAGAAATAGACTATTATTGGATGTTGGATTATTGGAATATATCATTGTTGGATTGCTAGAAATCTAGTTTTGACAAGATGATCAGGTATATGTAATGAATAAAGAATGAAGTTAGATTGTTATAGTAAGTTATGAATGGATTTCAGGTGCTTTGGTTGAATTATAGAAAATTGATGAAATTGGTGGAATTAATTGAGCAGTAGTGTTGGTTGACTTGCGATTATTGGTGGACTAATATAAATAATAGTGTTGTGGATCAATAGACATAATAGATTGATTCGAGAGTATGATTCTAATACCGATGGTGGACTTACCGATCTTAGAGTTGACAACTCTTGGATATCAATCCCCCACCCCTTGTAACCCTAGAAAACTTTGGTTAATATAATAGTATTGACAAGATGCCTTTGTTAAAAACTTGATGCTTAGACAAAGCTTAGACCAAAAATATTGAATTTGGAGGATTCAACCAAAATGTTCAATTATGATTTAAAGGAGCCTATGGTATTGTTTTTACCATAAAACTTTTAGCAAATGATTTAACTTGGAAAATAAATAAAAATTGGTTTGGACTTGGGCGAAATGGATGTTTAGATGGTGCAAGTTACTGCGTAGGCTCAATCCGAGAATGGTTGAGGCCTATGGTTTTATTGGAAAGTGTAACATCCCAATTTTCTGAGTTTGAAAAACCCTTTTAAATAGTTAGTAGGGAGAAAAGTCACCATTTGGATTTATTTGAATTTAACTCAAAAGCTTAATATTGGACTTTATAATCAAAAGCATTTAATGTGAATAACCCCAACATGAACAATAGTCAAAACTATTTTATTTGGGTTCTATGTGCTCAGATATATTTTCTAGATTTTTCTAGAATTTTTCTGAGTTCATTTGCTATTTTCTATTTCTTATTTGAATTTCTAGTATTTTCTAAAATAGAAAAGTTAATTAAAATCTCAGAAAAAGCTTTGGGCCGAATTCTTTGAAGTCGGCCTAGTCCTATTCACTTCCCGGCCCAACTCCCGCAGCCCACCTCCACCTTCCTCTCTCCGTGCGCGCGTTGGTCCCACTCACCAGCCGCAGCCGCGCCGTTTCACACGCATCCACGCCCGAGCCACCGTCGCTGACGTGTGGGCCCCCCGTATCTCCTGTGCTTCGTCCCCGAATCCGTTAGGGATTCGATCACCGCCGCTGCCGCATGCCGTTTTTGGGCGTTTGCGCCACAGACTCTCCCGAGCCTCCGGGTATAAAAGGAGAGGGAGCCCTTGGCGTCCGCACCTCAACCCTAGCCGCCTCCTCGCCCACGCCGAACCCTAGCCGCCGCACGAGCTCGAGAAGCAATCTGTGCCACTGCCAACTTCGACGGGCTCGTGCGCCGCCGTTGGTGCCGCTCGAGCTCTGTGGTCCGCACCGCTAGCATCGCACAGAGCTGCGCTACCCCTTGGTCGGCTTGGTTCCGCCAGAGCACCGTTAGAGAGCCGATCTCGTCGAGCCCGCAAGTCCACCGCCACCTAAACCTCACCGCCGGTTGCCATAGTCTCCCCCGTGCACCCGTGAGCACCCCGTTGTGATCGCCTTCACACCCTCTTCACGCCGGTACCATCCACCGCATACATGCTCGGGATTTCACACGAGGGTAGTTTTCATAAAATGTTTGGGATGGGAGTTGTGTGATCTAAGTCATATGGCTATGTGAAATAATCTGTTTAGCTTTGTGTCTTTGTGAAAACAACTGTTAAATTATTATTGTCTATCTGTTTTGAATTATGCTTTTAATCTATTATTGTATTCCATTGCAAATATTACTTTTATGCAAAAGAACCACAGAAGCCTTTTCTTTTGGAATAAGCCTGCATCTATAAATTGCATTCTGTGGTATGATTTGCGAGTACGGTTGTGTACTCACGCTTGTTGTAAAACTTGCGCCCAAACCTACAGAAGAAGAGGAGTCTACGCCTGCTTTCGAGGAGGAGTTCGTCGAAGGTTGTTGATCGTTAAGGTCTAGATCGATTGGTTGTGCTGTGGTGAATTAATGGGATCTACGCTGAAGTTATTTCTGTTCCGCTGCTATTTTATTCCCTGTTAGCCCTGCGTGGCTCAATAAGTGTAAACTCGACCATAAGGTCAAAACCAATATTTATTATTCAAATTAATCGTTTACTTTATTTATCGCTTGTGTGGATCGATGTTCACCTATGTTGATCTTGTGTGCACTAGCGTGATCTGGACTAGTGCATTATACAGAGGGTCCGAATCGTAATTTTGGGTCCGATGCAGGTGATATCAGATCCATACTAGCTGTAGGTCTTGACCTTAGCTAGATCGGCCATCTTTAGAGTGTCCAAATTATTTTCTAAAAGCAAAAATTAACTTGCAAGACTAATTAATTGCTTGACTCATCCCATATCTCTCTCGACTCAACTATTGCTATAATCTTTTCTCTTTCCACTGTTTTTAAGTTGCTCTTACCCCTTTGTCTGTCTTGGCGGATGCCTCGCCTCTCGAGCTATGGTGAGCGCGACGGGAGGATCGCGCTGAGCTTTGGAAGCTGTTATAGATTCTTGGAGGCTTTGATCGTCCGTTGTACGTCGGCAACAACTGGATTGTGAACGGACAAGACCGTGGAGTGATCTTGTGGGGACCCCGAATTATCTCCGTAAGACCGAGACTAAGCATGGTCTTAAGGACATAACTCTGGATCTCCGGTAAATGGATTCCAACTTAACTCAACCTAAATGAGAGGCTTGACTGATAACTAGAGCCCCGACGATCATGCACGCCGCTCCTCTGCGAGCACTACATGATTGTCGGTTCTCCAACAAGTCAAGAACTACACTTAGTGGGTTAAATAGGAAGCCATGATTAGCGAGTATGACTTATATTGGCTCCCAAGATCAGCGACCAATATAACCTTACTCTCATTCAACGTTGATCACATCCATACAACATTCATACATAATAGTACAAAAGACATACAACATAATTCCAAGTTTACAACTAATACAAGCGGCCGACCGGCCAAATCAAAATAAGAGTATTAAGTAGCAGCGGAAACGAGTAAATAAACCAAAAGCCAGCAATGGTATGCCCCATAACCCATCGGCAACCAACTGGGAGTTAAAAGATAGCCTACTGCTCATCAGTGTCGCCTAAATCGACACCGACGAGCTCATCGGTCTCATTATCTTCCTCACCGTAAAGCCGACAAACATCCGTTTGAGTACAAAAGAGTACTCATAAGTCTTACACAAATAAAAATAGTTATGCATAAGGTCATTCAAGGGAAGGCTCATATTGGCTTAATTTTGCGAAAACGACGCAATACTGAACAACCTACACATACTAGATTTTCAAGTGCCATTTCAAAATCAGATTTTAAGTATAAGTAAAGCATGTGAATAAGTAATAAATTTGATAACAAATGAATCATACCAAAAATAAAGTGGCGGTCCACTTTGATACAACAACAAGCATGAACATATCCCATTCATGACGATACCAAGTTCACCAACAATTTTAATTCCAAGTCTAACAATAAGCAGCCACAACTTTCAAGCGGTCGTCCATAGCAGTGGACACGGCTATTCGAATAGATTTATACCTGCGGGGTGTACTACTTTACCCACACGACTTGATTTGCGTAAGCCTCCGGATGCCTCCGAATATAGCATACTTCCTATGGTATGCGGCGGGTAAATCAAGATATGGTCATTTTTGGCAAGAAGATCCCATTGAGCTAAGTCCCTCAACCCATGGCTCCTAGGAAACACAAGACGTTAACGCCTCCATCCTATATATCCTAGGAAACACAAGACGTTAACGCCCACATCCTATCGGCCCAAAAGGAACACGGATTTCACGGTCCCATGCCCTTACAATTTCACCACCGTGGGACTCAACACAACAAGACCTTCCCCTACTTAACCATCGGCACCCATATACGCGTGTGATAGCACGAGTTTTACTTGAATTGCAACAACCCAAAGTTCGGTCCTTAATCGTCCAGACAAGTCAACCACTTACCCAAAGCTCGTGCACGAAGCACCATCACTAACCAACACTTGTCCAGACCAAAAGCTCATTTAAAATGACAAAATTTAACTCATAAAACAGATACGAAGATCTGAAACAAAAGTATATAATGAGAGTTGTGTTTATCCCATAATTGTCGGGTTATTCCCGACAATCAAACTACCGATTCTAGACTTGCATGGCTAAGCAACTCGAACAATATAATTTCACACATCCTAACATGATCATTTCAGTATTGGAGTAATTCATGGATAGCCACAATGACAAGATAATAGGATGTGTCTAACTACTCATCACAAAAATAGCGACATTATAAAACTATCATGCAAGCAATTATCATTGCATCTACCCTAACAAAATTGGGATCAAATATGATGCAAAAAGAAAGTTCAAAGGATGCTTGCCTTGCTGGTAGTTCACTTGCTCACTCGGTTACTTACTCTCATACTTACGGCAACTCGGAATCTAAAGAAAGCGATATCGAATAAACAGAAATAGCCAAAACTCAAATTGCTCCAAAATGCATGAAATTTATGCAGTAGCTATATTATGATTTTAAATGAATTTAGGTACAAAAATTATTCCATTTGGAGTTTATATGAGAGAGTTATAGTAGTTTGAAAATCAGATTTTTGGAAAATGTTGAAAATAAATGTTACATTCTTGTTCATCCGAATTTAATTGTTTTGCGAAAATTTGTAGAACAGTGGTAGGGATAAACTCTACATGGTATGAAAGGTAATTAAAATTTAAAATCAATAAAAATTGAATCACCCCATTCGGAGTTCATATGAATTAGTTATGAATTATTGAAGTTAAAAGACTTTTTCGTGTAAAAATAATTCTTTTCTGATTTTGCTACTGCATTAAATAATTTTTATAGGTAGGATGACCTAGCCTCTGCCATAACAAGTGGGGTCTATGTACTTTCTTTTCTATTCTATTTATTTCCTAAGGAAAACATCTACCGATAAATCTAACCTTCTCATACTCATAAACTTAACCGATTCTCCGGTGTCAAACCCAATCACATGCATAACACTCTCCAATCATATTCTCATATCTTGATCTAAATCCCATACTAACCTCCACTAGGACATTATCAAGGTATTCAATCCATCGTGTGATGCCCGAACTCACGATCTTCCAAATATACAATCTATCCGATAATTACACGAAATCCACCAACGCATGGGCATATGACCATGATTGAATCCATCGATCGTTCTCCGATATACTATTTAAGCTAATGCTAACTATCTAGCTCTACTAGTCTCGCCTCGGCAAATCACAATCGTATACACTCAATTTTCCACCGTTCAAGGTTTAATTGACAAACCGATACCTAATGATCTTTACAATTTAAGAACACATCCAACATCTAATTGCTCACTAATCGATCAACTTATATCCATACCACCGAACTTAGTTGTGAACGACATCTACCAATCCAATCACATATGCGTCTCTACGATCGACTAATAATCATTTAGCTACTAATCCAAAGAGAGTACAATTAAATCGACTCAAAGACTTAGGATTTATCTACTAATTACATGGCAATCCAATTAGTTATCTAAAATCGAATAATCCATTCCTACCATCTCCAAATTCTAGCACAAATGACTCACACACTAATGCTAAAATCATCCGATCCATTTGCTCATGATTAAATAAATCCCCGATTCAATCTCCATATCTCAATACATATCATCACAAAAGCTATCCATCAAGTAATAGATCGTAAAATCCTTATGCGTCATAACTCCAAAATTACTAATCCAATGTGAGAAGAAACCTCCAATTAATTTATCCTCCAAAGATTACCACAAATTTTCCATGCAACTCTAAAATATCGTCCGATCAAATAATCAACTCATATATTTAATCTAGCATCTACCGATCAATAAGATACATACATTTTATAACAACATTCTAATTATTCGTAATTCAGCAACATATCCTCGCATGATCATGCCTACACACACATAAGACATAACCGGAGAGTCACGCCGGTCACAAGCTACCAAATCATTTTTACAATTAAATATGCATAAATAGATACCATGCTCATGACTAAAATGCAACATGCACGACTAACATGATATCGTGGTAACAAAAATAATACGAAAGAGTTTACCACAACACTAGGCGTGTGAATCATCACCGGACGTCCTCTCGGGTCCGCGTCCGCCGTAGTCGTCGCCGTTTCCGCATCCGCTTGGCCTCTCGTCCGTGTCCACCGTAGTCGTTGCCGAACTCATCCGCGTCCTGCTCCGCATCGGCACCGTCGCCCTTAGCCATGCCCAAGGAGCCGCCTTGCCGACACCGCGCTCAAGCGCGACACGCCATACCGTCTCGCCTTGCCTCTATCGCCGCTGCATGCATGGTCGTTGCATGCACGCGTCGCGTTCTCGGCCAGCTCCTCCACGCCACCGTCTTTGCTCCGCTGGCCGCATGAAGCCGCTGGACAACCCTTGTCCTCGCATCCTCAGCTCCTCGGCGCCGCGCGATGCCGCGTCATAACTCCACCGGCTATGCCTAGGTGCCGCGCTGCTGCGCATGCATACACCGCCGTCTTACCACTGGCCGGCTTCCTCTCGGTACCAAACCGATACCTCCTTGTGTCGCCGCCGCACCGCACAGCTCGAGCCAACGTATGTCGTTGCCGTGCTGCGCCTCGAAGCCGTTCCAGTGCCTCGGCTCAGCCACTGTCGGGTTGCGCCGTCGTGCCGACGCCGCTGGCCATCGCTGGTGCCGACCAATCCACTGCTCTCCGCTCCAATGCCGTGCGCTGGGCGCCGACCTCGGCTCCTTGGCACCCCGGCGTGCACAGTGCCACCAGGACGCCGCTGTCTTTGGGCGCCATCCGTGGTTCTTGCATCTTCTTCGCTTTCGGCGACAAGCATTCTTGCCCCTTCCAACCAGCATGCACAGTGTGTGCCCACCTCTTTCTCCTCTTGCAAAAGACTGGAACTAGCTTGCATGCAAAAACCGATTGTATGCATGTGATGCTCATGAGATGATGAACACCATTGCATAACATGCATGAGCAGATTTTCGGTCTTTGCTGGAGATTGGAAGGAGAGAAGATAGGAACTTGAGCTTGTGTGAGAAATAAATGGAGTTGTGCTGTTTTGGGGGAAGAAGTGGTGTGGGAGAAGATGAGTAGCAGTGGGGTGGCTCGGCTGGGCATGAAACAGTGGTCATGCATGTGACTTAGTGGTTCGGTTTTGGGGGGGGAAGAGAAAACCGAATGGCAGTGAGTTAGCTTTGTGATTCGACTGGGAAAAAAAATGAGCAGGGAGATGGCTGTTCTGTTGAGAAGGGAAAGTGAGTGATAAATAAAGAAAAAGATGGCAGTGTGGGTGAGTGGCTAGGGAATGGTTCGGCTGGTAAAGAAATTTTGGGAGTGAACAGTGTATCATTTCCTTACCTCTTCTCTAATTCACTCAAACTATCTTGCATGCGAGAACTAGAGGTAGGAATAGAAAGCTTAGGTGACGAAGTATCCAATAGTATAACATGCGTAGCTCAGTTTTGGGTTTTTGGATGTAATCGGAAAGAGAGAAGGTGTGGAAGATGAACTAGTACAAAAGCTTTAGAATGACTAGAAGTGGAAATGGGTGGCTCTCGGCTGGAAAGAACAAGAAATGGTTGTGCTTGTGATATAATATTAGACAGTGGGGTGGATGAGTGGTTGTGGTGGCTTTGGTGCTGGGAAGAGGAATAAAATAGTAGTAGTGTTTGGTTCGGTTTGGGAGAAGAAATGGTAGGGGATGGGGGTGAGTTCGGTTGGGGAGGAACAATTCGGATGAATAGTGAGCAGCAAAAAAAACAGCAGAGAGTTAAAGAATATTTGGGCATAGAAGTTTAATTCGAAAAATCATGAAATTTTTAGGGGAGGTACCTGACATAATGTTAGTGCTTAGGTAAAATTTTCAGGAATTTATCCAAAGTGTGATGCTCTCTAAAAATCTTGAAGTTCCTGTTTGCTCGGAAGAAGAATAGTAGTACAGTTCTTCCTCTTTTCTCCGGCTCGCTCCAACGACCTTGCATGTGTGAGCTAGTCGCTAAAATGGAACGCTCTCGAGACAACGATCGCGATGGTATAACATGCATTAGCGGATTCTTGGTTTTGGTTGTGATTGCGAGAGAAGTTAGGGAAAAGAAATAGGCCCATAGGCGCCTCGCTGTGATCGATCGGATGAAAAGAGTGATGGCACTAATGCATGCATCATGGTATGATTTTTTTTTTGAAATGTATGTGAAAACAAGATATCAATACAATTAATTTTATTTCATTGCCGCCGCCGGTTGCGCGATCGCTCGAGTGTGCTGCGCGACGGAGTGAGCCGCGCCATCGCCACGGCGCCGCCATCGCTTGGAGGCACGGCAAACCACCTCCTCCTCCCGCGCCGCGCGCCCGATCGGGCCACCGCCACCTCGGCCGCGCGCCGCCCGCGTGCTCGAAGTTGCCGCGCCCGCCGAGCCGTTGCCTCGAAGGGCGCCCCGCCGCCTCGTGATCCTCTAGAGCGCGCCGCCGCCGCTTGCCGGTGTAGCGCCTCGGTTTCGCTCGGCCGCGCCTCGCTGCTGGCTGCGCTTCGCGCCGACCCTCCGCTCGCATCGTGCGTTCGTAGGCGCCGCCGCCCTTAAGCAGGCGAGAAACCTAAGGGTTCCCTCCCCCCTTTGCTCCTTAAACCGGCGCATGGGCCCTAGGAGGCCGGTCCATGAAGGCCAGCCCATTTGGCTTTCCCGGAGAAAAGAAAAGACAAAAAGGGGTTCGGTTGAAAAAAGAAACTCAGAATTTTGCAAAAAGAACCCTGAAGTGTTCATAATTGCGTTGAATTTCCGCAAATAAAGGAATTTTGCGAAAAACCCCTCGGAAGATATGAAAATTACGCGTAATTTCTCTCAGAACTGAGATTTCACGTTTTAGCCCCTAAAACTTGCAGAATTCGCCGAAAATACTTTTTCCAGCAGAAAAGAGGCTCGGGAATTCAATTTTTGAATCAGTTTTTGCATTTGAAGCATGTTTAACTTTGTTATTATTTCTATGCAATTTATTTATTGTATTTACTGTTTTGATTATCTGTGATTGTTTATATTGCTTGTAATCACTGAAAATTGCAGTAAATCATGAAAAATGCATAGAAAAATACGGGAACACGAACCTGGAGTTCGAAGAGCATTGTGAGAAATTTTGCAACCATTTTATGCAGATTACCAGCAGTAATCCTTTGAAATTTTTGTATGAATATGAATATGACTGGCTTCACGAACCAGTAGTTCGAACAACTGACCCAGCATGGCCAGATTTTGTATAAAATTTGTATCAGTCTTCAATTCTGTGATAATGTAATCACGGATGAGCAGACGATTGGGAAGTCCCTCGCTACCTTTCACCCGAATGCGGTACAATCCGCACACAACTATCGTCAAGACGGCTACATGTAGTGTACCGAATTAGTTGACATCATGCAAGCTGCGAAAGCCCAAGATGATGTTCTAAGAAAGAACTTCACCTTGCAGCCACCTAGTAGCGATGTTGGCCATGAAGCCACTGCTAGCAGCTACAAGGTGATGAACCCTCTCACAAATGAGAGGAGCAAGAAGGGTAAGGTAGTGCGTCGCACGTTATTGATGCTTTTCAGTCTAAGAAAAAGGGCAAATGATAGCATGAGGCATACCTCGCCATTGCAGGCACAGAGGATTCACATCCATTAGTTGCACTTATGAATGTGGACAGCCCAGTAGCAGCCCCCATCATTCCTCTTTTGGATATCGCAGCGGCCACAGCCGTAGTTGCCCAAAAGGAGAAGATCGCGCATGGAGCCGATTAAGGCAGAAGTTCCTAAATACTTCGTCTATTAGATCTAGTGCACGCATTGCACTCGAATCTTTTATAGTAACCTGCAGTTTGTAATTGAAGCAGAATTTTGAATTATTGAATAATGGTTGCAAGCTCTAGGAGAGCAAATCATTAAATTCTTATTATGAGTCCTGCAAGACTTATTTTCCCATCTTTATAATAGCAAGTTACGTTCTGATATCTGAAGTATTTTATTTATGTGTTGCTTGCTTTCTGCTACATATTAATAAAATACATTATATTAGAACGCGTGTAGTGCCCTATAGAGGAAGTGTGCTTAGCATGTAGCGGCACAACGAATACCATCCAGAGAGAAACATAAATTTTTTCCAGTCGATCAGCAAGAATGCTGGTAGTCTTACGACAATCGCAGGCAGCGATACTTGTATAATAGGCTCGGAAGGGCCATAATTATACTCCCAATGGGCACAACTTTGGTCATTGAAGAAGACTTGTTGTACCAGAATCGACTAGAACTCTCAAGGATATTTGCTAACGGTTTCCACATAGAGGCGAAGAAGAGTACAGATACAGAATACTGCTCATTACAAAGCGTGAAGAAAGTGAAAAATAGCATTAGAATATCTTCCTTCATATGAAACTGGGCTATACTACACTAATTTTAAGGCACTTGCAGCCTATACTGCCTTGAAAATCGAATTTAGAAGCTCTGAACTTTTCTATCTCTGGCATGATAGATTATGTCGCCTAGGTCTTAGGATAATGAGAGATATAATTAACAATTCACAGGGACATAATATGAATAAAAAGAATTTCCCGAATCAGGAAGATTTTGTGTGCCCCACATGTGCCACCAGAAAATTAATTACTAGACTTTTCGCTCTGAAAGCGAAGAATGAAGTCCCTGCATCCCTGGACCGTATCCAGGGAGAACTTTTATGTCCTATACGGCCCTGTAAGGGCCATTTAGGTATTTTATGGTGCTCATCGATGCTTCCTCAGAATGGTCGCAAGTATGTTTATTGTCTACGAGAAACCATGCTTTTACAAAGCCAATCTCGCAGATAATTAAAATTAGAAATGTTTTCCCTGATCATCATGAGAAGTCCACCTGAATGGACAACGCCGGAGAACTTACTTCGAAGGCATTTGATGATTATTGCATGAAAATGAGAAATAAAGTTGAGCATTTTATACCGCATGTCCACACCCAGAATGGACTAGCAGAACTTTGAAGAATTGTAATTTACCAACTATATGTTGGGGACACGCAGTCCTGCTCGTAGCAGCTCTCATCAATTTTAGACCGTCGGCCTATAACATCCATTCAACTATGCAACTAGCGCAAGGGTCAGCACTGAAAACTTCTCATCTTCGCATGTTGGTTTGCAAGGGTTATATACCTATACCACCACCGCAGTGAATCGCAATGGGTCTTCTCCAAAGTCGGGATATCGTTGGTTATGAGACAAGATCCATAATCAAGTATTTGGACCCTATGACCGGAAATTTGCATAATACCCGATTCATTGATAGTACAATAGATGAGATTAATTTCCATCATTAGGGAGGAAATCAACCCTTGATAATAATGACGGAAAATAATTAAAGTGCGGAAGACATTTGAAGTCCGAAGATAATTGAAATCTATGCATATGACCGAGCACTAGTGAAGCAAATAGAGAAGTCCGAAGATAATTGCGTCGGAAGATAATTGAATTGAAGTCTAGAAGACAATTGAAGTCGAGAAGATAATTGATTCGCAAGTATTAGCGAATCAAGCGCGAACTACTTTAGTGATTTGAAGAGCGTGAATAAGTAGCATTTGCACGCAAGGAATACAGGAGAGGGTTGAAATACCATTGAAGGTATCCTAATCCCGTCCGAGGCCTCGGAATAAAGGGCGAACTTGGTCCCTCGAATCCAAGTAACAGGGGGCGCTGGTGAAAAGGGATAAGAAGGACTTAACACACCGATCACCGAAGTGCCCCGAACCAGAAGGGGAGCCAGTTGAGACATGGCATCGGTATGGAACCTTCAGAAAAGGCATACCAGAATTGAACATCCCCATGAAGGGAGACATCAGCATGGATGTGTGCGCACACATCGGAGTGAAAAACTAAAGGACTTGCCCGCAATTGGAAGCGGTGAGCAAGTAAAAGCATTAGAAGAATCGCCCCTTGAAGAAATAAGTTATAAAACTTTATGATCTCGGGAGAACCTTTGAATATTACAACAGCCAATGTCGACACTTACTTTGCAAAGATACTTGCCACAATCATCAATCTTGATCCAGAGCTCGCACGCTCGATAAATGAAAGAAAAGATCAGATTGGAAGAAGGCAATAGAAATTGAATTATTCTCTCCGAATAAAAGAAAGGTGTTTGGGCCTGTAAGCCGCACGCCTCCCCTTGTACACCCTGTAGGGCATAAGTGGGTATTTGTTCGAAAGAGAAATGAAAAGAAGCAAGGCTCGTTGAACAAGGTTTCACTTGATATCCAGAAGATGATTATGAAGAAACCTATTCCCCGGTCATGGGCGGAATTCCCTTTTAAATATTTATCTCAATGGCAGTGAACTTGAAGTTAGAAGTGAAATTGATGGATGAGGTACCAGCATACCTTTATGAAATGTTGTATACGGACATTTATATGAAGATACCTGAATGTATCCCTGTCCCAAACCAAAACAGAGCAAATAGAAATATATGCGATGCAGAAACTCGAGAAAATCATTGTACGAACTTAAGCAATCAGGCAGAATATGGTATAATCGCTTGAAGTGACTTTCTATGCAAGAAAAGCTACACGAACAATGAGAATAATCTCTGTGTATTTATACGACGATCCCAGAATGGATTTTGTATAATCTCAGTGTATGAAGTTGATCTGAATATCATTGGAACCCTGAAGGATATTAAGAAAGCAAGCTCTTACACAGAGTCGGAGTTCGAAATGAAAGATTTGGGTGAAAACCAAATATTGCCTAAGCTTGCAGTTTGGGCATGCCCCTGAAGAGATATTAGTGCATTAGTCAGCCTACACTCAGAAGGTGTTAGAAAGGTTTGACTTTGCAAAGGCATACCCTTTGAAAGTGCCAATGGTCGGAGATCTTTGCAAAGAAGACAAAGACCGTGCAGTGCCTAAAGAAGAGGAGGAAGTCTGGGACCGGAATTCCACACTTAAGTGCAATAGAAGAACTAATGTATTTAGCAAACTGTACTAGAAGCGGACATTGTATTTGAGGGAACCTACTAGCAAGGAATAGTGCGGAACCTACCAAAGGCATTGGCAGGAAATAAAGGGCATCTTCCGATACCTCTAAAGAAGCAAAGATCTTGGTCATTCTCTGAAAGAACAAAGACTTAACTATGAATGGCAATGCAGATAACGGGTACTTGTAGGACCCGCATACAGCCAAATAGCAAACATGCTATGTATTCCTATGTGGTGGAACCGTAATTCCATAAAATCGTCTAAGCAGAGTCTTGTACCGATTTCGACGAACCACTCGGAAACAATAGCACGACACGAGGCCTCACGAGAATGTGCTTGGCTTCGGCAGATGATTCACCACATCCAGCAGTCATGTGGATTGAATGCCGCACTAAGCCCCACTCTTCAGCTTGTGTTGCATAAGTGCAGATGGGTTATGTGAAGAATCCTCTCACAAAGCATATCAACCCCAAGTTCATCTATGCTCATGAATTGCAAAAGACGAACATGTTTAAAGTACTGCATACTAAGTCATGTGAGAATCTTGCAGATTTATTCACTAAGTCACTTCCAACGTCTAACTTTGAAAGATGCATATGTGAATTGGAATGATGAGACTTAGAGAAGTGCAGAATTCAGGGGGAGAACCTTCACGAACTCATTATTAAAGCTTGATCATGAAGATCGAGTACCCAAAGAATAATCCAGGAGATTAAATGAAATTGGGTGGATTGTACTCTTTTTCCCTTGACGAGTTTTCCTGAAGTTTCTCGGCTAAGGTTTTTAATGAGGCAATTCGTGCATCACAACAGAACTTGTATCATGTACTCTTTCTCTAAATTTTCCCACTGGGTTTTTATGGAGTTTGACGGAATATGGATATAAAGGATGAGTGCCCAAGGGGGAGTGTTAAGAAACCGGGCCCTAAGACCAGGAGTCCTGGCCCAAGGTGGGCTCCTCATCCCAAACCCTAGCAGGGTCGTAGCCTATAAATAGGGGGTGCTATTCATTGTAAAAGATTGATCGATGGATGAAGGAATAAAGAGAAGCAAGAAGTCCCCCTACATCTCTGTGTTCTATCTCTTATTCTGTTCTTGTTGTTCATGCATTGTTCTTACGATTCTACGCTTGTCTACGAGGTAATCGCTCGGACTTGACTCGCCAGCGACGGTTCCTCAACAATTTCCACTCGGTCTCATCCCATCCACAGTTTGTAAATGGCCCCTCTCCTACATCTCACCCAAATCTCTCACACAACACACACACACACACACACACACACGAAGAGAGAGAGAGAGAGAGAGAGAGAGAGAGTGTGTGCTCGTGTTTGGAGGTGTTGGAATTAATACTGACAAATTTGGGCCCATGTTTAATTCTAATTAATTTCTGAAAAATCCCAAAGGTCCATGTGCGTGTGCTAAAACTATTTAGTCCCATATGGAGAGTTGAATGGGAGTTACACCACTTTAAAAGGTGGAATGTGGTAGCCCCCTTGTGCAATTGGAGAGAGCCAATACACGCGCGCGCGCTCGCTCGCTCGCCGTGCCGCGCCGCGCCGTGCACAGGCGTGTCGGGTGCATGCGCGTTTTTCTTTAGCATTTGTTCTTCTGGGCTTTCTAATACTCTCCACGAAAGACATTAGTATACCACTGGTTTTGTTGCTGTCTCCGACGAGGTGCGTGTCTGACCGCACCGGAGAGCGAGCATCCGAACCTCATCATCGAAGGCTTGCACGAGCGACGACGAATAAGGTTTTTGGGGTGCGTTTGCGCGACTGCTCGCTTCTTCTTCTTCATTCGATTCTCTGCTACGTCTACATCAACTGCACGACTACTACCACTACGCCATGACGAACGACAAGACTCTGCTGCCGCATCGGATCTCGAACTCCTACTGCCGCTACTCCTTCATCGCATCGGGTATGTGTATCTTACACATATTTGTTGGTTAGTTTTCTTATCATTGTTAACTTGAACACCGAGATAGTTATACTAGTTTATGTCCTTCTGGATCTTAGTATGGCTATAGTGTTCTTGTTCATTTACTTTGTGAAAATGACTAGAGTAATTCTCATGATTTATCCACTATATTTCTGGATTAAAGTAATTCGAAAAATGCTTATACTTTCAACAATCCAAAACCTTATTATAGGCATTTTTCGTCAACAGGTTTTGCCGCTGCGCTAAAACCCTCTGAATTCGACGATGTGAATTACAAGAGGTGGCGCACCAAGATGGTGCTTTGGCTAACTGCCATGAACGTTTTTCATGTGGCAAGTGGCAAGCCTGAAGGAACACTTACTCCGAGCAGAGCAAGCGTTCGAGGTTCTTTGATAACCTTTTAAAGGTGCCGTGATTAGCGTTCTTGGTGAGAAGTTAGTTGATGCATACATGGTAATCAAAACTGGGAAAGAGATGTGGGATGCACTCGAGGCCAAGTTTGGGGTTTCAGATGCAGGTAGTGAATTGTATCTCATGGAGCAATACCATGAGTATAGAATGGTTGACAGTCGTTCTGTAGTTGAGCAGGCTCATGAGATACAATCCATGGCAAAAGAACTCGATCACTTCAAATGTGTGTTACCGGACAAGTTTGTCGCGAGAGGCATTATTGCCAAGCTTCCTCCTTCTTGGAGGAATTTTGCTACTTCCCTGAAACACAAGAGACAAGAGTTTTCTGTTGAAAATCTCATCGGGTCTCTTGATGTTGAAGAGAAGGCGAGGGCAAAAGATACACACATCAGAGGTAATGAGGGACATTCTAGTGCCCATGTGGTACAGAAGAAGAATGGCTAAGCTCAAAAGTACAAAGGCAAGAACAAGATCGCACAAACAACTAGCTTCAAGAAGAAGAAGAAGAACACAAAGGATAGTCTTTGCTTTGTGTATGGCAAACCTGGTCATTGGGCCAAGGATTGCAGTCAACGCAAGGGTGGGAAGAATCAGCAAGGGCAGAATTCTAAGTCTACTAATGTTGTTGTTGGTACTACTGAGACGGGAACATCAGGGTATGGTAATTTACCTACTGTTCTTTCCGTATGTCAATCAACCGATTGGTGGATAGACACTGGTGCTAATATACATGTGTGCTGATATTTCATTGTTCTCTTCTTACCAGGTCACTCGGGATTCAGCCGTTCTAATGGGGAACGGTTCACATGCCACTGTTCATGGTGTTGGCATGGTCGATCTGAAGTTTACTTCGGGGAAGATTGTGTAACTAAAGAACGTGCATCATGTGCCATATATCAATAAGAATCTCGTGAGCGGATCTCTTCTGTGTAGAGATGGTTTTAGACTGTTATTTGAGTCCAGTAAATTTGTAATGTCCAAGTGTGGATAATTTGTTGGTAAAGGCTATGTGTGCAGAGGCTTGTTCCGCCTATCTCTTTCAGATTTATGTAATAATGTTGTCAATTATGTTTGCAGTGGTAATGAGACTACTATTTGGCATTCATGACTTTGTCACATAAATTTTGGTTGCATGACACGGTTAGCCAGTTTAGAGTTAATCCCAAAAATCACCCTTGCCAAAGGTTCTAAATGTCAAGTTTGTGTGCAATCAAAGCAGCCTCGTAAGCCTCATAAGGCTGCGGAGGTAAGAAACTTGACACCATTAGAACTCATACATTCAGATCTGTGTGAGATGAATGGTGTGTTGACAAAAGGTGGTAATAGATATTTCATGACTTTGATTGATGACTCCACTAGGTTCTGTTATGTGTATTTTTGAAAACTAAAGATGAAGCTCTTCACTACTTTAAAATCTATAAAGCAGAAGCTGAGAACCAACTTGAAAAGAAAATCAAAAGGGTTAGGTCTGATCGTGGTGACGAGTACTTTTCTAATGAGTTCAATTTATTATGTGAGGAACATGTTATAATCCATGAGAGGACGCCTCCCCATTCACCCCAGTCAAACGGGGTTGCTGAAAGAAAGAACCGCACTCTAACTGATTTGGTTAATACCATGTTAGAAACAGCGGGTCTTTCCAAAGCATGGTGGGGGGAGACTATATTGACTTCATGTCATGTCCTAAACAGGGTTCCCACAAAGAATAAAGAGATAACCCCATATGAACAATGGGAGAAGAAAAGACTATCACTCTCATACTTACGCACTTGGGGTTGTTTGGCAAAAGTCAATGTGCCAATTTCCAAAAAGCGTAAGCTTGAACCAAAAACCGTGGATTGCGTCTTTCTAGGCTATGCTCACCATAGCGTTAGATATAGATTTCTAGTGGTGAAATCTGGAGTACCTGACGTACATGTCGGTACAATTATGGAGTCCAGAGATGCTACATTGTTTGAGGATATTTTTTCGATGAAAGATATGCCTAGTTCATCGAGTCAGGAGCCTAATACAACTCCTGAACCTGCCATTTCAATAGAATATTTTGAGCAAACCCCTGAGCAAATTCCTGAGGAGGAAGACAATGAAACTCTGAGGAAGAGTAAAAGACAAAGGATTGCAAAGTCTTCTGGTCCCGATTTCATTGTGTACCTTGTGGATGATACTCCAAGTACCATTTACGAGCATATGCTTCTCGGATGCGGAATCTTGGAAGGAAGCATCAGAGTGAAATGGATTCCATTATCTCTAATGGAACTTGGGAGATCACCGGCGTCCTTATGGTTGTAAACATGTAGGATGTAAGTGGGTGTTCAAAAAGAAGCTTAGGCCTGATGGTACTATTGAGAAGTACAAGGCACGGCTTGTGGTCAAGGGTTATACCCAAAAGGAAGGTGAAGATTTCTTTGATACTTACTCACCTGTGGCTAGATTAACCACTATTCGAGTACTACTATCTCTGGCTGCCTCACACGGTCTTCTCGTTCATCAGATTGACGTTAAGACGGCTTTCCTAAATGGAAAGTTGGACAAGAAAATTTACATGGAACAGCCAAATGGATTTGTAGTAGATGGTCAAGAAGGAAAGGTGTGCAAGTTGTTGAAATCTTTGTATGGTCTTAAACAAGCACCTAAGCAGTGGCATGAAAAGTTCGACAAAACTTTAACATCTGCAGGCTTTATTGTGAATGAAGCTGATAGATGTGTGTATTATCGCTATGGTGGGGGCGAGGGAGTCATTCTTTGTCTGTATGTTGATGACATACTAATCTTTGGAACCAACCTTAATGTGATTAAGGAAGTCAAGGATTTCTTGTCTCAGAATTTTGAGATGAAATATCTAGGAGTAGCTGATGTTATCTTGAACATCAAGCTGTTGAGAGGTGATGATGGTGGGATTACTTTGTTGCAATCTCATTATGTGGAAAAGGTTTTGAGTCGTTTTGGTTATAGCGACTGCAAATCCTCTCCAACACCTTATGATCCTAGCATGTTGCTTAGGAAGAATTGGAGAATAGCCAGAGACCAATTGAGATATTTTCAGATAATTGGTTCACTCATGTATTTAGCTAGCGGTACTAGGCCTGACATCTCGTTTGCTGTGAGCAAACTAAGCCGTTTTGTTTCCAATCCGGGAGATGATCATTGGCATGCTCTTGAGAGGGTAATGCGCTATCTAAAGGGTAATATGAGCTATGACATTCACTATACCGGGTACCCCAGGGTACTGGAGGGTTATAGCGATTCAAACTGGATATCTGATGCTGATGAGATTAAGGTCACAAGTGGATGTCTTCACACTTAGAGGTGGCGCTGTTTCATGGAAGTCTTACAAGCAGACCATCTTAACGAGGTCAACAATGGAAGTATAACTCACAGCATTAGATACTGCCACTTTTGAAGCCGAATTGCTTCGTGAGCTCTTGATGGATTTGCCGGTGGTTGAAAAACCGGTACCAGCTATTCTGATGAACTGTGGCAATCAGACTGTGATCGTCAAAGTGAACAGTTCTAAGGATAATATGAAGGCATCAAGACATGTGAAGAGAAGACTGAAATCTGTCAGAAAAATGAGAAACTCCGGAGTAATAGCTTTGGATTATATCCAAATAGCTAAGAATCTGGCAGATCCCTTCACAAAAAGGTTTATCACGGAATATGATAGACAATGCATCGAGGGAGATGGGTTTGAGACCCACGTGAGTTATACCATAGTGGTAACCCATTCTATATGATCGGAGATCCCGTGAAGTAGGATTGGCGAAACAAACTTTTGGTTAACTGGGAGGAGAGTACTTTTATAGACCCACTCCATTGGAGATGCAATTCTCTCCTAAATCTGTATGGTAGGTTGATTTTTATCTTAATATGTTCTGTGGCTTGTTTAAGCAAAGATGTTGTCCTACAGAGCAGTCTTGAAAGAACACACCTATATGAACCCGACTGCTAGTCACAGTCTATGAGATAGGGTAATCTCTAAGAAGCTCATGAATAGGCCAGGAGTATGACTCATATGCTCAAACCCGCGGGGATGCCTGACATCCTGGTATCAGTTAATGACTTAAGTAAAACTTATTCACACAAAACTGTCAATTCAAGGCTCAGTCCATTGTTCAGTTGTGGATAAGTGTAGCTTCTGTTCTAGGTGGATGTTCAACCTTAACCGGTCTCCATCAAAACACTGGTATATCAAAACAATACTGTGGATCAAGGCATTTGACATGTGCCCTTGGGATCTGGTGGGGGATTGTTGGAATTAATACGGGCTAGGCCCATGTTTAATTCTAATTAATTCCTGGAAAATCCCAAAGGCCTATGTGCATGTGCTAAAACTATTTAGTCCCATATGGAGAGTTGAATGAGAGTTACACCACTTTAAAAGGTGGAATGTGGTAGCCCCCTTGTGGAATTAGAGAGAGCCAATACACGCGCGCGCTCGCTCGCTCGCCACGCCACGCCACGCCTCGCCAAGCCGAGCCGTGCCGTGCCGTGCGGGTGCGTGCGCGTACGCAACCATGTCACGCACTGACTCGCAGTTAATGGCATTAACAAACGGCCGGCAGTAACGGTTCAGTTACCAGTGAGTAATGGTGACCGTTTCTAGTCTCTTCGTTTTTGCCACTAAGTAGAACATGCTCTGTTTTAGAAATCGCTAGCAGTAATGGCTGCGGTTACTAGTGACTGGGTAATGCCTGTGGTTACTAGTGAGTAATGACGGCCGTTTCTGGTCTCTGGGTTTTTGCCATTATATGGAACAGAGCATTTGTTCTTCTGAGCTTTCTAATACTCTCCACGAAAGACATTAGTATACCACTGGTTTTGTTGCTGTCTCCGGTGATCTCCATCGCGAGGCGTATCTGATCGCCGCCGGAGAGCGAGCCTCGGAACCCTCGTCATCGAAGGCTTGCACGGCGACGGCGAATAAGGTTCTTGGGAGCATTGCGCGATCGCCGCTTCTTCTTCTTCATCCGATTCTCGCTACGTCTACATCAATGCGCACGACTACTACCACTACGCCATGACGAGCGACAAGACTCCGCTGCTGCATCGGATGCGGAACTCCTACCGCCGCTACTCTCTCTACCGCATCCGGGTATGTCTATCTTACACATATTTATTGGTTAGTTTTCTTATCTGTTGTTAACTTGAACACTGAGATAGGTATACTAGTTTATGTCCTTCTGGATCTTAGTACGGTTATAGTGTTCTTGTTCATTTACTTTGTGAAAATGATTAGAGTAATTGTCATGATTTATCTACTATATTTTTGGATTAAAGTAATTCGAAAAATGCTCATACTTTCAACAGGAGGAGGGGGCGACGAGTTGGCGATGGTGGAGCCGGTGATGGTGGACTGGAGGGTGAATGCGGCGGCGACGGCGGCGAGCCTCACGCAGATCCACACCACCCGACTGGGAATGGCCATCTTCTACACCGAGGCCGCCCGTGGGAGGCTGCATGAGGCCGCCGGGTTGCTCCACGAGGAAACGGACGCCGCCGAGACCCTCTTCGCCGACGTGTTCGAGGTCGCGCCACCAGGAGCGGACCTGCTCCTGGAGGCCGACGCCGACGCGGACCTCGTTTCCTGCGTGTTCGCCTTCCCGCCGCCGGTTGCTGGGGCACTCCAGTGCGCCTGCTGCGATATCAGGTTCATCACCGACGCCCACGCCTAAGCCGCCTCTTCGGCCTCTCCGCCGAGGAACTCGGCCATCAACCAGGCGCCGAGCCGTGGCAGGGTGGATCGACTACCACGACATCGCCATCTACCACGCAAAGGAGGCGGAGCTGAGGCTGGACGCCGCCGTTTGGGAGGCCTCGGAGGCCGAGCGTGTCCACCGCCTCTGCCTGGTCCAGTCGCCGCGACGCGGGGACCACGTGTCGGAGTCCGAGCTGATCCTGCGACTGGCTATCAGCGAGCTCGACAAGGCGCTGTTCGCGATGCACCAGATGCGCGACGTCGTCGCGCTCGAGGAGCAGATCGTGGGCTACGCCATCGACCACTTCCGACGCTCCATAAGGCCGGCGTGGGTTCGTTGACGCTTGGAAGATCCTGCAACGCCAACTTTCTGTAGCGCATCGCCCTTCATCTCCGAATACCCGATCGTACGCAACCGCGACTGCGCTCATGTAGGTAGATCGATCGATGTAGGCAAGTAACTACTAGCTAGTGTCTGTTCTGTTCTCTTATGTCCTGTTCAGTAGTTCAGTTCATCCCTGCAGAGTTTGCATGCGTTTTTCCATTCCCAGCTTATCGATCAAATGCGAGTTTTGTTGTTGAGATGAGCACGCCGCGTGCGAGATCGAGACTATTGCAAAGGAATTTTTCTAGGTGGTTTTAGATAAGTAAACAGATGGTGCGTTGATTGATCGTATGGTTCGTTTTGGTTAAGTGGATATGTTCAACTCTGCAGGCTTCAGAAATCTTATGCATACTCTGCTTTCTAGTTACAACTTAATTTGCCGGTTGTTTTGCTTCCGATCGATGCAGTTATTTTATTGCTGTCCTTTTTTTTTGCCTGTTGTGCTATGTGGTGTGGTGATACTTATTTTGTTTGTCTACTCTTCGGCTAGATCTGCAGACATGGGAACATTGATATTTTGTTGTTGTTTGATCGATCAAATTCGAGCATTAGACAAGCTTTATCTGCTAAAGCGAGCCAGATATTCCTAAATCTCTGATTAATTCAGTGGTAGCTTCCAGTTCGTGTTAGTGGACTGGTTGCGGAATTACAACCATGATGTTGCTCTCATTGTATCATTAATTGCATGCTGTTACACGAATTCATGTGGTTAACTAGATAGTACTCCCTCTAGTATAAAAAATAATAATCGTTTTCGACTTTTCAAAGTCAATAAGATACCACTTTAACCACTGAATTTTGTTATCATGTATATATATATATATATATATATATATATATATATATATATATATATATAGGAAAATGGCATGATATTTGAGTATGTACTCCACATCTCATATACCACTTAAATCAGTATGATTATACCTCTTTATCAATTTGAATATACTCCAATAATGATTATAAGATACTTCAAAGTGAGTTCCATGAAAAGTTTTATGAAAATCCACTTTTTATACCAAAATCTGTGTATATACTTCTTTTATGTATGAAAAATGGTATATAGCAAAAATAAAGGGCTCCAATGAAAATTTTCTGATCAAGTCAC
This sequence comes from Ampelocalamus luodianensis, assembly GCA_036346255.1. Lineage (NCBI taxonomy): Eukaryota > Viridiplantae > Streptophyta > Magnoliopsida > Poales > Poaceae > Ampelocalamus > Ampelocalamus luodianensis. Next base: position 52,472,303 of record CM070625.1, on the reverse strand, counting down.
ATTGGAGTATCTCATAATTGGTATTCAAGTATACTGAAAGTGATAAAGAAGTATAATATATTCGTTTAAGTGGTATATTAGAAGTGGGAGTACATACTCCTAGGAGTACGAAACGGGCGTCCTCTATATTTTTCATGATAAGTCTACTCATACTATTTTCGTATATCCAAACTACATATTTTAGGTAATATCTTCGATTGAAATTAACACGGTTTGACTGCAATCATTCTAGGGTGACTTTTTTTTTTTGTGACCGGAGGGATTATCTTACACACTGATTTATATATGTGGGCCTAATTGTACGTACAAACGCATATACAGAGAAACCATGCATGCTTGATACATCATACATACGTACTGTCTCTGCCTGTTTGTCGATCAAGTACCTATTTTGTAATTTGCAATTCTGTTTGAGTATCTAAACCATATTCGCATCTAGGGTGGGGAATGGATACGGATTATTTGATTTAATATCATGTGTAATTTGGTTTATATTTTCCCGGGTCGTCTAGACAACATTCGACTATTTTAATTTTAGTTCATTTACAACTTCATTGTACACAAATTACAGTAAATTATTTATGCAATTTTTGTTCTTAGTTACTGTAATTATTCTCGAAAGTCTTAATAACTCATATTTCCATCACATGATTCAAAATCTAATATGTACTTGAGAGATTGAGCAAAAACAAAGATAAAAAATAAAATTCTAGACTAACAAAATACGATAATATGGTGAACTGTTAGGTTCCGAAGAAAATTTCATAATAAATTTGGACCCAATTCATCATATGAGAAGAAGCGCAAATCTCAAAGTGTATTGGATGGATGAAAATTCACTATTTTGACAAAAAATAAAGTCGAATGTTGTTTAGCTAAACCGTATTTTCCTATTCAAAATGTTGTACTATCCACATCTGAATTCGAATTTGACAACTGATGCAATAAATATATGCATAATTTGTTGCAGCATGTCTAATCAATCAGAAACTTTTCCCAATTTACTCTCTACTTATGTCACTTAGGCTTAACTCATCATATATTATAATGGTTCATTACGTTACAAATGAAATTATAAGACAATTATTATCTTGAAGTGTACAAATCATGTTGATATCCAAAATCGATCGAAAGAAATAGATATTAATTCGAGTTCATATCTACACTCTATCTGAATTCGTATACAACTTAACAATATAGATATGAATGTGGTATGGCCACGCTTGATCCATTCCACTTCTATTTGCATCCTATCAAAATTTTATAACCGTATCCATTTCCCACCCCTAATTGTAACTTCGAGCTATAAAACTGTATCCAACTCACAAATTTTAATAAGGGCATCTGATACGGACCTACTAGATAAATTAGTCGATGCGTGTTTGGACACCCTTCGGCACGGCACAACTGGTTCCACCAAATCAGATCATTTGAGGTAGCACGCAACTTCTTCTCCTCCGTGTCACGATGGCTGTCAAAAATTTGATCACATCGCATCTCCTACTCCAAATAATCATCCGGCTCACCCTTGTTACTAAAAGACGGTATGGAAATTTTAAGTTTACCGATACCAACGTCGTCGAGGACATGCTAGGCGCAACCATTGCCTCTTCCAATGCGCAAGCCTCCTCCTAGGGCAGCACCTCTGCGATGGACAAGACATCGGCGTCGATAATAATCAGCACCATCAGACGATAGGTCCTGATCTTCGCCGTCGGCCTCGACATGGTCATGCGCACGCGGTTCGGGTGGTTGTCGTTGTAGAACCCATTCAACAGTACTAAAGACAGCTCATACAATGGGTTGTGGTGTTACAGTCGGCTATAGGATTGTAGACAACACACAATCATTTAATGTTTTTTTTTTGTTTCTGATGCTACAGCCGGCTACAGGATTGTAGACAACATCTTTCTCTCTCTTCATTCTTTTTCATCCACGTTAATAAAAATCATACGTAACAGAGGTTATAGACAACTGACATAAGCTTATTGTACATGCTTTTAAGAGTAGTATGCAACCTATCAATGTGACAATCCAAATAATCCCGTGTCCCATCAAATCCAGCCCTAACTTCAGGGGTCAAGTTAGGATCATAAATGGGCAAAGCTTCCCGTTCCTCCGCTTGTCCAGCACCGAGAATGTCATCGTGATGACTTGCCTCTGATTTTACGGACCTCCGTGAACCAGCCATTGCAAACAACTCAAGTGTTTGTTCCCTTATCTTTCACGGTACTCGGGACAATAACAATTTATCTAACTCACAGGTTCATCAGCAAACAGCTAGCAGTAATTCTCGTGATTTGCAATTGTAACCAGAAGGAGACGTGACCAATTAATGCAAACCTTAACAGTAGGTATATGTGTTCTTCTATCAACCGGAAACTGAGAAGCTAACACTCCAAGTAGTTCCACGTAGCAGCAGAAAACAGCAGAAAGATAACCTGGATCGGGTTGGATCAAACAGCACAAGGAATTTGCTGATTTGATAAAAAAAAAAAAAAAACGAAAGCCTGGACTTCGTCAACTCGCAGGAAAACAACAGCACGTAAAAGTAGATAGAGAAACGACAGTTGCCGATAAATCGGAGAGAATCCCACACGGGATAGCTTCAGCCTTTTGTTATTTATATGTGTGCCAGATCGGCTACAGTACAACCGACAAAAGAAATCTAGAGCTAACTCTTTTACAATCTTAACTGTACTCGATACAATCGTAACTATACATGATTGATATTCCTAGATTACATAAGATATAAATCAGGGGTTGAGATTAGCTCGTATATTTTAACACCCTTCCTCAATCACAACCGATAAGATTGAGGTTACGTCGTATTGTTGCAAATTGCCGAATCGACAAAGGTTTCGTAAAACCATCAACTAGTTGATCCTGAGATGAAATGAGCCTGATTTCCAAAGTTTTAAGAACCACTCGCTTCCGAACAAAGTGGAAGCCTACTTCAGTGTGCTTTGCTCTGGCGTGGAATACTAGATTGGCAGTGAGATAAGTAGCGCCCAGATTATCACACCAGAGACAAGGTGGTTGGTTCTGAAAAACACCAAGTTCGCCAAGTAGAGACTGTAACCAAACTATTTATGCAGTAGCATTCGCTAGAGCTTTGTACTCTGATTCAGTACTCGATCTTGACACCGTGACTTGTTTGCGTGTACTCCATGAGATTAAATTCGAACCAAATAACACCGCATAGCCTCCAGTTGATCTGCGATCATCAGGGCACCATGCCCAATTTGCATCAGAGAATGTACTGACAATAACTGAAGAAGACTTATTGATTAGCAATCCCATTGACACCGTATGTTTGAGATAGAGAAGAATCCTCTTAACTGTCATCCAGTGCTGAGTTGTAGGTATACTCAGAAACTGATACACCTTGTCGGCAGAGAAAGAAATGTCAGGACGAGTAAGAGTTAAGTACTGCAATGCACCAACAATGCTTCGGTAATTAGTTGCTCCTGCATTTGTCATATTATCTCCCCGCCTAGTTAATTTCTCTGATGTCAACATGGGTGTATCAACCGGCTTGCACTTCTCCATGTTAACCCTTTTAGCAGATCAAGGATGTATCTTTTCTGTGTCAAAACAACTCCTTCAGAGCTTTTGTTGACTTCAATTCCCAGGAAATAATGAAGGTCTCCTAGATCCTTAACAGCAAAGTCAGCTTGAAGTTGTCGAAAAACCTCATTAGCTAGTTTCTCTGTGGAGCTTACCATGGTGATATCATCGACATAAACCAACATGAAAATGGTGTTACCTTGATGATTGTATATACATAGTGAAGTATCAGCTTTTAAGGGCATGAATCCTAGTTCTTGCAGCTTACTGTTTAGTCTTGAATACCAGGCACGAGGTGCCTGTTTGAGACCATAAAGTGCCTTCACTAATTTACACACATGATTAAGATGTTGCTTGTGCTCATATCCTGGTGGCTACCTCATATAGACTTCTTCCTTGAGGAAACCATGAAGGAATGCATTTTGCACATCAAGTTGCTTCAGACTCCAACCTTGAGAGATTGCAATTGATAGAACAAGCCGAATTGTGGCAGGATTAACCACAGGACTGAAAGTGTCTGCATAGTCAATGCTATATTGTTGTTTAAATCCTTTAGCCACTATTCGTGCCTTGTATCTATCAATTGAGCTACCAGCCTTGCTTTTAATCTTGAATATATACCCATCTACAGTCAATCACATTCTGTCGTCGATCAGGAGGTACAAGCTACCAAGTGTTGTTCCTCAGCAGTGCATTGTGTTCTTCATCCATAGCATGCTTCCATTTCTCATGTGGTAGAGCTTCGACATAACTAGTAGGTTCCAACTCAGCACTGAGAGCACGACGACCAATGCTTGTATAAGGAATGGTACCATCTGTTCTGTGTTTGAGCTGTCAAATATTATCCTTGGCACGAGTTTGCATGGGATGAATCGGTTGTGGAACTGTAGCAGGTTCGGCAACAGATTGCCCTGCAGAATTAGTAGAATCAAATTGCACGGAAGTGTTAGTTGGCAAATCAGATTACAAAGGCATATGTTCATTAATCATAAGATCACCCTCAGCTTCCGAAGTGTGAGAAGAACTAGAGGGAAATAAACTCAAGGAAGGTAGAAAAACGACAGGATCTGAAGATATGTTCTGGGAGGAGGTTGCTTCATGTGCAAAGGGAAACAAGTGCTCATCAAAGACAACATCTCGGAGATATAAACATTGCCAGTAGGAACATGTAGGCATTTATATCCCTTATGAATAGGACTATAACCAAGAAAACACATGTTTTGGACCGAAACTCAAGCTTGTGTTTATATAAATGGTCTGAGGTTAGGCCAACATGCACATCCGAAAATTTTGAGGAAAGCATAATATGGTTGTAATTCAAACAACCAAGTCAAAGAGACTTTAGACTGAATAACTTTGCTAGGTGTGTGATTGATTAGAAAGCATGCTACCAGGAAGGCTTCATCCTAGGATTTGATCGGCATTGAAACCTGAGCAAGATGGGACAGACCAAACTCGACCATATGCCGATGTTATCATTCGGTTGCCCCATTTTTTTGATGTGTGTAGGGACAAGGAACATGGTGAGCAATCTCAACACGCTTGAAAAACGAATGAAGCTTTTGATATTCGCCACCCTAGTCAGTTTGCATACAAAGAATGCGTTTGTTTAATGAGAGTTCGACAAGTGATTGGAATTGCATGAAAACAAAAAATACATCAACTTTACTCTTTAGGAGATATATCCAAGTGAATTTGCTGAAATCATCGACAAAACTAACATAATATTTGAAACCTCCAACAAAGACATGAGCTGGTCCCCGTACATCTTAGAAAACTAGCTCTAGATGAGAGGATGAAATTTTATTTGATAGCTAATAGGGTAGCTGATGGCTTTTCCTTTGTTGACATGCATCACAAACTGTCTGTTTTTTGAAATTTTCTACGAAATAAAGATGATTGTCGCTAAGAACTTGTTGAACTATTGTAGTGGATGTGTGTCTCTCTTTTTCTTGCACGGGGTTTAGGTGTTTAGATCTGAGAGGGAAGGGAGAGGAGAGGGAGAGTGTACCGACCGTCGGAGGTAGAGGAGGAGCCGGCCATGGAGGAGCTGCGGTCGTGGAAGAAGGGTGACGGTGGCGGCAGGGCGGATCCGGTGACGGTGACGGCGACGGCGCTTCCCGTCGCTGGCTGCACGACCCTCTAGATCGGTTTTGGGTTTGTGTCGGTGGGGTGTACGGCTCAGGCCAACCTCGTGTGTCGAGCCGCCGGCCCCCACCCTCTATTTATAGCGCAGCGCGACGGGGGCCCGTCAGCCAAGAGTGGGCTGGGCGCTCCCGATCAAAGCGCGATCAAGGTCCGATTAGCCGTTGGGCTAATTGGGAGAGAGATCAATCTAACAGTGGAAGGATGGACTAGGCGAAGATGCCATTGCTTCGGTGATGATGTAGCTAAGAAGGCTGACTGCGACACTAGTTGATGGCTCGATGCTAAGGGATACAGACCATGCACACACGCCCCTTGGAGAAGGAGTTCCTTCATTACTCGATTCTTAATAAGGAAATATTGAGGATGGAATTCAAAGAAAATGTCATTGTCTGAAGTGAATTTATGAACCAAAAGAAGATTTCGAGATGATGAAGGAACATGCAGAATATTGTTTAGGGATAGTGTATGCTTAGGAGTATGAAGCATGGAGTGACCAATATAATTAATGGACATACCTACACCATTTGCCGCCTGTATCTGATCCTTTCCTTGACACTTCTCCTTTATAGTCGGTCGATCTAATTCGCTTGTGATGTGACTGGTACCGTCAGTATCTGTATACCAGTTTGAATCAATGGTATAAGGTAATGTACTGTGTGCAGCTGCTGTAGCCTTGGCATCTTGGATTGATAGGCATGATTGAAACGATTATAGCACTTTAGTGCTATATGTTGCTGCAGACTTGACACATTGGACGGTTCCCACCTCCAGAGTTGTAGCCACCACCGGATTGAACACGCTGTGTCACTGGATTGAAGTTCTATGATGTGTCACCGCTCTAAGGTGTGCTTCCACCCTAAGGCACGCTCTGCTTGTGGCGCCGGTTGAGATTCTTGTTCCAATTGGAATTGGAATTGTTGTTGCGGTATGCAGCATTGGCTGAAGCACCTTGAATCTGGAATGTTGAGTTATTGAGCTCTACCCACATGTCGAATGCTTGCTGTTGGAATTTTTGCTTGTTTTGGTTGTGTCACTGCTTCTTGCAGGAAGGAAATCAGCGCTGGTCCTTTACTCCCGTAGACCTACTGGTCCTTGCCCCTCGACTTGACTTGCACGAAGCCTGTCTGCCGTGACATACTCCAAGCACAGCACCTCCCTGTTGTGTTTTTCCTTCACATGATGCTAACCCCTAGCAGCGCTTCTCTGGTTCTGCCAAAAGAAACACCGAAGCAAAACAAGACACAGAGAACGATTTGTTCCGGGAGCCTTCTGCTCCTCTTTTTTTCTTTTTATTTCTTCTCTCAAATCCACTCTTACAATGCTTACTTCCTGGCTTGATTAGACCCTTGTTTATATAGCCTGTGACACACGCACACATACTTCGACTAGAAAACTGATTCAACTACGAAACGGACTCGACTCAGCCTAAACCGATTTGGATACGGCAAGTAAAACAAAACTAATACTTAAACAAGATTAAATCCAACACTTGCTAATGAGCAAACATTTCGTTCACAGAGACAGATTCTGTCTTGGTGGTTATGGAAGTCACTAAGGAATCATAGTCTAAGTCTAATCTAGCAAGAAGATATGAGACAATCTCATCCTCACTCAGAGGTTTTCCCACCATAGCAAGAGTGTCAGTGAGATTCTTGACATAATTGAAATACTTTGAGACAAACAAACTTCCCTTCTTTGCAAGCGCCAATTGTTGCCGAGCCTGCATGATCCTCGCCCTGGAATAGGATGAGTACATATGCTTGAGCGTTGCCCACACTGCTGCTGCAATGTCTAGTAGCATGACATGAGGGACAACATCTGTGGCAAGAGATGATAGAAGCGCACTTAGGACCAATTGATCCTTTTGCAACCAAATGATGTAATCTGGATTGGGTACTAGCGTGGAGGTTCCTTCGACGATCTAGTTGATCGTCTTGGCAGGTGCGAGTATGGAGCCATCCACAAAACCTAGCAGCTGCTGACTGCGTAGGTATGGAGGAAACTGTGTCATTCAAACCGGGTAGTTCTCCCGATCCAACTTGACATTGGTCAGATGACTAAAAGAAGGAGCTGGGAGAAGTCTAACACTATTTGTGGAGAACACGCTGGAAGTCACTGAGGTGAGAGCACTAGTCGTGATTGTGGAAGAACGATCTTTGGCTCTGATACCATGTAAAAGTAGATAGAGAAATGAGAGTTGGAGAGAAATTGGAGAGAATCCCAGTATCCCACACGGGATAGCTTCAACCTTTTGCTATTTATATGTGAGCCAGATCGGCTACAGTACAACCGACAAAAGAAATCTAGAGCTAACTTTGTTACAATCTTAACTATACTCGATACAATCATAACTATACATGATTGATCTTCCTAGATTACAGAAGATAGAAATCAGAGGTTGAGATTAGCTCGTATATTTTCACACAGCAGCAATAACAGATTGGTTTCTCGACTGTTGGAACGGAAAGGCGACTAGAGGGGGGGTGAATAGGAGCACGCTCAACTTTTTCACAAACGATCGGATTCAGCACGATGTTTACTCCAATAGCTATGAAAGCTATGAAGATCAATCAACAAGCACAGTGGAAGATTTGTATTGAATCCAATCAAAACCCCGAAGCAAAATCAACAAAAACTCAAATCACAGAGTCTCGGGCGGTCTGACCTCTCAGAAATCGGGTCGACTTTTTTGCCTAGCGGTCAGACCTCTCACACGGGCGGTCTGACCGATTTGCCTAGCGGTCTGACCTCTCAAATGGGCGGTCTGACCTCTAGCACGATGAACAGGAAAATCAGCCCGAAAACCGAAACTAAAATCGGTCTAACTTTTGATCTACTCGGCCAAACTTGACCAAATTTGGAACACACCTTCCTAAGGATATTACGAACCTATTCCAAGCAACGATTGAGTAGATCCACATCAAAGTTTTGACCTTTTTCCATTTTACCAAAGGAGGGTTCAAAACCGAGCAAAAACGAAAACTTGATCTAGAGACTTGCTCGTGGGTGATTGATGATCAAGATGATCCTAGATGAGTTCCCACATGTCACAGCAAGCTAGATCAAGAGAAGAAACCAAGTAAAAACTCTCGGATCAAAGAAAGCCCCAAAATCTCAAATAGAGAAGATGAACACAAAAACAAAATAGAGATTCATCTAGTGAAATCTTTCCTTGGATTGATTGGATAGAGGATAGATTGTTGTTTTGACCACTCCAATCTAGGAGGACAAAGCTCACCACATGAGCACTCAAATCAATCCATCTCTAAAACCCTAACCTCCCACTAATCTCTCCAACCCCTAACACCAAAAGCTAGGGTTTCAATTGAAGGGTTGAGGAGGTCTTTGGCCACACCCTCCTCTATTTATAGTGGAGGCTAGATTCTAGGGAATATTCCATTAGAGCACCCATTAGACCCTAACACACAATGGGTTAACACACGCACGCATTTTAAAGTCTTTGTCTTCATCTTCGATTGACCTAAACCGCTTCACCATGCGCCACGCGCCGTGGTTTAGCCAAAGTCACCAAGGCGGTATTTGGTGAAATTACAAAATACCTGTCTCGATCTTTCTCCAAAAGACCAAGTCCAATCACGGTGAAGCAATCGCCGCTTCGCCGCGTGTAGGTTGATCAAGCGGCTTCACGTCGTCAAGTCTCTTCGTCCGGATCCCACCGGCACCACTTGCAGCGACTCCGCGCCGCTTGATCCAACGATCGACTGAACCGCCGTTCGGTCATCCATGTCCATCCTGCGCCCTCTTGAGTCCTCGACCTCACCGGCATCCTTGATCTTTCCGAACCTCGGCTCTCAAGCTTAGTCCCGATCCACCTCGCCGTTGACCGTCATAGACCTGCAAGCCACCTGCACTGTAATAGACAAGCAAACACGAATTCGGGAACATGTTCTTCACAACTTGACCCACGTTAGCCAAAACATGCATCATGCAACACATATGCACCGATAAACATGAACTTGACCTAACAAACACACATCGCCGCCACACGGCCGAGCGAACAAGTCAAACCGTCGGACCGCCAACCTTGGCGGTCGATCGCCACCTGGCGGTCGACGCTCCTCGGCGGTCCGACCGCCGACCAAAGGTGGTCGACCCAGATCCAAGACTTATCCAAATTCCAACTTGGAAATCCGCAAGCTCTCTGGAAATCTCAAACGAATAGAACTTTTACTTGGAGGCTCCAAAAATTATAGGACCAAGAGCAGTAGAACCTTCTTTCTTGCCTACACCCTTTATTTTTGGCCCAGCCTCAAAATCCAAAGCCACTTCCATGGCCGGTCTGACCGCTCAGCGGTAGCCGGTCGGACTGCCAGCCACTCACAAGCAAAACAGTCCGAGACAGGACCGGTCTGACCGCCACCATGGCCGGTCAGACCGCCTGAGACCTGTCAGCACAAGTACTTCTCCGAAAACGCGTGTTTTCGCAAACACTCAACGCCATTGCCAATTGTCTCATCATCCTAAGATCGTGCGCATATCCCTATGATATCCACAATCTCCCCCTTGATGAACACATTGGCAATTATCCAAAAAATGTAATAAGGAGGTATGAAAACGAAAATACTCGCAGTTTTCGCACAAAGGCACAACTTGGTCCAAATGCAAGAGAAAGCAATGGAAAAGACTAAGATGGCTTCAAAATAGCACAGGCAAGTGAGATAAGGCAAAAGAAAGCATGAAAGCTTCAAAATCCAGAGAATCGACAAAAATCTCACTTAAGGTCCATATGAAAGAACAATTGTTCTATTTGACCTTTGATCATTGTGAGTCTTCAAGAATTGCAATTCAAGTTCAGAAAAGACACTAAGATAAAAAGAATGCAATTTCAATACTCCCCCTCACTATGATCATCAATTTACAAGAGAAATTTTTAAAATTTTCAATTGATCCAATTTCTCCAAAAAGCTAAAGCTCCCCCTTTGACAATGAGAAGCCATTTCTTCTCCCCTTTACAAAACTTCTCCCCTTTTGACAATGGATTCATCAAGGAATCATCCCTTCCTCTCATCCAGAGATAACAAGTGCAACAATACGGAAGAAGCAAAAGAAAGAGCATGCATGAAGTGCAATGGGGTGGCTTCAATTTTGTTTTGATATTTCAATTTTTTAGTAAAAATAAGCTTTGGGGATTACTCAATTGAACAGGCTAGCATTTCTACCATCCCTCAAGATACAATAAGCCTGACAAAGCTAGCAATATCATATTAAGACATGTATAGCAAAGCTAAGCTAGAGAGCTCAAAATATCACATGTTGTTGGATAAAATTAAGCAACGCTTCAAAATTAGCAAGTTCAACAACAGGTATCCTGAAGTGATAATGGCCATGTCAGAATGTCATTGTGAGATCCAGAAGCTAGCAAAGACAATCTTAGAGACAAAAAAGTCCTGAATCGAATCATTTAGCTCAAATTGTCTCAAAAGCTCAAATTTCTCAACAGATTTCATTTTCAATAAATATTGAAGTTGAGTAAAGGTCTATCTTGGTGAAGAAGATCCTGGACTAGGAGCTATCCACAAACTCTTCCCAATCTTCAACCAATTTTCACAATTTGTTTTCTTAGCCATGTGCTAGATCTCAAGCCTTGCCGCGACCATCCCAAGCAACAAAAGCTTAAAAGAGTGGTCTAGGTCATCCAAAACTCCCCCTGAGTTCATGCCTAGTACAATGGCAAGCAGTCTCATGAGAAAGAATTGGTGAGATCAGTTCTTTCGCACAAAAGAGATCATTTTTCATTGATTCATAGAGCAATTATAGATTCTTAAAAGAACAAGAAGCTCCATAAATGTTCAATTCTAGATTCAAGAGCTAACAAAGCAATTTTGATAGGGCCAAAGTCACAAAAGGATCACTAGTTGAGCAACTAGCTAAAAGATCCACAAATTGCAATTTTTAGTTCAAGTTGTTTAATAGTTCTAGCTCAGTTAGCAAAGACATTGCTGCACATGTGAAAGCATGATAATTCTAGCAAGTCAAAGAACTAGACACGATCTTTGAGCAGAAATTGAAATACTAAAGCTCAAGAGGGTAATAAGCAAAGCTTCATCAAATTAGAAGACAGAAGCAATAAATCTTATATTACAATGCATCTTTTTAGATTTTTTATTTGTATGCAATATGATACAATGATATGCGCAAAAGACTTAAAAGCCTAAAAAGACCGAAAAGGATCCAAAGAAAATAGCACTTGAAGAAGGTATCAGAAAAGATCCACAAAACGTTCACATGAACAAGGAAAGTTCAGATGAACAAGGAAAGCTCAAATGAACAAAGAAAGTTCAGATGAACAAAGAAGGTTCAGGAAAGAACCAACTCCCCCTCAAACCAACCCATAGGGATAAATTATCCTAACTTGCTTCTCAAGGTGGCAAACCTTGTTTGGTCAAAAGCTTTGAGGAAATGCCAAAAGTGCCAAAACTCCACAAGATAGCACAAAGACTTCAAACACCACACGATCTCTAGGGAAAGCAACTCAAAAGCTAGGAGCGAAACACCAACACTAAAGCCCTACAGACGACTCAAAACCTGCTAAGACTAGTGACTGAAACAAGCTCAACCTAGGTGTGGAGAGAAGTGCATCCTAGAAAACCATGGGACAAGAAGAGTGCCTAGAAAAGACACGTGCTAGAACAGAGCCTCCTATCTACACTGAATTCAACAAGCCCAACACCGACACGAACCGGATGCTATGCAAGGTAGACTAGGGATACCATACACAAATGTAAGGTATAGAAGTTCGAACTGAGTGCTGCTTTGCTTGGCGGTGAGATGTAATCATGATGAATGAAGATCCATTCCTTGAAGCTCCAAAAGGTAGTTGCGCTCTCCCATCATCCTCATCTCAAAATTCCTTCGTCTCCTAGAAGTGATAGCGACATTGAATGCACAAATGAAGAAGAACAAGAATGGAGTCTTTAACCACATGTTGGACCACATGTTCTTCTTCTCAATGAAAAGGCTACACCAAAGAGACAGAAGAAGTCTATACCTTGCATCTTGGGTTAGTGAGACATTATCTAGGGAAACAGAACCAAGACACATGACCAGCAGGGATAGCAGCAAATGATCCAAAACTCATAAAAGCATATAATCAACAATTCAGGACATGAGCATGAAGATAGACAAATCAATTGCAGCACATGCTATCCAAGATATGACAAAACTCAAACTATCCTTAATCCACAATAAGGCATAGGAGCAAGCAAACAAGCACATAGCATATCACACATCATATATACAATCAAAGATAAAGCATGCTAGTGAAAGTTATGGCACGACTCATGCATCCACAATTAACAGTAAAGCACAATAACTATGTAAGCATAAAGCATGTTGAATAACAAATCATGGATAAAGTATGATAAACATGGATATCAAGCAAGCATGTAGATACATAAGACAAAAATCAACAAGAGTAAGATAAATCATGTACGGAACAACATAGGCTCATGAAGACAAAACAAAGCATATACACCCATGGAAATAAAGAACAATAATATGATACATGGATATACAAGCAAGAATCAACATGAGCAAGATAGTAAGAGTACAAGACAGCACAAGCTCATGATGACAAAATCAAGCTCATACACCCATGGTCATAATGAATAACAATCTAGCCCATGGATACACAAGCAAGGTAAAGGCATGATAAATGATATCAAAGAAGTGACACATGCCAATATGATACAAGTGAGCACAAAACAAGCACAACATGCCAAGATTGAATAATCATAAAGGTAAATGCATGAAGGTATAAGATTGCTCACAAAACATGTGAAGACACGGATCATGAAAGCACATGCCTCTTGGAGGCCATTATTGAGGTGGAGAACCATCAAGAGTCCCAATCAAGTAATGAAGCAGAAGATCAGAATCTTTTAAGTCCATGTTCTCCAACTCGCATTCTCGGTACCTACACATGAGAAAGGCAAGGTGTCCAAACCTTGGATCCCGAAGGGTTAGAGAGCAAATGCTTGGGAACCCAAACCTTGGACACACCACCACTAGAGGCAGTCGAACCATTATGTGAGTTAGCATGATGCAAATGATGGTCCATGCAAGAAGATCCAACATCATCCTTAGAGGCACGGCACGAGTGGATAACTCGAAGAGGAAAACGAGGTCCATCTCTAGAAAAGCGGCGATGACCTTGCTTGAAAGCACCATGATGTGAACCAACAAAGACATCAAAAGAACTCACACATCCTCGCCGTGGGTGTGTACCTCGATGAACAAAATGAGGTCCACCCCTTGGAAAACGGCGAAATCGCCCGCCGGGCAGCTCGTGGACTAAAACCAAAATCATAGAAACCTTGTCCACGATGTTGTCCAACACCACTAGAAAAGGTGTCAAGGAAGCCATCAACAAAGCGAGTCATCGTGCTAGGCTCTTTAGTGTGCATGTCATGAGAAAGACTATGCCCACTAGGAGACTTAGAAGCATGAGCTCGACATAAATGTTTTACGAAAGCAAATCCACAAGATGTCCGTTCTTCCACAAAAGAGCAATGGTGTAAAGGTCTACTAGGAGACACGGTCCGAGAGGACAAGGCACCATTAAGGCTCAAAGAAGAAGTCCTGGAAGAACTAACATCAAGACTCGTACTCGTATCGGCACTAGACTCACACATGCCATGATAAAGACTATGTGTGTTCCTAGAGGTACGACGACGCACTCGACGCTCATATTTCAAACGGCGAAAGCAAAACTCGAAAGTGTGTCCATATTTCTTACAAAAGGTGCAATGATACTTCTCTTTTGAAGATGTAGTATCATTTGAAGAAGAAGCACCTTTGTCCTTTGAAAAATGTTGGACAACACAAGAAGGGTTCGAAGAGTCGAATCTCTAAAGAAGAGCTATTCAGAAAGATGGAACAAGAACCAACATCAAGTGACTCACTTTTAGCACAAAAGACTCGACTCCAATGCAAAGATTCAAGAGAAATCTTAAAAACATCAATTTCGGAGTGAAGACAAATACAAGAGTCACAAGACTTAGCGCTCATATCATCGCAGAAAGAATCAATCTCGCTCTTCAAAGAAATGCAAGATGTGCAAGAAATTAATGATGCTTTTGAATTAAGCAAGCAATTTAAAGCATCAATTTCATTTTCTAAACAAGCACAATTCTTGCAAGAGACTAAACCATCCTTAAGCGATTTTCATAATCAAAGCACATGCTACAAGGCCTAGCTTTAATATCAATAATTTCAGCCCTAGCATTCTCTAATAGCTCAAGGTGAATAGAATTAGTCAATTTTAACTTGTCAAATTCAACAAGCATGCCTACATGAGAATCACAATTATTTCTAGCCATAGAAGTAAGATTGCCTATTTCTAACTTAGCATTGTCAAGTTCATGATGTAAGGCAACACAAGAATTACATGGCATAGAAGTATTTGATTTCAAAATTTCATTTTCAGCTTTTAGGCATGCAAGAGAATTATTCAAGTTATCCATGTCTATAAGTAATGAATCATAAGCACACATGGATGTTTTCAATTCGGAGAGCTCATTAGATAAATCACCCTTCTCTCTTTCTAATAATTTCATTTTTATCCTTAGAGCTAGCAATTTAGAATCATATGAATATAAGACATTTACAAGTTTTTCTTTGCTTACCTTGCTTAGCTCGAGTAGGGGATCATCCTCGGAAGAGTCATTGTGATCATCTTCGAAAATCTCTCCATTATGGTCATCCTCAAATGCCGCGCACACATACCAATAGGCTCTTTCTCCTTAGGTTCCATGCGTATCTCATCTCTGAAACTAGGACAATCAAAACTAAAGAGACCGCCACAAATATCGCAGGAGAATCCCTCCTGAACCGACAACACCATTATTGCATCTTCAAACGTCTTGTCATGACTCACATCAACGATAAAAGAATCATGCCAAGATGCAAGGAAACGCTCATAAGTCGGCACACTAGTCGCCATGCTCAAAGATCGGTTAAGATCACAAAAGAGCAAACTTGGCTCTAATACCACTTGTTGGACCGGAAAGGCGGCTAGAGGTGGGGGGGGGGGTGAATAGGAGCACGCTCAACTTTTTCACAAACGATCGGATTCAACATGATGTTTACTCCAATAGCTATGAAAGCTATGAAGATCAATCAACAAGCCGATGGAAGACTTGTATTGAATCCAATCAAAACCCGAAGCAAAATCAACAAAAACTC
Source organism: Ampelocalamus luodianensis (assembly GCA_036346255.1). Lineage (NCBI taxonomy): Eukaryota > Viridiplantae > Streptophyta > Magnoliopsida > Poales > Poaceae > Ampelocalamus > Ampelocalamus luodianensis. Next base: position 52,456,379 of record CM070625.1, on the reverse strand, counting down.
AAATCACGAGTCTCGGACGGTCGACCTCTCGTAAATCGGTCGACTTTTTTGCCTAGCGGTCAGACCTCTCACACGCAGGCGGTCGACCGATTTGCCTAAGCGATGTCGACCTCTCAAATGGGCGGTCGACCTCTAGCACGATGAACAGGAAAATCAGCCCGAAAGCCGAAACTAAAATCGGTCTAACTTTTGATCTACTCGGCCAAACTTGACCAAATTTGGAACACACCTTCCTAAGGATATTACGAACCTATTCCAAGCAACGATTGAGTAGATCCACATCAAAGTTTTGACCTTTTTCCATTTTACCAAAGGAGGGTTCAAAACCGAGCAAAAACGAAAACTTGATCTAGAGACTTGCTCGTGGGTGATTGATGATCAAGATGATCCTAGATGAGTTCCCACATGTCACAGCAAGCTAGATCAAGAGAAGAAACCAAGTAAAAACTCCCGGATCAAAGAAAGCCCCAAAATCTCAAATAGAGAGGATGAACACAAAAACGAAATAGAGATTCATCTAGTGAAATCTTTCCTTGGATTGATTGGATAGAGGATAGATTGTTGTTTATAGCCACTCTAATCTAGGAGGACAAAGCTCACCACATGAGCACTCAAATCCATCCATCTCTAGAACCCTAACCTCCCACTAATCTCTCCAACCCCTAACACCAAAAGCTAGGGTTTCCAATTGAAGGGTTGAGGAGGTGCTGGCCAGCACCCTCCTCTATTTATAGTGTAGGCTAGATTCTAGGGAATATTCCATTAGAGCACCCATTAGACCCTAACACACAATGGGTTAACACACGCACGCATTTTAAAGCGCCATCTTCATCTTCGATTGACCTAAACCGCTTCACCATGCGCCGACCAGCACCGTGGTTTAGCCAAAAGTCACCAAGGCGGTATTTGGTGAAATTACCAAAATACCCTATCTCGATCTTTCTCCAAAAGACCAAGTCCAATCTCGGTGAAGCAATCGCGCCCGCCACGTGTAGGTTGATCAACGGCTTCGCGTCGTCAAGTCTCTTCCGTCCGGATCCCACGGCACCACCGAGCACTTGCAGCGACTCCGCGCGCTTGATCCAACGATCGCGCAGCTGCTGTTCGGTCATCCATGTCCATCTGCGCGCCTCTTGAGTCCGCGACCTCACGGCATTCTTGATCGTTCGAACCTCGGCTCTCCAAGCTTAGTCGATCCACCTCGCCGTTGACCGTCATAGACCCGCAAGCCACCGCGCGATGAATAGACAAGCAAACACGAATTCGGAACAAGTTCTTCACAACTTGACCCGTTAGCCAAAATATGCATCATGCAACACATATGCAGCGATAAACATGAACTTGATCTAACAAACACACATCGTCGCCACACGTGGCGGCGAACAAGTCAAAACGGTCGGACCGCCACCCTTGGCGGATGCAGCGATAGCTCCGGCGGTCCGACCGCCGACCAAAGGCGGTCGACCGCCATCCAAGACAGCCAAATTCCAACTGGAAATCCGCAAGCTCTCGAAATCTCAAGCGAATAGAACTTTTGCTGGAGGCTCCAAAATTATGGGACCAAGAGCGATGAGAACCTTCTCTCTTGCCTACACCTCTATTTTGGCCCACCTCAAAATCAAAGCCACTTCCATGGCGGTCTGACCGCTCAGCGGTAGCCGGTCAGACCGCCACACTGGCCGGTCGGACGCTTCTGGCGGTCGGACCGCCCCACCACTCACAAGCAAAACAGTCCGAGACAGGACCGGTCTGATCGCCACCATGGCCGGTCAGACCGCCTGAGACCTGTCAGCACAAGTACTTCTCCGAAAACGCGTGTTTTCGCAAACACTCAACGCCATTGCCAATTGTCTTATCATCCTAAGATCGTGCGCATATCCCTATGATATCCACAATTATTCAAGGAAGAACAGATGCAAACCGTGATAAAATAATGCCTCCAACCCCTGCCCTAGCAAGAACACGAACCAGCAGGGAAAGAATCACAGGATTCAACTCGCCAATTTGATTCCCAAAGAAACAACCTGCAGCGCAGCACACAGAAGAAGCCCTAGCCGGTTCTTCAAGAACACAGGATAATAGATGAACTTGCCATCACGACGTCTCTGAAGTCTAACTCGACAGAAATTAACAAAACAATCTGGTCTTGTACATGGCGCTTAGGCCCTGGCTTTATATGCCACACACGCACGCACACAAATATTCGTGGACTTACTTCTCCTGAAAACCAGCTCAAAGAAAAAGCGGACTCCCTAAACAAACCGAACTAGGCTTGATTGACAAAACATACTAACTTGGACTATGAGTAGACGTAGAAACCGACTCAAACATGAACTTCAATTAAGATGGACCCAATCTAGATGCGCCTGGTCTGGTTGTGTTTTCCTAGCTCCGTAGTTCCTCCTGGTTCGGGCTCCTGCTCCTCACACACAACACTTGCATGCATCCCATGCATAGCAGCAGCAACCCCCACACATGTACATGCCTTCCTCATAGTTAGCTAGAGTTTTACTCCCCTTTCCTTTCCCTCAGCTAGTTAGAGCTTTCCTTCAGTGCGTGGTCGGCCACATCACATAGATACCCGTTGCATCCTCACTTTCCATGCCGTCCTTTCTCACCTCCCACTCGGCACTTACAAGTATATCTCCAACTAGAAAAGAATTTATAGGGCCGCATCAGAATTCCAGGTGCGAAAAGGATGCACGAGTGTGGCGAGATAGAGGTGTGAAGCAATGGAGGCAGGGGCTGGCGCAGGCGACCCATGCTAAGGGGAAAAAGATGAGATGGGCCCACATGTTAGTATATGAGAAGAAGGTCACTTTTTTTTTATTTTTATTTATCTCAGAGCAATTAAGTAGTGGGGCCTTTTAAAGAGCAAAATGAGAAGTAGCATAGGGGATGAAAGGAATCATTGTAACACCTCAGCCCAACATGAACCTGAAATGCTACTAAAATTACAGAGTAACAATTTAAAACCTAAGTCATAATACAAAAATTCGGCAGAACCTCTTTTGTACAGTCAACCATACAAGAGGTTCTAGCAAGTATCAAAAACATAATCAATTAATCCAACATCCAATCACAACCAAAATCATAAAATATTCATGAAATGCTAATTAACTCTATTACAAAGTAATAGAGGCATTAAGATATAACCAAACGAAAACATCCTGACAGTTTGCTCAATTATTAATTCATTGTCTAAAATCAATCATTCATGAGTGGTTCATGGTTGTGTGCAACAGATCTTATTCTAGTCCCTTCCATGCATGCCATTCTTGTAAGGGTACCTAAACCATAAACAACGACAAAGAGTGAGTCCACTGGACTCAAAAAGTACAAATAATATGACAATATAGCACATGATTATAACCTCAGCAACCATTCTCATGTCTTCACAATATATCATAACACATGCTTATGCAATGCTCAATGCATCCTTTCTCTTTGACTCTCTTTGTATTTTACTGTGTCTGAGGTATGCAACCGTCATTTGCATACCTATGCTGTGCTCATAAGCACAGAGACCAAACCCATACTCCATAAGTATGGGGACCCACAAGCCCACACTCCACAAGTGTGGGGATCACAAGCCTATTATATACATGACGGGGACCTCAAATCAGTACTTGGTCACCACGTGACCAAACCTCAAATATGATGATATGATGCACATGTACAATTTCTCTATCCATCATTAACATGTAAATACAGTAGCATCATGCATGAATAAAACTTACTTATACTTCTAGCATTCATGATCATTAACACTCATAACATTCTAGCATCCATGAATAGCGCATACATTCAGAATACTAGCAAACATGAACAATCTCTCATGAATAATCCAGCACTAACCTGGTCATAAGGAGTTACGAACTGGTCGAGACTAAATACGAACTGATCGTACACAGTTTCAGACTAGTCGTACTTAAGTACTAAGCTGGTCGTAAGGAGTTCTGAACTGGTCGTATTTAAATCTGATGTCGTGACGAGATATCTGAGCTGGTTGTAAGTGATGAGAACCTAGTCGTAGATCATATTGCATTAAGGTTCGTCGATATAATTTGTGTGTATTCGGAATCGTTATGTCTGCTAGGGACCGCTCGACTCGTAGTCGAAAAAGGGTTTCAGTCACAACCGATTACACATAAACCTAACGGGTCACACACTTAGCGGTTGGAACAAACCGATGCGAATATGATTCGTCAAGCGTGTTCGATAGGATTCGTCATGGAGCACTATATAAGGAGATGATTGAGGCTATTATGAGGCAAAGAGAGACGTGAGTTGCTCACGAAACCCTAGTCGCTATCTTCACGAGAGAGTCCCGCCATGCGACTTGGTGCTAGCACACTAGCATTGATTGTTCCTACCTAGGCGTGTGAATCTTGTAGAGGCGCTCTGCGATTCTTTGTTGCACTTGAGGACGATCCACGATCTTCACAAGGAACATTAGAGGTTGCGGGAGGAGATGATCGACTCGTAAGGGCGCTGGACGATCGACTACAACCACTACATCGACGTGCTCTTCGTTGGACTAGGCTGCTCTGACTCTTCTTCCACTACACTGCGCGTCTGGTGGTAACGATTTGTGATCATCTACTTACTGGCATCCTGGTTTGCTTGGTATATTTTTGAATTGTTGCTATCGTAGCCTACCCGTATCTCTTCGGTGGTATCAGAGCCATCCTGCATTGTTTTTTATCTAGATCGGTCACATATATTGGATATGTGGCAGTAGTAGATTGGATCTATTTCTGGTTTAGTCTGATAACTTAGATTGGTTCATATGGATAGAACGATCTAGGCACTCGTCGATAGGATCGATCATTGTTCGTGATAGTAGATGGGTTTTTGAGGAGGCACAAGTTAAGAGCACGGATGATTCACTCGACTTGTTTTTATTGCCTTGCATAATACTCCTACGATCGGGATTCCGCCATCGGAGTGTGCTACGATGCGTGGTCGTATCAAGACGATGATCGATTGGTTGAAATAGGTTAATATGATTAATTCGATGATTTCCAAGGCTCGATTCGTGAATAAGATTCATGTCGGAAAAAAATTTCGAGCGCGCTCTTCGAACCTGCCGCTAACCGACTAGCGGGACCGCCGTGTCGTAGTTGCATTGTAAAGTAGTATGTGTTCATGTCGTCCGATAGAATTGGATTCTATGCATAACTTATTTTTGCGGGGTTTGATGTGAATAGTATGGCTCATTGTGTATGTGATGCATGAATGGATTTTCATGGCCTACGTGTCATGTTGTGAAATAGCCATCGAGCTACATATTATTGTATAACGGATGCAGCGTCCGACATGTGATGCTTGATATTGTCCTATGTAATTCATTACTAGCTTTTAGGAGTAATTGCTTAGTAGATGAATATGGTCAGAGACTTTAAGCATGGAGGTCGGAGAACAAGAATCATGTTGATGGAGATCGACATGTTAAGGGCCATACTATTTCACAGTTTAATATGATTATCTGTGAATGTTTGTGTTTATTCCTTTTATGCTATTTGATCATGTTTTATCATTAGATGTTTTGACATGATAGAGTAGTATCTCTCAGAAAAATTAAGTAAAATTGATGACTTTCCAATTGTTGCGTCTATCACAATTTTGATTGTTAATTGGCAGGTCTACCAAGTAGAGTGCCATTAATTATCTTAATAAGATGGGGTGGGTGTCGGACACCCACATGCATAATGTTGGTTTGACTTGACAAGGCTATCAAAACGGTTTTAGGCCTTGGGGCATAATGTTAGTCGCCGGGGCATAGAGATGCCACCTAACAAACAAGAGTCATATGTGATATGATTGGCAAGGCGTTGCCTACCTTAAATCACTAGGTTGCTAGTGATGCCAAAGCTCACTAGGACTTAATGACTTTTGGATCTTGAACTCACTAAATGATGTTAGAGGGATAACATAGTTTAGAAAATTTAGTGAGAGTATCTTTTATTATCTGTTGTTGATTAAGTTCGACCAGGTTCAGACTAAGTTGTATGGAGATATGAGCAGATCCGGACTAGTCGTATTGTGATCTGGTGGTCGTGGCTGATCGAACATAGCCACCAACATGAGTGTCTAATAGAAGATCTTATATAAACATAGTCTTTGAATCTTTGCATATATTTTTCCGATGTAGATCATAGCACCTACTACTTCTTCTACACCTACTTTTAATTTGCGATCTATTCTTGAGAAAGAAAAGTTGAATGGTTCAAACTTCATTGACTAGTTTCAAATCGAGAATTATTCTCAAACAAGAAAAGAAGGAATATATTCTAGAGGGTCCCTATCCCGAGGAACCGAGTGCCAATGCAGCTCGTGCTAAAAGAATGCTTATGAGAAGCATTGTAATGATGCGATCGATGTGCCTTTGCCTAATGCTTGCTACCATGAACTCGAGCTTGAAGCAATATGAGACCACAGATGCTTACAATATGATTGTGAGTCCAAGGGTATGTTTCGGGGATCAAGTAAAGCGAGAGGTTTAACACCTCTAAGGCGTTGTTTTCTTGCGGTGTCGGAAGGTAACCAGTTAGTCCTCATGTGATCAAAATGATTGGCCTCATTGAGAGCTTAGAAAGCTTGGTTTTCCCTTAGCCAAGAGTTGGCTCTGGTATGATTCTCCAATCGCTCCCTGCGAGCTTTGAGCCTGTCATATTGAATTTTTATTTGAATGGCATGGAGAAGTCAATGACCAAGTTGCATGACATGCTTAAGGGTGCTTAGAGAGCATCAAGAAAAGTTTTAATCATGTGATGATGGTTCAAAAGACTACTAGCTTCAAGAAGAAAGGTAAGTCGAAGGAAAGGGTAAAGGCAAAGGAAAGACTCAAGATGAGATCGAGAGTCTCAAGGCTAAGCTTAAGAAGCTCAAGTGGGTCCTAAGCGACGACAGAATGTTACCATTGTCATGAGACTGGGCATTGGAAGAGAAATTGCAAGAAATACTTAGCGAAACAAAAGAACAAATGAAGTAAGACTTCAGTTCGGTATAAATGTTATACAAATTAATCTTGCCATTTCTCGACCGGTTCTTGGGTATTTGATACGGATCGGTTGCTCATATTTGCAATTCGATGCATGGGTGATAAGGAGTAGAAGCTTGATAAGAGGAGATGTTGATCTTTGGGTGGGCAATAGAGCAAGAGTTGCTGCATTAGCTATTGGCACTTTACCATTAGCTTTACCCTCAAGATTAGTTTTGAAATTAAATAATTGTTATTATGTTCCAGCCTTAAGCAAAACATTATTTCTGCTTCTTGTTTAGGAGCAGAAAGTTATGAGTTCAGAATAAAGAACAATTATTGTTCAATTTATTTTGAAGATATGCTTTATGGCCATACTCCATTGGTGAATGGATTGTATGTTTTGAATCTTGAGGATATGTCTATCTATAACGTTAATGCTAAGAGACATCAACGCAATGAAATGAATCCCACTTTTATTTGGCATTGTCGACTAGGTCATATAAATGAGAAGCACATGATGAAGCTTCATAAAGATGGTCTTTAAAACTCAATTGATTTTAAATCATTTGAAACATGTGAATCTTGTTTACTTGGCAAGATGACAAAAGCACCTTTCACGGCTAGTGGTAAGAGGGCGAGTGACATGTTGGCCCTTATACATTTGGTTGTATGTGGACCAATGAGCACTTCAACCAGAGGTGGTTTTCAGTACTACATAACTTTTACTGATGACTTTAGTAGATATGGTTATATCTACTTAATGGGGCATAAGTCTGAATACTTTGAAAAGTTCAAAGAATTTCAGAATGAGGTATAGAATCAACTTGGCAAGACAATCAAATGTCTACTATCTGATCGTGGAGGTGAATATTTGAGCCATGGGTTTGGTGATCATCTAAAGAGGTGTGGAATTGTTCCACAACTTACTCCTTGAGAACGCCTCAATGGAATGGGGTGTCAGAATGATGGAACCAAACATTGTTGAACATGGTTCGGTCAATGATGAGCCAATCTGATCTTCCATTGCAATTCTGAGGATACACTCTAGAAACAGCTGCTTTGACTTTAAATAGGGTTCCATAAAAAGCAGAGAAGACAACATATGAGATATGGACTAGGAAGTGTCTGGATTGTCTTTTCTCAAGGTATGTGGTTGTGAGGTATATGTTAAACGTTTGACGTCGATAAACTTACACCCAAGTCGATAAGTGTTTCTTTGTGGGGTATTATAAGAAACTAAAGGATATTACTTTTATAAGCGGGATGAAAATAAAGTGTTTGTTGCGTATTGGTGTTTTCTTGGAGAAAGAGTTTCTTTCCAAAGGAGTTAGTGGGAGCAAGGTGCAACTCGAAGAAATTGGAAACATCGAAAATATTTCAACTCTGCTGAACCTCTACAGGATGAACAAAATATTGTTGAACTTGTAGATGAAGCATCTGTAATATTCGAAAATAACCCCTTGAGGGCTGTGCATAATTAGGCGAAGAGAATCGTAAAAAGCAGAATAATTTAGAGTTTTAGGGAGGAGTTGGTTCGTACGGGAAAAAGAATTGTGAGGGGAGAGGGTTTTAGAAACCCTAGCGGTCCTTGTTTTTCCCGTCGCGCGCCACCCTCTTCGTTTTCTTTTCTCTCGCCGGTGCGTCGTTGCCCTCTGGCGTGAGTGCCGCCGTCTGCGCGTTTGCGCCAACAGCTTGGTTGCCGCATCGGTCTTGCGCCCACCTGCCGCGAGTGCGCGCAGTCTTGGATCGCACCACCTCCGCCGCCAATCCGAGCGTCGCGTGTGCGTGTGTGCGTCTGGTCATCACCTCCGTCTCGGCGCTTGCGCGTGTGCGTGTTGGCGTCGTCGCGCAGGATCTTCCTCTGACGCGTGTGTCTCCAAGCGGTTGGCTGCCCACGTAAGTCTCGCGGCGTTTCATTAATTGCTCTGCTTGCTCGGTAAGGAATCCTTTCATGCGTGCATTCTAGTGGTTGCTAGAGTTAATTAGCTAGTACACATGCATCCGTAGTTTTAGTAGTTTATTATTGTTGATCTTTTTGTTGCTATTGGTTGGGCTAGTAGCACTACAATAATTAGTATTTATCTAGTGGCCACGTAGCATTGTATGCATTTCATGCATGATGGAACAACAAACCGTGAGACTTTCTACATGTGGTGCTAGTGATTATTTAATAATTGAAGTAGTAGGAGAGAGAATAATTTGATAGTCTTTGCTTGGGATTATTTAATTGGCATAGTAAGGGTGAGACAATTGTCTAGTAGTCTTGCTTGTTTTATATGCATGTTTTCTTTGGAGCAGTAAGAGAAGTATTAGTATATTTCTAGTCGGGGAAAAATCAAACAGAAAATTGGATTGTCTGTTGTTCGGTTGTACGATTTATTCAGATACCTTAATAGCGAATTTTGGGGATGTCATCTACTAGTTAATTATAGATAATTTAAGTATCTTTTTGTAGAATATTTAATCTTGTCGAGCAGACAAGTAGTTTTCAAGCTATGAATTTAGTAAGGCTCGTTGTCTAGAAGATGACAGATCGGTCTTCTAGAATAAAAACGGGGGTTAGACTATTTAATTAGAAGTCATGGTAATCTAAGAAAATATGAGAAATTTTGTGTAGATTCCAGAATGGGGTGGTTTGCCATGATCGGACGTGCGAATCAAAAGTTACGCCCTTTTTGTACCAGGTCAGCAAGGGGTGACTGTTCGGTATTGGGGGAGCGATGTGGTTTTGGGGACATGTAGGAGCGTGCCAATTAATTGTTGTTCTGGTGACGCTGTATCTTGTATTGAAATTTGAGTATTTATTGTAGGTGTAATACCCTATAATAGGATTCGGGAGGAAATCTAAAGTTTTAAAAGAAACGAGTGATCGGAAGTCGGTTCGGGAAGGACCTTCTTGAAAATAATTGAATAAGTGGGAGGAGATGGTTTTTGTAAAAACGCAGCAACTGGGCACAGGCTTCAGCCCATGAGGTCCTATAGTGGCCGGCCAAGGGGAGGCACCCTTTCTCCCCCAAACCCTAGCGCCCCTCCTCCCCCACTCCCTGTGCGCCCCCCACTCCCTAGGCAGCCGCCCCACTCCCTTGTGCGCCTCCTGGTCCAAGTACCTCCCTCCATCGTCTTCCCGCTGTCAGGCAGCGCGATCTCTCTCCGCTGGTCGTCCAAGGAAGGAGACGCGAAGGATCGTGCGTGTGGAGGCCGCCAAGGAAGGAGAAGAAGGAGGAGGAGGAGAGGGAAGGGTGAAGGTTCATGGAAGCATCCTGGTCCTCAGCGTTCGTCAAGGGTAACCCCGGTCTTCCCCCCGAGTAGATGCATTTTTAATGGTTGTAGCAATGTCGGTATTCTGTCTCCTCAGGACAGATTGCGTTGGACAGACATTTTGGTGTAGTTAAGTACGGATTTAGGCCTGGTCATCTCCTAGAGAGTTGTAGAGTACGTCAATAGCTTTCGATGAAGTATTAGATCACAAAATTTGGACCTCTGTAGCAGAAGTTATGAATTATTTGATGGGATTGTTCTACGAATCTGTCGGTAATCTGACAGGTTTTAGTAATCTGCATTGTGCGATCTGTTAAATGGAAAATCTGAGGATCTCAGTATAACGAAAGTTGTAGATAATTGTCGTATCTTTTAGTGAAGGTCAAGAACTCGAAGTTTGGACAAACGAGCTAAAAGTTATGATAGTTTTAGTGTACTGTCCAGATAACCTAACGTGAAATTGGTGTTCTGTTGTCTGGCTTGTTAGGGGTAGTAGATTGCCGAATCAGGAAGGCCCACCAACTAGGTTTAGTTGGGGAATTTTATAAGCTTTCAATGAAGTCTAAGATCACCTCATTTGGACTCCTGTACTAAAAGATACGAATTTGTGATTACGACTGTTTACAGAGGGGTCAATTCAGCATTTAAGAAATTGGGTCGGGTCGCGTTTCAAGCTATGGCTATTTCGTGCTTGCTCATAAGGATTATTTGGTTCATTATTGTTGTCTTAGAAAGCTTTTAAATGTATTCTTAGGTGAGGACTGGCCCGGAGGCAGCACCTACTTCGCATCCACCGTTCTCACGCGGTTGAGGCAAGTACCATTTGGTAGAGTAACTATGGATGGTTTGACATTGCTTGCTAGTATTTGATATTTAACAACTGTGATTGATTGATGGTATGATATCTGGTTGAAGATGATGAATGCTTGTGATACATGCTAGTAGTTGATATATAAACTCATTGTGGACAAATGATGGTATGACATCTTTGGTTAGTAATGATGAATGCTTGTGATACATGCTAGTATTTGGTATATAAATTAGTTGTGGTCGAATGATGGTATGACATCTTTGGTTAAAGATGATATATGCCTTTGATATGAATGGTTATTATTCATGTACAGAGCTGATGTTGTTCATGCTATTTGCAAAAAGCTATTATTGTCATATGCCGAAAAAGCATACATAAAGCACAGTCACGTGGTGACGAAATGCATGATTGAGGTCCCCACATTCGTGGAATGTGGGCATTGAGAAGAGGTCCCCATCCGAAAACGATGGGCTTATGGTCCCCACACTTGTGGAGTGTGGGCTTGAGGTCCCTTTACTTGCGAGTATTGGGCAATTGGTCCTGTGCTTACGAGCACGGGCATGGTATCTTGGCGGCGGTCGCATATCTCGCGATACGGTGAAATCGATCTGAGTGAAAGAGTAAAGTTGCATTGCATTCTTGCATACATACCACATGAGATATGTTTCTATGTAAAGATTTGGGAATGGAATGTTGATGATGTACATGTGAGCTTAATGTTTCTTTTGGTGGTACTTTGAGTCGTTGGACTCACCCTTGCTTTGTTGTGTTTTTAGGTACCATTTGCAAGGACTGCATGCATGGGAGGGAGTAGACTTGAATCGGACACACACACTCCATCCACCTTTAAAGTTGATACGTTTTTAGTTCATATGTTAATAAACGTGCAAACTGCTAGAGTATTGTTTATGCTTCATGCAGTGGTTTAAATGTAATAATGATGAGTAGTGTCTTTTGGATATCTCTGAATATGCTAGTTGCTTCATGTTTTGGAACGCCTATTGATGATTCTGAATGTTAGGTTATTTATATATATTGTGTTATTCAAATGTTGGAACCTCCTGGTAGTTAACAATTCAGGGGAAGTTCTGCCGAAAATTTTGGTAGAATGTATTGGCTTAGAATTGTTTAATGTTAGTTTGGTAGCATTCCAGGCTCAGGTTGGGCTGGGGTGTTACAGTTGGTATCAGAGCGGGCTGTAGGTCCGTGGTGACTAGATTAATTAGAAATTTGCTTATGGCTAATCAACTTAAAAATTTGACACACTGGTGCACAGTAGGGTGGGGATGGGCAAAGCATTGCATTTACGTTTCCGCTTTATCTTATTGTTGATTGCTGATATGATATGGGTATGACTGCTCAATAAGTGACTATATGATTATTATGTGTGGGGATAACCCATGTTGAGAGGTTGAGGTCGTGTTGGGGCTCGGGGGCTTTACCAGGCTACACCCCCGTTCGTAGTTTGATAATAAAGATTATCGTTTGAAGGGTTGTTATCTTCCTTGAATTTAATTTGGTCACTCTTGTCCAGTTGGGCTTGACGAATCTTTCCTCGGTTAGTAGTTTTATTCATGTCGATATGTTTCCATTGGCTTGAATTGTTTTGTAAAGCAATCATTGTTTCCCTCAACCGATGAGTTATTCTTGCGGCTAGTGAACTTGGTTGATTGTCAAGTTTGACCTTTAAACTGGAGTTATACCTTTCTCATTGGAAAACTTGATCCATTCACTCGTGTGATGTTTTTGGTTAATGAAAGTTTCTTTCTGCAAGTCCTTTAGTACGCGGAGGCTTTGACTCAATGTATCTCTTTTGTGTATTTTGAGTGATGAAGATTAATTGATCTCTTTTATGAAAGAAGATGTTAAACCGTATAGTGTTGTGTTGTCATGGTTAAGTGAGAGGTTATAGCTAATGCAATTAATGGTTATGATATAGGTTATCAGGTTAGGTCTGTAGTGTGTGCATGATCGATCCTAACAAAGATCCTTGAAAGGAAAGTGATTAATTTGAAAGTGTCTTGTAGTAGTTCCCGAGGAGCTGTGATTAAGAGCATGGTTATACCTAGTTGTAAACAATATAGTTAATAAGAGATGTAGAACATTGATGTAATTGAGTCGATGATTATGAGTAATACCTTCGATAAACTTCCTTGGTAAATTAGATTAACGTGTCTCAATGGGTTAATATAACCTTTTGGGATGGTTAAGTTCAAAAGGAGTTAGATTATTATCTTAATGGGTACTAATCTTGGAGTAACCTTTTTGTGGATATTTAATGATTATGAGTAATTAATCGGTGCAAATAATGTCTATTAATGTTTGGTGATGAGCACCACTAAGAGATAAATTGATGGGATTTAATGGATGAACAATGTTTACATGATGGTAGGATTATCAGATAAAAGTATGTCTTTGATGAAAGGGTGTGGGAATAACCTTTTAGTTGTGCAGTAGTTTTCCTCTAAAATAAAGTGGTTGTTGTAGTGAGAATATAAGATTTTGGTATACACTCAATTGAGGATGCGATGGTAAAGGGATCTGTAATGTTTTGGTAAGCCTTTGGGGGCTTAATAAAGGAAGGGTTGACGATAACGAGTCTTGTTAAGGGTAGATCATTCTTGATGTTGGTAAGATTATCTGCAAGAGATTGTGACTTATGTGTGTAGTGATGATTCTTTTAGAAATAAAGTAACTGGATCGTCTTTCGTAATTTTGATATAGTGAAAGTGTTTCAAGTGTTGCGTTTGTGATTAGTGGACCTCTTGTGTTATGAGGTGATTGAGGTTGTTTCGAGAAAAGTGATATGAAGAAAGATTTTGTTGGCTCTTAAGTGGTTCCTGTGATTTGGGTTTTAAGAGCTTATCAAGTTTAAGCTGGCCAAGTGATGTAGTAATCAGAGAATAACTTTCCTTGTTAAAGGAAGGAGTGAAGTATAAGTGTTTGAGATTTAAGTCGTTTCGCAACTTGCAGTTTATTTGAGTGTGCTTAAACCTTATGCGGTTGTTCCATAAGAGTTTATCAATTTTCAAAGGCAATACCTTCTTATTTGGGGTTCGATCTTCCTTCGTATGAGTTGTGCCTCAAATTTACTTCCCTTTCGTTGTATGGGTTCTTTGCCAAACTGACTATTTCCCTTTGTCCTCTGTTCACCGCGAGAGGTAGATGTTTCTATGTGGTGAAAATTATTTTTATTTGTTTTTCTTTTGAGAAGGGATTCTTCGATTCGTTTCACAAAGGGTCTTTCGAAGTGTTTATTCAATGAGGTTGTGAGACTTAGGTTGTAGGTCATTCGAGGGATATTGGGAGGATGAACTGATTTGTGTATAATTCTTGGAGAGAATTTTATTTATCTGAGAATGTTTGCATTTCAGGCTAAACTGATTGCATTGTTGCAACCATTAGAACCGATGGAGGTTTGTGATCCAAGATCTTTTGTTCAATTCGGGTGGAACATTAGAATTTTCGAAAGGATGGGAATCTTGATTAATGTATTAGAGTGTCGCGATTGGGTACCGCACGGTTGTGCAGATTAAAATATGAGGATGTTGTAATGAGAGTAGTATTAGCGATGTAATCGATCGTTAAAGTGATTAGTGAGATAGCCGAGATGGTTAGATTATTGCCGGGAAAGACTTGGACTTAGTAAGTAACTCTCTAAGAGTTAGAATCTTTATAAAGATAATTGGGTTAATAAGATGTTTTTCATGATGATGTTAATGCGCGAGTATGTTTGGATTGTGAGAATTTTGGGGATTTTAATCGAGGTTTTCCTATCTTCATATGAGAAGTTCATTGTAGGATTCTTGGAGTTTAATTTGGGCTTCACATTTTTATGCTAGGACCTTGGTCACCCAATGATAATGTGTAGAGGAAGTAGATTAAGGGAGGATTTGAGCAGTGGGATGATCGTGGATAGAACCCTTTTGATGAATTATATGAATGTGAGAGTGAGAATTCCAAGTTGTTTATTCTTAGAAGATTGAGGTGATGTGATTGCGTGTGTGATATATTTTGAGGTGCATTGGGAGTCATCTGTTGTCGGGACCGGTTTTGAATCAACCCTTTGTGTATTTCCGCACGATCCTATGATTAGTAGCTAGTGCACATAGTGGAAACATTGTTGATAACAAATTCGAATCACGAATAACAATAATAAATAGCGAGTACCACCTTATGGCCACTTATTACAAAAGAGGTCGGAAGACCTTGAGTCTTCTGAGTGAAACATAAATAAATAAACTCCGAGTGGTGGCCCATCAAAGTGCCCAGGCATTCGTGAGGGCGCAACCTAGTACTTGGTGTCCTTCAAAGCCACAAGCGAAGTAGTCGTAGTCCTCCGTGTCGATGAAGGCTTCTCAGATTTATTTATGAGTGTAGCATGTGAGTACATAAAGTACTCCGCGAGTCTTGGGAAACATGCATATGCATAGCTTTGACAAATGAGGTTTATATGGTTCTTTTCCACAAAGCAAATTTTTTAGTTCAAAACAATTTTCATAAAGCACATTTGACAAACGCAGTTTCAATAAATAAATTAATTGTATTACTAGTGGAGGTTCTAGCTACCAACCACTAGCATCAAGGCTCTAGCTGCCAAAAACTACCAGGAGTCCCAAGCGCTCCCGGTTCCCAAAATTACTCTTTTAAAATCAAAACCAAAATCTACCATGTGAAAAGCACCTTGCTCGCCTTGACCGTGGGCACGGCTATTCGAATAGTTTTAACACTCTGCAGAGGTTGTGCAGCTTGACCCACAAGAGATGATACTTTGATACACCACCGTTTCCTTTGACGTGAATCAAGGAGAGACCATCACAAGGCTTTACAAAGCTTCCTTTTGACTCAGTTACGCCCGCTAAGGTTTCGCCTTCTGGCCCCTCTTGCGCCATGTGAATAAACACACACAACCATGTGAACCGACTCAAAATTTTGCTAATTAATTGGCGAGTCCGTTCCATTTTGGACATGTGGTTGTGCGGTAGTGCTCGGTTTGAATAGTCTGGCGTCGGTCCTTAATATGACTTAGGCGGAACTAACACAATACATAATCTCGTGCTCTATTTGCCACTTTGATCTTGCCATCCACCCAAGTCTAAAACATACTTTCATCATTATATTTTATTTTCCAAACAACGACATTACCTAATGTCATACATTTTCAAAGAAAGCATAAAGGGTAAATAATGATTTTCTCCCCAAAGGTTAAATAAAGCCGTAAAGCATGTCTAAGCAATTCTCTGTAATAAACTATTCGCAAAATTATATTCAATAATGCGAATTTCTACACTAGGTTACAAAGGTGCAGGACATCAAATATCAAGGATGATAGTAGCAAACTTTAGGTTTTAACTAACAACCTACAGTTTAACTTATCATTTAAATAACAATGCATAACTTTTAAAACTGAAAACATAATTTAAAATCATAGGTTCAATGTGGTCAAAGGACTCTCGCCTTGGTGGCGTTGGAGGTAAATGTAACATCCCCATTTTGGCTTGTGTTTCAAATGTAATAAAATGAGGGTAAATTAAAACTTTTCCTTCATCCTTTTACTCTTGAAACTTTTCGAAATTCTTGTAAAGGAATTTTGGGAAATTCAAAATCAAAATCCTCATTTATCTCAAGTCAAAACCTTCTGGGTGAAATCTTATGTCAAACCCTTGGTAATAATTTTCCTGGGTTCTAGGGTTGCTAGTAACACCTCTGAATTATTTCATAATTTTTGAAATTATTTGAAATATTTTAGAGGCAAGTCAAACAGGTCAAACCTCTGAAATCACCTTCTGGAATTTCTTGAGAAAATTTCATTGCACAAAAATCTCTGGAAATTTTATGGAAGGTTAATCCTTAAGTCAGGAAGCTCCAGTTAAAATTTCATAAATTTTGGAGTTGATTTGATACCTCAAATAAATCCCCAAGTTTCAGCTCTAAAAATCAAACCTAATCGGTCAATCATTGTTCATGCATCGAGCGGACTAGAGTCCGACTCAGCCGACTTGTCGACCGAGTCCACTAGCAGCTCCGACTCGGGGCTGGGTCTGTCGTCGTGGCTCGCCCGTGTGCGTTTGATCTCCATCGGGTGGCCTTGATTTCACCACCGAGGCGTCGACGCGTTCGCATTTTAACCGTCGGATCCAGATCTTGCGGCTGTGGCTGCGTCTCCTTCCTCTGGCTCTCCCCTGCCTCCTTCTCTTGCTCTCGCGCGCTGCTGGCGCCGCGCTCGGAGTCGTCACGGTGGGGCCCTCCGCGACTATTGCTGCCGCGCATTAAATGCTCGCCGTGCGGCCGTGTCAATCGCCTCTCACGACCTCTCACCCTCTCACATTGCTCAGAGCACCCGAGTCGCCTCGCGTGAGAGAGAGAGAGCCGTTGAGGTCCCGTGCTCCCCTCTCCTACTTATGCACCCGGCTTCCCTTTCTTTGCCTCCTTTCACCTTTCCGCAACCCGGTCGTGTCTTCTCTTCTTGCTTGAGCTCAATTCACCAAGACACGAATCCGCCATTGTTGGCATAGCAGAGGCCGTGGGCATCCTAGTTCAGTGGCTCCTTGCTCCATTTCTTGCTCCGTGGTTCCTTTAACCCTCTGGAACCTTAAACCTCATTCAATTTTGGTTGTCTCCTCAGTGTCGGGTGATATTGGAGTTCCCTTTTCGGCGGACTTCACCCCTTCTTCCCCATCTCAGTAAGCACCTCCTCCTTCCAATTCTTTGCTCAGGGAGTATCCTTGGGCTATGAAAGCCATGTTAATGACCGCGGTTGTGCTATTTTCGCCAGTTTGGTCCCATGCGGTGACCCAGTCTGCCGCGTGCACGTCTTCGCCGCCGGCCACCTCCGACCTCCTCGACCTCTCGCAACATCCGGTGAGTCCTCTAAGCCCTCCGATGAGCTAGCACGCGTGGTAGCGGAGCATGAGCAGCGTGCTCGCATGCTCCATTTTTGTGAGAACCTTCTCCGCGCGGCGTGTCGCGCCGCCATGAGCCATCTCGGCGAGTTGCGAGTGCGATCGTGGGCGTGAGGCTATTGCGCTCCGTTTTCATTCTTTGCACTCCTGGGCCTCCTCGCGGCATCACGCCCGAGCGAGCGGCGGCGAGAATGCTCGTTGCCGGACGAGGCTCGGTCGGAAGGCGTGTGGACCCTAGGCCGTCGGATCTAGCGATCGAAGGGCGGAAACCTCCACATCGCTCCTGTCTGCGCGCCCGGCGTGTGAGTTGGCGAGTCAAGCGGAGCCGTTGGATCCTTGATCAACGGCCCGGGATGGGCGAGCAACGCTTCGGTCCGATTGTCATCTCGATCACGGTGTTGGATCTTGATCCAACGGTGAGCCTCCGTGGGTCTGTGCGTGTGTCTTTGTGCGGCGCGTGCGTGGGCCGTCGATCCGAGGATCGGCGGCTCTCACTGCGTCCACGTCCGTGGGTTAGGGAAAAACCCGAGAATGCTAAGTCCAATCAGTATCACTTTAGGTCTTGTCATTTTGTATGTCTGTAACTATAGATCCAAATTAGATGATTCCAATTTTGTTAGCTTCCTTATACCTTGAACTTAATTAGAAAAATAATTGTAGACCATGATCCAACCTGGAAAACCTTTTTCAAAAATAGTAAACAAGTGAACTTAATACTTTTTTTGAACTTTTAGCAAACTTGTAAAAACATATCTTTTATCTATAGCCGATTTTTGTATGAATCAATTGGATTAGCTTCCACTGATAGTGTATTTGCTAGGAAAATTGGTTTCACAAATTTTACTGTTTTAAAAATCATAAGGATCATATTTTAGTTTAATACCTAAACAATTTAGACAAATCATAACTCTTTCAATATAACTCCAAATGACATGAAATTTTATATGGGTTATCACTATACCAGTAGGTAGCCACCATAAAAGTTTCAGCTTCAAAATCTTTCTAGAAAATATTTTTGCTACATTACCTAATTATGGCGAAAATAGGTTTTTAGGGAATATCTTTTGCACCACAAATCCAAATTAAGTTTTCCAGTTTCTATGACTAGGTGTATCCATATTTTACCTTGTGTATAAATTTTGTCGCATTTGGATAATTTTTGCTTGCTCTTTCGTTTAAGTGTTGCTCGTCTTATTGGTTGTTTTCGCTCTTTCGCTTAGGATTCGACATTTGCGGTAATCCGAGAACGACCCTCCGCAACAATTTGAGCAACGACAAGCGGCAAGCAGTTTGATCATTTCCCATTGATCCCTTTACTTTTAAAGTCTAATATTTTGTTTAACTTCTATGTATGCATTGCTATTTTGTTGTTAAATTGATTAGTTAGACCTCTAGTTGCATAATCTGTAGGTAAATGGTTATCCTCTACTACACGAGCCTAGGTTATTTCTTGTGGTTAGAGTTCGATGGATGAACTCTTATCACTTATGAATTACGAATGAATATTGCTTAGCCATGCCTAGTTATCGGTAGTATTGGGCGATCATCGACTTAGTCGATGATCTTGATCACACAAATACTTATACTACTCCATTATGTCCAACCCTTGTGTCTTATTGATTTACAAATCAAAAGCTGAAAACAAAACTATATCTTGACTTGGGCACAATGGTATGTTGATGTGATCATTGGGTGTGTTGGAATGGTGCCTAAGTCCCCAAGGACCGAGTTACTTGTGTCACTAAGCCAAGCGCTTATTGCGTGCTAACCACCGAGGGGATATGGAACCTCTCTTGACTCGATACTTTGGGAGGTGTTAATTAAGTGGTCGGTGGGTGTGTTCTTGTGTGTGTGTGTTTTGGAGGCGCATTAGCGGACGGTTAGGTTTGTCTAATGTGTCCTTCTCCCGTGGAGTTCGGCTCTTAATTAGCATCGTCCATTGGAAAGCGTCTTGTTAGACTTAGCCATGCACATACCAAAGGAAGTGTGCTAACCGTGGTGGTGGAAAGGCGGTCTATCGTGTGGGTACATTGGTACACCCCTACGGGGTTAAAACTATTCGAATAGCCTCGTCTAGGTTATGGACATGCTTGGTAAGGTCGTGCAAGAACTAGACTACAACCTTTTAAAAACTTAAACTTGACATGGGTGGTATGAAGGGTACTTCATGCTATTGTTGTAGTGACTTTGGGTTAGTCACTTCTAGGTTGGTGTTGTCATCTACCTATTGTTATTATTGTCTCTCTTTATTTTGATCAATAAAGTTAATTGCAAACTTGCTTTGAATCTATTACCTTATTGTAAATGAAAACTTGCTTTATCTTTGAAAATAAGTCCAAAACCTCATTCACTTAAATAAAGCTTGCATGTAGTTAATTATAGTTACTGTTATCTCACACGTCGAGTCTTGCAGTACAAAACAAGTTTTGTACTCACACGCTTTGCTTAATATTAATTGTTGCGAGAGGAAGAAGGTGAGCCCCAAGGGCCTCACTTTTGTGAGCTATGTTCTGTGCATTTGTTTGGGACGATTAGCTTGGCGGTCCGGTTGGTTGCCTTGTGGGTAAAGGCACACCGATTGGCTTTGTTTATCGCCATCTTATGGCCATTTTGCTTCCATTGTGTATTTACTTATTGGTATGACTTTTGGCAGGTGGCCTCTCTTTTGTAATAACTCTCTTTATATTATCTATGTCTTTCGATTGTTGCTTTTGCTTGGCTCTATGTGTATGAATGGAATTGATGCATGATTTTGTAGCAGGTGTGTATCTGCAATTCTAGGAAGTATACATATCTCGAAGCTTAGTTTATTTGATTTGTCTTATTAGGACCAAGTGGATGGTTAAACAGTACAAGCCGAATAAACCGGGGTCCTCACAAAGTTGGTATCAGAGCCATTCCGACCGTAGTAACCCAAGCTTGATCGTCTTTAGGATATTTTGGAAAACTTAATTTCAAAGTATCAAATGATTTATGAAAGCTTAAGTAAGTTCTCAGATTTTATTCCTTACCTATCTTAGCTTTCTATCTCATCTTGCTCTAATTTGAGTTTTAAAAGTTGTTTTCCTCTCTTTCTCTCAAAAGATAGTCATTATCGTTTAAATTGGGTTTTAGGAACCAATGAGCTTGGCAAATTGAAGTGTTAGCTGCCTCTACAAGGTTTTGAAGCTTGAAGTTGAAGATTTCAATTAGGAGGCTTGGATGCAAAATACGGACAGCGATCATTCAGTTTCGGACAGCGAGCTCAAAGGTTCTAACCGGGGGTAGAAAAGGAGAGGTTAATCAAGTAAAACTTGTGGGAATAAAAGGGTAGATGTGATACTAGTTAGCTAAGTATCTAACGTTATTTTTATCGCCTTAACCTTGTTCTTGAGTAGTGTTAGGCTGGTTGTAGTGAGCTGGAATTTTTATCTTCTCACACTATTACTCGTTCATTCAATACGGGCTAATGGCATTGAGAAGTTGAGCTTGGTTTGGAGTTTCCTTGCTGTTTTGGAACTTCTTTGGAAACATTTAAAGTTATTACTTGCTGTTTTTGGCTTTCGGTTAGGGTGATGTCTCATTCCCCTAATCGTTAGCTTTCGCTTTCATCAACTTCTAATGTTAGTGCTTGGGTTTCTAACCTAAGTTTCTTAAAGCAGGATGGCTGGAGGTACTCGTAGCGGCCGTGGTGGTGACTGGTTTGGATGAGGAGCCGCCTCCTCAGACCATGGTGAGTCCTTCTCGGAGTTGGCGCAACCGTTCGAGAGGGCGGGAGGGTCTGCTGGATGTTGTGCGCGCAACACCTCCGCCCTTTCCGGTGCCTCGGGATGCAGGCGGCGGGTGGACATCGATCTCGTGGGGTTTGGTGAGTTTCTTGCACTCAACCCCCCGTTTTCAGTCGAGGACCCATTGGGCCAGCGGATGGCCCCGTTGCGTCGAGTTGGCGTAAGCTTCGGCGTTGCTCGATGCTGGACCGGGCGGGGCACTCTTTGCCTCCCATCGGCTTGAGGCGGCACTCTCACGGTGGGAGAACTTCTTGCCATGCAGCCCGCGGGCCTGCCCTGTCTCTTGGGATGAGTTCGGACGGCGTTCCGTCGAGCTCACATCCTGCCGGCGATGAAGGTGAAGAAGAAGGAGTTTCGCGCTCAAGCAGGCGTAAGTCGGTGATGGGTACATGCGAGTTCAACCACTTGGCTCGTTATGCTCCATCTGAGGTGGCCCGATGAGGCCAGCGAGAAAAGTTCGTGGAGGTTTGTGCGAGAGCTGCAAGGCGGGCTCTCCATTGTGGACTTTCTTGACTTCGGGCCTTGGTAGACAAGGCCATTGTTCTTGAGCACAAGGCCAAAGCTGTTGGCGAGTCCATAGCGCAAGTAGGAGGCCCGATGCACTGCAGGCGGCCTCTCGTCCTCGTGTCGGGCCTACTCGGGGCCCGTTGCGCGGCTTCCCTACCACAGGCCGCGGCACGATTCCTCGCCCTCCGCGAGCGTTGCCCCGATCACATGCGCTGCGAACCAGCAGAGTGGCCCCGCAATCCGGTGCCGGGTCACTGCTTTACCGTGCAACCGAGAGGGGCATTATGCCAATAGTTGCCCTAACAGAGTGAGGCGGCCCCTCGTCCTAATGGAGGGGCGGGAGAGTGGTTCTTCCCGAGATCGGAAGGTTGTCCCGCTACCCAGGCGTGGGTAGTGGCGCGTCAACCTCATCTCCGCGGAGGAGGAGGGAGACACCCGGCGTCGTGTTGGGTACCCTTCGGTTAACTCTTTCCCTGCTCTGATTTTGTTTGATTGAGCGCATCTCATTCGTTTGTTTACGAGTCTTTTCTTGCTTTGTGGGGGTCTTCTTTTACTCCATTGTTGGTCCAGCTGCTCATTCGCTCTCGGTTCGGAGTTGAGGGGTGAGTCCGAGTGTAGGGATGTCCTGTTGAGATAGAAGGGTAGGATTCTTGGCAAACCTTATCCTCCTTCGATCGGCAAGCTGAATGTAATCCTAGGCATGGATTGGTTGTCTCGGCACATGGGACAAATTGATTGCGCTAGAGGCTCATCTACCTCACGATCCTGCAGCGGCGAGTTGGCGCTTTCAGAAGGCTGCGAGGATCCGCATCTCTTGGCGGCAGGCGAAGCGGCTCTAGATATTATTGAAGTCCCGGTGGTATGTGACTTTATTGATGTCTTCCCGATGACCTTCGAGGATGCCACAGTTCGAGACCTCGAGTTTGTCATTGAGTTGGTTCCGTGCGCCCGATTTCAAAGAGGCCTTACCGGATGGACCCAATTGAGTTGGTGGAGTTGAAGAAGCGGTGGGTGAGCTTCAAGAGAAGGGTTTCATCCGCCCTAGCTCATCTCCTTGGGGATGCTCAGCAATCTTTGTCGAAAAGGACAAGGCGCTGCGCATGTGCGTTGATTACCGTCCACTTAATGAAGTAACGGTAAAGAACAAGTACCCTTGCCCGTGTCGGCGATCTCTTGATCAATTAAGCTGGAGCTCGAGTTTTCTCCAAGATTGATCTCGAGTGGGATATCACCGAGTTGGATTCGACGAGGATATTCCAAAGCGGCTTTTCTACTCGTTATGGCTTATGCGAGTATACCGTCATGTCTTTCGGCAACCAATGCTGACCTTGTTCATGAACCTCATGAATTCGGTGTTCATGGAGTATTTGGATAGGTTCGTTGTGGTCTTCATCGATGATATTCTTATCTACTCCAAGGCGATGAGGAACACAGAGCATTTGAAGCTTGTGTTGGGCAAGCTTCGCGAGCACAAGTTGTATCGAGTTCGCAAGTCGCGCGTTACGGTTGAAGAAGTAGCCTTCTTAGGCCATATTCTTTCGGTGGGCGTAGCGGTGGATCCTAGCAAGATCAGCGATGTGCTTTCTGGAGTCACCTACCCGGTCACGGTTCGGAGTTTTCTTGGTTTAGCGGGATATTATCGTCGCTTTATCGAGAACTTCTCCAAGATAGCGAAGCCGATGCGAGTTGCTCAAGAAGGACAAGAAGTTCTCGTGGTCCGTTGATTGCGAGAAAGTTTCAAGCGCTTAAGAAGCGATTGACCACCGCTCCGTTCTTGTTCTCCCCGATGTCGATCGCGGCCGATATCTTTTGTGGCGCTTCTCGTGAGGCCTCGGTTGTGTCCTTATGCAAGAAGGCAAGGTAGTGGCCTATGCATCAAGGCAATTGAGACCTCATGAACTTAACTATCCTACCCATGACTTGGAGTTGGCGCGTGATTCATGCACTTAAGATTTGGCGACATTACCTAATCGGTGTCGTTGTGAAGTGTATTCGGATCACAAAAGCTTAAAGTACTTGTTCACCCAACCGATCTGAACCTCGAGCAAAGGAGATGGTTGGAGCTGATCAAGGACTATGACATGGGTATTCACTACCATCCGGCAAGGCCAATGTCGTTTGGATGCGCTTAGTCGCAAAATGCATTGCAATGCATTGTTGCTTCAGAGCATCGGCCCCTCTTCTAGAGGAGTTTTAGCGTCTCAACTTGGGTTTGGTTGAGCATGGTTCCCTCAACGCCTTGGTTGTGCAACCAACCTTGGTGGATCGGATCAAGTTTGCTCGGTGATCGGATGTTGGAGTGAACCGCATCAAGGAAAATGTCAAGAATGGAATAGCCAAGTGCTTCTCCGTAGATGAGCTTGGTGTCGTGAGGTTCGAACAGCGCTCGTAATTCCAAAGGACATGGAGTTGCGGAGTTGATCCTCCACCAAGCCCATGATTCCCGTTGTCCATTCATCCCGGGCCACAAAGATGTATCATGATCTCCGGCGAGAGATTTTGGTGGACCGAATGAAGAGGAGATCGCGAGTTCGTTCTTCGAGTCGCGGCGTGTGCCGTCGTGTCAGGCGAGCATCATCGTCCGGCGGTTCGCTTCAGCCCTTACCAATTCGGAGTGGAAGTGGGATTCGGTCGGGATGGACTTTATTCTGGTCTACCCGGTCTCCAAAGAAGAATGATGCCATCCGGTGCGTCATCGATCGATTGACTAAGGTGGCTCATTTTCTTCTGTCAAGACCGACTTCGAGTGGGTCTTGGCGGATCTCTACATAGCCCGCATCGTGAGTTTGCATGGTGTGCCAAAGACAATTGTGTCGGATCGTGGTTCATTGTTCACGTCTCGATTTTGGCATAGCACGCAGAGGCTATGGGAACTCGCTTTCTTTCGGCTCGACATTTCACCCCCAAGCAGATGGTCGGCAGAGAGGTCAACCAAGTTTTGGAGGACATCTTTGAGCTTGTGTTCTTTCCTATGGGAAGCTGGGAGAAGTGCTTGCCATTCGCGAGTTTTCTTACAACAGCAGTTTCCAAGCGGTCGGCATGGCACCATTCGAGGCCTTATACGGAGAAAGTGTAGAACCCCGTTGAACTGGTCTGAGACCGGTGAAAGACCTTTCTTTGGCCCGGACTCAATTAATGAGGCCGAGGGTCAAGTCCAGCTCATTCGTGACCGCTTGCGCACAGCTCAATCCAGGCAGAAGAGCTATGCGGATCGTCGTCGTCGTGAGTTGAGCTTTGAGCCCAATGACTTCGTTTACCTCAAGGTTTCTCCTCTGAAAGGTCACCAGCGTTTTGGTGTCAAGGGAAAGTTAGCTCCTCGATATGTCGGTCCATACCGTGTTATCGAGAAGAAGGGAGCTGTTGCCTACAAGTTGGAGTTACCTGCTGCACTGGCGGGGGTACATGATGTGTTCCATGTGTCCCAGCTAAAGAAGTGCCTCCGTGTTCCAACCGAGGAAACTCCGTTGGAAACTCTTGATGTTCAGGAAGATTTGACCTATCGCGAGCACCCTGTTCGCATCCTCGAAGAGGCTGAGCGAAGAACGAGGAACAAGACCATCAAGTTCCTCAAAGTTCAGTGGTCAAACCATTACGAGGATGAGGCTACTTGGGAGCGAGAAGATCGTCTTCGTGCGCACTACCTCTTTCTTTTTCCGAGTGAACCAAATCTCGGGCGAGATTTTTGTAAGGGGGAGGTTTGTAACATCCCCATTTTGGCTTGTGTTTCAAATGTAATAAAATGAGGGTAAATTAAAACTTTTCCTTCATCCTTTTACTCTTGAAACTTTTCTGAAATTCTTGTAAAGGAATTTTGGGAAATTCAAAATCAAAAGCCTCAATTATCAAGTCAACAACCTCCTTGGTCAAATCTTTTGTCAAACCCTTGGAAATAATTTTCCCTGGTTCTAGGGTGGCTTGGTAACACCTCTGAATTATTTCATAATTTTTGGAGTTGATTTTAGAGGCAAGTCAAACCATGGTCAAACCTCTGTCTTAACCTTCTGGAAATTTTTGAGAAAATCCCAGTGCACAAAAACCTCTGGAAATTTTGGGGAAGGTTAATCCTTAAGTCAGGAAGCTCCAGTTAAAATTTCATAAATTTTGGAGTTGATTTGATGCCTCAATTAAATCCCCAAAGTTCCAGGTTTAAAAATCAAACCTTAACTGGGTTGTACTATTCATTGGACTCGAGTCAGGCTCGGGCTCGAGTCACTTGACTCGACCGAGCCAACTAATCGCACCCGGCGCGGTCGAGCGGGCGCGCGTGTAACAACCCTAACTTAGGGTTTGTATTTCAAATGTAAAATTTTGAGGAGAAATAAAAACTTTTGTTGTCTCTTCAAATCATTTGAAAGTTTCTACAATTTTCCCTAGCAATTTCCAATTTTTAGAATTTAATTCTTGTGATTGGAAATTGTTGTTATCAGATTCTTAGCTTTCAAACTTATGATCATCCTCTGAAATTATTTTTCCTATCATCTTGATCATCCTATCTACCTCCCTGAATTATTTCACAATTTTTAGATTTTATTTGCTATTTCAAATGGCCAAGTCAAACTAGTTGAAAATCTGGTCAAATCCTAGGTCAGCATGCTTGAGAATTTTCTGCAGAACCTTTCAGTGCATAAAAGTTCTGGAAAATTTATGCAGTGTTGTTCTCTATCTCAAGTAGCTACCATAAAAATTTCGGAATTTTGGAGCTCAGGATCTATCTCTAAAAATTCCTAAACTCTCTTAGCTTTTAAAATCAAAAATCGAAAACATCATTTGTCGGGCTCGAACCGAGTCCGACTCAAACCGATCGCACCACTTGACTCGGTCGCGACCGCCTAGCTGCACGCTGCGCGAGTCAATCGATCGTGACCGTCAGATGCAAATCGAACGATCCACGCCGCATGCGCAACCGACCTGTCCGAATGCATACATCAATCTCGACCGTCCATCTCGGATCCAACGGTCAAGCATCTTCCGATCGAGTAGAACCTCCGCTCGCACCGCTTTGCTCTCATCGGCCGACATGTGGGTCCCACGTCAAGATCGACCTCGTCTTCTCCGCACCACCGGAGCTCACGGCGGCGCTGCATGCTTGCCACGTCCTCGTCGCCGCCACCTTTTTGTCCTCGTGTCGGCCGTGAAGCGTCGCGGGATCTCATCTACCCACCGAGCCCATCCACTACCCTTCGCGTCCATTCTCGTGTTTTCTCCGCCCAAATTTCCTTTCCCGGAGAAGAACCCGAGAGCAACGCCGCCGTGTTAAGCGCCGCCTCGAGCGAGACCGCGCCGTGATCCACTCTCTCGCCGCATCCATTTTGCCCGTTCGAGCTCGTAGCACCAAGTGAATCATCCGAGCCACTTCGCCGCCTCCGCCTCCGGTGATCTCGGCTCGCAAGCTTATTGGCGCTCGGTGAGTTTCGGTTCGTCACTTGGTCCCTTAGGATCGCATCACTGTGCTGAGTCTAACTAGTGACCTTGTTTCGCTCTTTGGTGCATCACCGGTCGTGCGTCGCTTTCTTCTCAAACTTCGGAAAGCGCCGCGTGTCAATTCCGGCGCCACCGTCCTCCTCCATCATCAAGATCGTGGGCTTATCGTTCTCGTGTCTCCGCGATCTCGAGGAGCTCCTTCCAAAGCTTCTCGTCGTGCGTAGCGTCCTCTCGCGCGCACCGCACTTTCTTCTCCGCCTCCGTTCGCGCTGACTACCGCCCGGCATCCTCGTGGTCCGCGTCACCGCTGTCGAGTTCGCTAGGTCCTGCGAACCGAAGGTACCACTCTTTCGCCGAAACCTCCCTGGTTTGCAAGATCGATTCGCGCGCGCGCCATACCGTGCCGTGCTCGCCGGTGAACCGCCGGTGAAGATTAGTTTAACTCTAATCATATCCGCTTTGAGTCTCGATTTGTGGGCCCTCTTTGGATAATCGCGTTTAGAAATCCTTTAATCCAGCCCGTTATTTGTTCTTCGAGTCACTACCATGTGGGTCCATGTTGTCGATTAGGTTTGTGTAGTTACGTTATGCGTTTTCTCGATGGGAAGCGTATTTCGTGAGGGTGTTTTGGGTTTGCACCTTAGTGAGTAGAAGACGTATTCTTTGAATGCGCCGACGTCACTTTAGCGAGTGCGCTTGTCTGGTCAGCCGTTCATAGGCCATGTCGATGGCTGGGATCTTCTTGATGCGGTAGAAAAAGGATTTAATGCTTTAGTATTTACGTAATATGTTTTCTGTTGTAATCGTTAATTCATTTAAACTTAGAAAATGCATAACTAATTCAATTTTATCCAAATTGTATGAAACCAGTCTGTTAATTTTCATTTTAAGTGTGCTATTTGATAAAATTAACTTCACCCATGTCTCTGTAGCAAAAATCTGTTAGCTAATAAAATGATGTCTTATGTATCTTCTAAATTAGAAAATGCATATCTCTTCCAATAATTGTCCAAATTAAATGAACCCAATCTGTAAAATTTCATTTTCAGTATACTAACTATTAGGATAGATTTTATACACTGGTTCTGTTCATCAAAATTTGTTAAGTAATTAACTAGTGACTTGTTGTGTTTTTAGCTTAGAAAATTCATAGAAAATTGCTAATAACTTAAAATGATTTGTTCTCTGTTTCTAAAATTCTGTTATTTCATGCTTAGGCTCTTTGTGTGAGTTTTGGCTTGTTTGATGTTGTTGAATGTTTGAGTTTTGTCGGTGTTATTCGTTCTTATTTCTTCGTTATGTTCGATCGTTGAGGCTTCGATATTTGCGGCAACCCCGAGGACGATCCTCCGCACCATATTGAGCAACGGCGAACGGGCAAGCGATTTGATCATGATAATCCCGATACTTTAAATTCTAATATTTTGTTTCAATTGTATGTATGCATTGCTTAATTTGTGTTAAAATGGATTAGTTAAATCAGTAGTGCATATCCTGTAGACAAATATTGATCTCTACTACCGAGCCTAGGTTATTTCTTTGTGATTAGAGATGTTGGATGATTTCTTGTCATTAGTAGATACGATTTCAATTTGCTTAGACATGCTTAGTATCGGTAGAATCTGGCGGTTATCGACTTTAGTCGGTAACCTTGATCACACAAAATTTACTACAACTTTATGTTTCAGCATTTCGCTATGTTTAATTGCAAAACTAAAAATGAAAACAAAAATGATTTGGACGGGCACAATGGTAAGATTGGTGTGATCTTTTGGGTGTGATCGAAAGGTGCCCGGTCAATTAAGGACCGAACATCTTGTGAGTGAATTTTTATCCAGCATTTCGCGTGCTAACCACACTAGAGTATATGGGACCTCTCTTGACCTAGTACTTTGGCGTGTATTGGCTCGGGTCGCAGGAGGTCGCGGGAGGGATGTAGGTGGGAGCATGGTAGTTGTCAGAAAAGCTTTATCCCGAGTGGGTAGTTGTCTTTTCGGCTTTACCATGTAAGCGTATGGGTTTCTATCCATACGAGCGGCTCGTAGTTAATACATAATATTGGAAAAAGTCTCGTAGGACTTAGTTGTGCGACATACCTTCTAAGTGTGCTTTGGCTTAAAGGCGATGCGAAGTGTGGGTGCGATGGTACCCCTGCAGGTTAAAAACTATTCGAATAGCCTCGCCCTAGGTGATGGACACGCTTGGGTAAGCTTTTCAAGAGTTAGACTACAACATTTAAATTAAAACTTGATGGGTGGTACGAATCTGGGATTCGTGCTATTGTTGTGGTGACTATTGGGATAGTCACTTCTAGGTTGTTTATCTTTCGCTTTTGTTATTATTATCTTTACTGTTATTTCAATCTTAAAAATGAATTGCAAACTTGCCTTTAAAACTGTATTACCTTATTGCAAATGAAAATTGGCTTTATGCAAATGAAACATATGACCTCCACCAAATAAGCTCGCATGTAGCATATGAGCAGGTCTGCTAGTTCACACGTCAGTCTTGCGGGTACAAAGACAATCTTTGTACTCAGGTGCTTTGCTTGATGTTTTTGGTTGCAGAGGAGGAAGGTGAGCCTCAGGGGCCTCACTTACGTGGTGTCTTTGTCGCCGTGGGTGACGACTAGTCTTGGCGGTCGGCCGGATGCCTTGTGGGTTGAAGGCACACCGATTGGCTTTGTTTATAGCCATCTTATGGAACTTTGCTTCATTTGTCGTTCTTGTCTATTTGTGTATCTTGTGGCACATCGGCCTATATCCGTAATATTGTTACTATTTGTTTATCTTCCGTTTGTAGTGTAATGTTTGGACTCTATGTTTTGAATGGAGTTGATGTCTAATTTTGTAACGAGGTGCGTATCTTGCTTCAGGAAGTATACATATCTCGAGGATCGCTTTATTTGATTTGTGATGCTAGGACCGGTGGTTGGTTAAGCATTACAAGCCAAATAAACTGGGTCCTCACAAAGTTGGTATCGAGCCATTCGACCGTAGCAACCCAAGCATAGTCGTCTTTAGGATATTTTGAAAAGCTTAATTTCAAAGTATAAAAGGGTTTATGAAAACCTAGGCGATTCTCGATTTTACTCCTTACCTATCTTGGCATTCTACTCTCATCTTACTCTAATTTGAGTTTAAAACTTGGGGTTCCTCTTTCCTTTCAAAAGATAGTTGCTACCAGAGAATCGGTCTTTGGGAAAACCATAGAGAATTAGTCTAATTAAAAAATTGTGGGGGTATAAGGGTAAGATATATGTGAGTTTGCTAAGTGTCTGATTTTTGTCAATTGGTTTTGTAACTTAAAAGTCTTGTGTTTGTTTTGTGCTGTTAGTAAGTTATTTGCAGTAGGATGTTGACTTCGTGTTTTCGGCTATTGTTAACTTGTCTTAGTGAAACAGGATGGCCGGGAGAACGCGCGGCAGTCAGCAGGCTGGTCATGATGAGGAGCTTCCCCCTCCTCCAACCATGGCTGAGGTTCTCGCTCAGATCGAGCGAAACCGCATGGACCAGACGCGCATCTTGGAGGTTATTGCTAGGAATACCTCCACTCCCTGCCGGTGGTGGCGCCACCGGACTCGCGGGGACTTGCGAGTTCCTCCGTACACGACCGCCGACTTTCCCCGCCCGAGGACCCTCTCGATGCGGATGATTGGCGCGCATGGTTGGCGAAGCTCAACATAGCTCGATGCCAGCGCAGACAAGGCACTCTTCGCGTCCACCGGCTTGAGGGCGGCACTCTCATGGTGGGAGAACTATCTCGCCATGCAGCCCGCGAGCCATGTGGTCGCGTGGGAGGAGTTCCGTCAGCTTTTGTCGGGCCCACATCCCGGATGGCCCGATGAAGTCAAGAAAAGGAGTTCCTCGCGCTCAAGCAAGGGCGCAAATGCGTGACGAGTACATGCGAGTTCAATCATCCGCTCGTTATGCTCCGGGAGGTGGCCTCGAGATGAGGCTAAGCGGGAGAAATTTATGGATGGCTTGTCCGAGGAGCTGCAGGACAAGCTATCCATTGTGGACTTCTCGGACTTTCGTGCCTTGGTAGATAAGGCCATTGTTGCGAGCATAAGGCAAAGCGCTGGCGAGTCCCCATAGCGCAAATGGGAGGCGCATCGGTCTACTCACACCAGCCTCGTTCGTCCTCGGTGGGCGGCACTGATGGCCCGTTCTTTTGCTCCACCGCGCCGAGACCATCTCGCACCGGCTCGCCCACCGCAGCCGTGAGCCACCACGTGCGCTGCGATCCAGCAACAGAGCGGCCTCGCAATCCGGCGGCCGAGGTGACTTGTTTTTTTGCCACAACAAGGGCCATTATGCGAATGCTCGCCCTCGAGTGTTGCAGCAGACCCCTCGCCCTAATGGAGGACGCGGGCGAGGGAGCGGTCACCGCGACCGTAAGATTGTGAAGACCTGAGTGCGAGCAGCGTGTCGAGTGAACCACCTTTCGGTGAGGAGGCTCGGAGGCGCGGATGTTGTGATTGGTATACTTCTTGTTAATTCTCGTCCCGCTGCGGTATTATTTGATTCTCGAGCATCGCATTCTTTATTTCAAGATCATTTGCTGCTGCTAGTGGTCTTCACTTGTGTTCCTTTGGAAGTTCCTTTACTCATCCGCTCTCCGGTCGGAAATG
This sequence comes from Ampelocalamus luodianensis, assembly GCA_036346255.1. Classification (NCBI taxonomy): domain Eukaryota; kingdom Viridiplantae; phylum Streptophyta; class Magnoliopsida; order Poales; family Poaceae; genus Ampelocalamus; species Ampelocalamus luodianensis. The sequence continues at coordinate 52,424,092 of CM070625.1, read as the reverse complement.
AGAGCGATTTACTGGTCGGGATGTTCCTATCATAGTTGAAGGAGTGGGATTTTGGCAAATCTCATTACGCTCGATTCGGCCAGTCGGATGTGATTCTTGGCATGGATTGGTTGTCCCAACACTTGGGGCAAATCGATTGTGCCAGGAAGATTGTCTATCTTACCAGCCCTTTGGGTGAGCAAGTCGGGTTTTCGCCACAGCTTCAGGCCCGTGTCTATGTGCATTAGAAGCAAAGCCAGCCTTGCAAATTCAAGATGTTCCCATAGTATCGACTTTGTGGATGTCTTCCCGAAGATTTGCAGGATGCCTCGGTTCGAGATCCGAGTTTGCCATCGAGTTGCTGCCCGCATCGCCCGATTTGAAGGCGCCGATCGGATGCCTCCCAATGAGCTAGAAGAATTGAAGAAGCGACTTGGTGAGCTCCAAGCAAAGGGTTTCATCCGTCCCGATTCATCTCCTTGGGGTTGTCCGGTGATCTTTGTGAAGAAGAAGGACAAGACTTTGCGTATGTGTGTTGACTACCGTCCTCTCAATGAAGTGACGGTGAAGAACAAATATCCTCCGCCCGCATTGATGATCTTTTGACCGGTTATGCGGAGCTCGGTGTTCTCAAGATTGATGCGAGATCGGGCTATCATCAAGTCGGATCGGGTGAGGATATTCAAGACGGCTTTCACTACTCGTTATGGCTGCATTTAGTACACCGTCATGTCTTCGGTTTGACCAATGCTCCAGCGTTGTTCATGAACCTTATGAATTCGTATTCATGGAGTATTTGGACAAATTTGTGGTGGTTTTTATTGATGACATTCTTATCTATTCCAAGATCAAGCAGCAGCATTTGAGCATTTGAAGATTGTTTGGGCAAGTTGCGGGAGCATCATTTGTATGCGAAGTTCAGCAAATGTGAGTTACGGTTGAAGGAAGTGGCATTTTTGGGCCATGTTCTTTTGGTGGAGGAATAGTGTAGATCCCAAGCAAAGTCGCCGATGTTCTATCTTGGGGCCAGCCAAGTCGATCCATCGATGTGCGGAGTTTTCTTGGTTTAGCGGGCTACTATCGCCGCTTTATCGAGAACTTCTCCAAGATCGCAAAGCCGATGGTGAATTGCTTAAGAAGGACAAGAAGTTTGTATGGTCCTCTGCTTGTGATGAGAGCTTTGGGAGCTCAAACAGCGATTGACTTCACTCAGTCCTTACTCTTCCCGATATCCACAAGAGCTTCGATATTTATTGCGATGCCTCTCGTCGGGGACTCGGATGTGTTCTTATGCGGGAAGGCAAGGCGGTTGCCTATGCATCCGAGCAATTGAGGCCTCATGAGCTCAACTATCCCACCCATGATTTAGAGCTTGCTGCGAGAGTTCATGCACTCAAGATTTGGCGGCATTATTTGATCTGAAACCGCGGAGGTGTATTCCGATCATAAGAGTTTGAAATACTTATTTACTCAGCTGATTTGAACCTCGAGCGGAGGAGATGGTTGGAATTAATCAAAGATTATGACATGGGTATTGAGATCACCGCAAGGCCAATGTAGTTGCCGATGCACTTAGTCGAAAGGTGTATTGCAATACTTTGATGATCCAAGAGCAACAACTGCGCTTCTTGCGAATTCCAGCCTCAACTTGGGTTTGGTTGAGCATGGTTCCCTTCTTTGCCTTGGTTGTGCAACCAACCTTGGTGGATCGAGATCAAGGCGAGACACGACAATCGATGATGGCGTGGGTAAAATCAAGCGAGAACATCGGAATGGATCAGCCAAGTGTTTCACGTAAGATGAGCACGGTGTTGTGTGGTTTGGGCAGCGTCTTGTGGTCCCAAAGGTCCCGAGTTGCGGGATTTGATTCTTCAGAGGCCCATGATTCGCCTTTGTCCATCCATCCGGGGCCACTAAAATGTACCAAGATCTGCGTCGAGAGATTACGGTGGACTCGCATGAAGCGCGAGATTGCGTGTTCGTGGCGGATGTGACATATGTTGTCGCGTCAAGGCCGAGCATCGGCGTCAGCAGTCTCCTCCACCCTTGCCTATACCGAGTGGAAGTGGGATTCAGAGGCATGGATTTTATCACCGGTCCGCCGTGCTTCTTCGGGGAAGGATGCTATCCGGTTGTTATCGATCGATTGGCGAAGGTAGCGCACTTCCGCCAAGATTTACCACTCTCGGTGTCGATCGATTGGCGATCTCTATATCTCCGCATTGTGAGCTTGCATGGTGTGCCACGAACGATTGTGTCGATCGTGGCTCTCTTTTCACTTCTCGGCTATGGCACGATTTACGAAGCCATGGGGACCCGTCTTTCTTTCATTTCACCTATCATCCTCGTGATCGATGGTCGACGGAGCGGGTCAACCAAGTTCTTGAAGATATGCTCCGTGCTTGTGTTCTTTCCTATGGGAAGAATTGGGAGAAGTGCCTACCGCTTGCGAAGTTCTCCTACAACAACGACTTCAAAGCTAGTCTCGGCATGGCACCGTTTGAGGCTTTGTATGGGCGGCGCGAGAACACCATTGAACCGGTCGAAGCGGTGAGAGGCGGTTCTTTGCCCGAATTCCATCAATGAAGCCGAAAGTCAAGTGCGATTGATTCGTGAGCACTTGCGCGTAGCTCACCAGCGTAAGAGCTATGCGGTCGGCGTCGCCGTGAGTTGAGTTTCGGCCCAATGACTTTGTGTATCTCAAAGTCGACCTCTGAAGGGACATCGTCGTTTGGTGTCAAGGGCAAGCGGCTCCTCGATATGTCGGGCCGTATCGCATCATCAAGAGAGTGGAGCTGTTGCATACAAGTTAGATTTGCCGCTACACTCGAAGGGTGCATGATGTTTTCCACGTGTCGCAATTGAAGAAGTGCCTTCGTGTTCCTGTGGAGGAAACGCCCTTGGAAAATATCGATGTGCAGGAAGATCTGTCTTATCGTGAGCGCCCCGTTCGTATCCTCGAAGAAGTGAACGCAGGACAAGGAACCATGTGATCAAGTTCCTTAAAGTTCGGTGGTCAAACCACTCCGAGGATGAAGCCACTTGGGAGCGGGAAGATCGTCTCCGAGCAGACACTCCGTCCTTCTTCTCCCAGTGATCAGAATCTCGGGGCGAGATTCCTGTAAGGGGGGGAGATTTGTAACAGCCCTAACTTAGGGTTTGTATTTCAAATGTAAAATTTTGAGGAGAAATAAAAACTTTTGTTGTCTCTTCAAATCATTTGAAAGTTTCTACAATTTTCCCTAGCAATTTCCAATTTTTAGAATTTAATTCTTGTGATTGGAAATTGTTGTTATCAGATTCTTAGCTTTCAAAGTTATGATCATCCTCTGAAATTATTTTTCCTATCATCTTGATCATCCTATCTACCTCCCTGAATTATTTCACAATTTTTAGATTTTATTTGCTATTTCAAATGGCCAAGTCAAACTAGTTGAAAATCTGGTCAAATCCTAGGTCAGCATGCTTGAGAATTTTCTGCAGAACTTTTCAGTTCATAAAAAGTTCTGGAAAATTTATGCAGTGTTGTTCTCTATCTCAAGTAGCTACCATAAAAATTTCGGAATTTTTGGAGCTCGGGATCTATCTCTAAAAATTCCCTAAACTCTCTTAGCTTTTAAAATCAAAAATCAGAAAACACTGTTTGTCGGGCTCGAACCCGAGTCCGACTCAAACCAGACCGCACCACTTGACTCGGTCGCACCGCCTAGCTGCACCGCGCGCGAGTCCAATCGATCGTGACCGTCCGATGCAAATCGAACGATCCACGTCGCATGCGCAACCGACCTGTCCGAATGCATACATCAATCTCGACCGTCCATCTCAGATCCAACGGTCAGCATCTTTCCGATCGAGTAGAACCTCTGGCTCGCACCGCTTTGCTCCTGTCGCTGACATGTGGGTCCCACCTGTCAGCATCGACCTCGTCTTCTCCGCACTCACGGAGCTCACGGCGTCGCGCGCATGCTTGCCACGCCCTCGTCGCCGCCACCTTTTTGTCCTCGTGTCGGCCCGTGAAGCGCCGCGGGATCTCATCTACCCACTGAGCCCATCCACTACCCTTCGCGTCCATTCTCGTGTTTTCTCCGCCCAAATTTCCTTTCCGGCCGGAGAAGAACCCGAGAGCAACGCCGCCGTGTTAGCGCCGCCCTCGAGCCCGAGACCGCACCGCTGTGATCCACTCTCCTCGCCGCATCCATTTTGCCCGTTCCAGCTCGTAGCACCCGGTGAATCATCCGAGCCACTCGTCTCCGCCTCCGGTGATCTCGGCTCGCAAGCTTATTGGCGCTCGTGAGTTTCGGTTTCGTCACTTGGTCCCTTAGGATCGCATCACTGTGCTGAGTCTAACCGTGACCTTGTTTCGCTCTTTGGTGCATCACCGAGGCTGTGCGTCGCTTTCTTCTCCAAACTCGGTAAAGCGCCGCCGTGTCAATTCCGGGCGCCACCGTCCTCCTCCATCATCAAGATCGTGGGCTTATCGTTCCTGGTGTCTCGCGATCTCGAGGAGCTCTTTCCAAGCTTCGCCGTCGTGAAGGCGTCCTCGCGCGCACCGCACTTTCTTCTCCGCCTCCGTTCGCCGCCAGCTCGCCGCCGGCATCCTCGTGGGTCCGCGTCACCGTCGTCGAGTTCGCTAGGTCCTTGCGAACCAGAAGGTACCACTCTTTCGCCCAGAAACCTCCTGGTTTGCAAGATCGATTCTTGGCCGCGCCACCGCGTTCCGTGCTCGCGGTGAACCGCCGGTGAAGATTAGTTTAACTCTAATCATATCCGCTGAGTCTCTGATTTGTGGGCCCTCTTTGGATAATCGCGTTTAGAAATCCTTTAATCCAGCCCGTTATTTGTTCTCTGAGTCACTACCATGTGGGTCCATGTTGTCAGTTAGGTTTGTGTAGTTCTGGTTATGCGTTTTCTCTGATGGGAAGCGTATTTCTCTGTGAGGGTGTTTTGGGTTTGCACCTTAGTGAGCCGAAGACGTATTCTTTGAATACGCCTTCGACGTCACTTTAGGCGGGTGCGCTGTCCTGGTCAGCGTTCGCGCGGGCCCGCTGTCAGTGGCTGGGGCTTACTGACTGGCGGTAGAAAAAGGATTTAATGCTTTAGTATTTCTGTAATATGTTTTCTGTTGCACTGTTAATTCATTTAAACTTAGAAAATGCATAACTAATTCAATTTTTATCCAAATTGTATGAAACCAGTGCTGTTAATTTTCATTTTAAGTGTGCTATTTGATAAAATTAACTTCACCCATGTCTCTGTAGCAAAAATCTGTTAGCTAATAAAATGATGTCTTATGTATCTTCTAAATTAGAAAATGCATATCTCTTCCAATAATTGTCCAAATTAAATGAACCCAATTCTGTAAAATTTCATTTTCAGTATACTAACTATTAGGATAGATTTTATACACTGGTTCTGTTCATGAAAATTTGTTAAGTAATTAACTAGTGACTTGTTGTGTTTTTAGCTTAGAAAATTCATAGAAAATTGCTAATAACTTAAAATGATTTGTTCTCTGTTTCTAAAATTCTGTTATTTCATGCTTAGGCTCTTTGTGTGAGTTTTGGCTTGTTTGATGTTGTTGAATGTTTGAGTTTTGTCGGTGTTATTCGTTCTTATTTTCTTTGTTATGTTCGATCGTTAGGCTTCGATATTTGCGGCAACCACGAGGACGATCCTCCGCACCATATTGAGCAACAAAGCGGCCAGTGCAAGCAGATTTGATCATGATAATCCCAAAGACTTTAAATTCTAATATTTTGTTTCATTTGTATGTATGCATTGCTTAATTTGTGTTAAAATGGATTAGTTAAATCTGTAGTTGCATATCCTGTAGACAAATATTGATCTCTACTACTGAGCCTAGGTTATTTGCTGTGATTAGAGATGTTGGATGATTTCTTGTCACTTAGTAGATACGATTTCAGTTGCTTAGACATGCTTAGTATCGGTAGAATCTGGTGTTATCGACTTTAGTCAGTAACCTTGATCACACAAAATTTACTACAACTTTATGTTTCAAAGATTTCTGCTATGTTTAATTGCAAAACTAAAAATGAAAACAAAAATGATTTGGACGCGCCCAATGGTAAGATTGGTGTGATCTTTTGGGTGTGATCGAAAGGTGCCCGGTCAATTAAGGACCGAACATCTTGTGAGTGAATTTTTATCCAGCATTTCGCGTGCTAACCACACTAGAGTATATGGGACCTCTCTTGACCTAGTACTTTGGCGTGTATTGGCTCCGGTCGCAGGAGGTCGCGGGAGGGATGGAGGTGGGAGCATGGTAGTTGTCCAAAAGCTTTATCCCGAGTGGGTAGTTGTCTTTTCGGCTTTACCATGTAAGCGTATGGGTTTCTATCCATACGAGCTGCTCGTAGTTAATACATAATATTGGAAAAGTCTCGTAGGACTTAGCTGTGCCAAAGATACCTTCTAAGTGTGCTTTGGCTTAAAGGCGGTCCAAGTGTGGGTGCAGTGGTACACCCCGCAGGTTAAAAACTATTCGAATAGCCTCGCCCTAGGTGATGGACACGCTTGGGTAAGCTTTTCAAGAGTTAGACTACAACATTTAAATTAAAACTTGATGGGTGGTACGAATCAGGATTCGTGCTATTGTTGTGGTGACTATTGGGATAGTCACTTCTAGGTTGTTTATCTTTCGCTTTTGTTATTATTATCTTTACTGTTATTTCAATCTTAAAATGAATTGCAAACTTGCCTTTAAATCAGATACCTTATTGCAAATGAAAATTGGCTTTATGCAAATGAAACATATGACCTCCACCAAATAAGCTCGCATGTAGCATATGAGCAGTCCGCTAGTTCACACGTCGGTCTTGCGGTACAAAGACAATCTTTGTACTCGTGTGCTTTGCTTGATGTTTTGGTTGCAGAGGAGGAAGGTGAGCCTCGGGGCCTCACTTACGTGAGTGTCTTTGTCGCTTCTTGGGTGACGACTAGTCTTGGCGGTCCGGTCGATGCCTTGTGGGTTGAAGGCACACCGATTGGCTTTGTTTATAGCCATCTTATGGCACTTTGCTTCATTGTCGTTCTTGTCTATTTGTGTATCTTGTGGCCTGCCGGCCTATGTCGTAATATTGTTACTATTTGTTTATCTTCCGTTTGTAGTGTAATGTTTGGACTCTATGTTTTGAATGGAGTTGATGTCTAATTTTGTAACGAGGTGCGTATATCGCTTTCGGAAGTATACATATCTCGAGGATCGATTTATTTGATTTGTGATGCTAGGACCGGTGGTTGGTTAAGCATTACAAGCCAAATAAACCGGGCCCGCAGCGTCATCACCGTTAGATCTCCATCGGACGGCTCTCATTCGTAGGCATTCTGACAACTCCGCTGCCATGTGATTCTCACCGTTGGATTCGATCCAACCGTCACGACCGCACGGTTCACTTCGGTCTTTACAATTATTGATCGCATCGTGGCCGTTCAAATCTCATCCGCGCCAAGATCTAATGGGGTTGGGCTCAACCCACTAAAACACTTTGGACTCGAGCCGCTTTGTGCGGCGATCGGTGGGCCGCCGCGTCGTGGTCATCTTCCTCCTTCACGCGGCGTGCGTGCTCAGACGCCATGGCGGTGAGAGGGAGGGGGTGCCTTGTCACCTCCTTGAGCCCTTTAAACGGCTCCCTCGCAGCGCATTAAATGCACGCGTCGCTGCACCGCCTCGAGTCGCCGAGCTTACGCTCCGCCCCGTCGCCCGAGCGACCGCCTGACGCTTGTGGACCGAAGACCATCCCGAGCGCAGCGCGCTGCTCTCTTCGTTCCTCGGCTACTTAAGCCCTCAAGACCTTCATGAGTTTTCTTTACACCCTTGAGCTCCGGCTCGCACTCTCTTTGCTTGCTTGAGCCCAAATCTCCGTAACCCTTTCGCCGCCATTGTTGAGCGGGAGCTCCTCGGTGCAACCCGCGCCCGGTGGCTTTTCTTCCCTTCTTCTTGCTTCGGTTTGTGTCCCTTACTTCTTGGAGCAAAACCCTAACTTAATTGTAGTTTGCTTTCACAGAGCGGCTCAATTTGGGAATTGCTTCGCAAACCGAATCACCCCTTCTTCCTCCTCTCCGTAAGGAGCTTTTTCTAATTCCTTGCTCATGTGGCATCTCGAGCTATTATGAAGGTGTTGTGATGACCCGGTCTCCCCATTTTGCTCAAAGCCGTCATCTCCACTTTTTCTTCTTCGTGCCGCGCGCCGCTCTTCGTCGCCGAGTCGCTCCGACCTCCTCGGCACCTCCGCACCTCGTAGCCTTCTAGTAGTCCCTAGAAGGCGTGGCATCCGCTTACAGGATGCTGCGGAGCTTTGAGCGCCGCATTTCGGCCGCTTGGTCACGGCGCCACCGCCGACTCACGCTGTTCGGGCCACCACCGACGGTGTGGATGGTCCCGGTGTGTGCGTTATGCTATTGCGGTTCCATTTTGGCACTTAGTTTCCACCGCCGTGCCTTGGGTCGCCGGCGACAAGCCGGAGGGTGCCCTCGGTTTTGTTGTCAGACGAAAACGGCAGTGCCGTAATATCGTTCGGACACAGTAATGGCGTTCATTAATGATAATCATTGTTAATCATGGGTTAGTAATCATTAGCTTCTTAAACCCACCTCCTCAGTCGCTTACAGGTGGGCCCGCACATTTTAATCCCCCCGTGCGCTAAACCACGTGTGCGTGGCCCACGGTCACTGACCTGTGGGCCCGCCATTTTCAAACCCCTCCCTGTGCGCGTGCGTTTAAACCCGGCATGTGACTTGCGTCGTGACTGGGCCCCTATTGTCGCGAGCCTGTTCAAATCATAAACGCCCAATCAACCTCACCGCCGATATTGGATGCGTGGCGGGATCGTGGGAGCAATTGGATCGTCCGGCTCCCTCAATCCCACCCTTCATCGCTGATCAACGGTCCGGTTGTGCGAGCAATTGACCGTCAGAAGGTCACACGATTCGGACCGTTGGAATCAAATCCAACGGCGCGCGCGCGCGCTCGTTGAGTCGGCCGCGCGTGGCCGTCGGATCTTTAATCGCCCACGTTGAGCCACGCCTTTTCTTTCGGTTAAGGGATATAAATTTCTCGGTGAGCTTTATCTTTCTCTTGAAAAATGTTGTTAAAACTTTAGAAATTCATATCTTTTCATTATAAATCCTTTTGGGTGATTTCAGTAGTGTTAATTTTCTTTTAGGCTAGAGATTAATCTAGAAATGTTTCAGGCCTGTTAAGAACCGAAATGTTGGGAATCGATTTTAGCCTTTTCAAATTTTTATTAAATATTCCAAAATGTTGTAAAAACTTAGAAAATCCATAACTTGTTCTCTGTAAGTCCAAATAGAGCGAACTAAATTTTGTTAATTTCCTTTAGGGATGAACTTTAGTGAAGGACCAGTTTGCTAGTGGTCTTTTCTACTGATATAAATGATGTCCTAGTTTTAGAACTTAGAAAATCATAACTAATTCGTTGTAACTTCAAATGACCTGAAATTTTATATGGGTTATCCCCACACCAGTAGGTAGCCACCCTAAAAATTTCAGCTCCGAAATCTTTCTAGAAAATATTTTTGCTACAGTGCTAATTATGGCCGAAAATAGGTTTTTAGAGAATATCTTTTGCACCACAAATCCAAGTTAGGTTTTTCCAATTCCTATGTCTAGGTATATCCATATTCTACCTTGTGTGTAAATTTTGTCGCATTTGGATAATTTTTGCTTGCTCTTTTGTTTTAGTGTTGCTCGTCTTATTGGTTGTTTTCGCTCTTTCGCTTAGGATTCGATATTTATGTAATCCCGAGAACGACCCTCATAACAAATTGAGAAACAGCAAGCAGTGCAAGCAGTTTGATCATTTCCCATTGATCCCTTTACTTTTAAAGTCTAATATTTTGTTTAACTTCTATGTATGCATTGCTATTTTGTTGTTAAATTGATTAGTTGGACCTCTAGTTGCATAATCTGTAGGTAAATGGTTATCCTCTACTACCGAGCCTAGGTTATTTCTTTGTGGTTAGAGTTCGATGGATGAACTCTTATCACTTAGTAGATTACGAATGAATATTGCTTAGCCATGCCTAGTTATCGGTAGTATTGGGCGATCATCGACTTAGTCGGTGATCTTGATCACACAACTACTTATACTACTCCATTATGTCCAACCCTTGTGTCTTATTGATTTACAAATCAAAACTGAAAACAAAACTATATCTTGACTTGGGCACAATGGTATGTTGATGTGATCTGTTGGGTGTGTGGAATGGTGCCTAAGTCCCCAAGGACCGAGTTACTTGTGTCACTAAGCCAAGCGCTTATTGCGTGCTAACCACACGAGGGGATATGGAACCTCTCTTGACTCGAGACTTTGGGAGGTGTTAATTATGAGCTGGTCGGTGGGTGTGTTCTTGTGTGTGTGTGTTTTGAGGGGAGCATTAGCGCACGGTTAGGCTGCCTAATGTGTCCTTCTCCCGTGGGTTGCGGCTCTTAATTAGCATCGTCCATTGGAAAGCGCCTTGTTAGACTTAGCCATGCCTGCATACCAAAGGAAGTGTGCTAACCGTGGCTGGTGGAAAGGCGGTCTATCGTGTGGGTACATTGGTACACCCCTGCAGGGTTAAAACTATTCGAATAGCCTCGTCCTAGGTTATGGACATGCTTGGTAAGGTCGTGCAAGAACTAGACTACAACCTTTTAAAAACTTAAACTTGACATGGGTGGTATGAAGGGGTACTTCATGCTATTGTTGTGGTGACTTTGGGTTAGTCACTTCTAGGTTGGTGTTGTCATCTACCTATTGTTATTATTGTCTCTCTTTTATTTTGATCAATAAAAGTTAATTGCAAACTTGCTTTGAATCTATTACCTTATTGTAAATGAAAACTTGCTTTATGCTGAAAATAAGTCCAAAACCTCATCCACTTAAATAAAGCTTGCATGTAGTTAATTATAGTTCTGTTATCTCACACGTCAGTCTTGCGAGTACAAAAACAAGTTTTGTACTCACCTGCTTTGCTTAATATTAATTGTTGCAGAGGAAGAAGGTGAGCCCCAAGGGCCTCACTTTTGTGAGTCGTGTTGCGCTGCTTGGGACGATTAGCTTGGCGGTCCGGTTGGTTGCCTTGTGGGTAAAGGCACACCGATTGGCTTTTGTTTATCGCCATCTTATGGCCATTTTGCTTCCATTGTGTATTTACTTATTGGTATGACTTTTGGCGGTCGGCCTCTCTTTTGTAATAACTCTCTTTATATTATCTATGTCTTTCGCTTGTTGCTTTTGCTTGGCTCTATGTGTATGAATGGAATTGATGCATGATTTTGTAACGGGTGTGTACTGCAATTCTAGGAAGTATACATATCTCGAGGCTTGGTTTATTTGATTTGTCTTGTTAGGACCAAGTGGATGGTTAAACAAGATACAAGTTTAATAAACCGGGTCCTCACATTGTTGGGACGATTAGCTTGGCGGTCCGGTTGGTTGCCTTGTGGGTAAAGGCACACCGATTGGCTTTTGTTTATCGCCATCTTATGGCCATTTTGCTTCATTGTGTATTTACTTATCTTTATGAATTTTGGCCAGTCGGCCTCTCTTTTGTAATAACTCTCTTTATATTATCTATGTCTTTCAGTTGTTGTTTTTGCTTCGGCTCTATGTGTATGAATGGAATTGATGCATGATTTTGTAGCGGGGTGTGTATACTGCATTTCTGGGAAGTATACATATCTCGAGGCTTGGTTTATTTGATTTGTACTGTTAGGACCTAGTGGATGGTTAAACAGTACAAGCCGAATAAACCGGGGTCCTCACAGGTAAAGCTGTACAACCTCTGCAGAGTGTAAAACTATTCGAATAGCCGTGTCCGTGGTTATGGACATGCTAGCAGAACTACTCAAAGTTAGACTATGATTTTATTTGAAAAAGACTTCTTCAAAACTGGTTTATCTAGATGGGAATTGGGCAGGAAGCCATGTGATAGGAGGGTATCCTTCACCGTTCATGTGTGAATGTTATCTGACTATAAAATTGAGAATTTTATAAATTTTAGTTATAAAATAACTGCTTTGAAACTTAGTACCAGTATTTAAAAGAAATGATGCTTTATGCAAATAAACCAATAAGCCTTTCTATTGTTACATCCATATATGCATATCATTCTGTTACTTGACGGGTGTAACTTGCGAGCACGGAAGTTGTGCTCATACTTGCTTTATGCAAACAACATTTCAGAGGAGAAGGACTTTGCTACCGATGTGGACCTCAACGACTAGGCCGCTTTCTACCGATTGCACGTGGCGATTAAGCGACCGCACTACATCTTCGTCTTCATTGTGTTTATTTTGTTGTGGGCCTGTAAGCCTCCTTTGTAATCAACTCTGTTGTTTATTAATAAAATCGTGATATGATTTTGTTACCATATTTGTTTACTGTGTGAACTAGCTACTGATCAGGGGACTAGTTCAGAAAGGCACAGAGGATCTGGGTGTATTAATACCCGGGTCTGACAAAGTGGTATCAGAGCCATACCGACTGTAGGTCATGACCTAGTTAGAATGGCCGTTAGTTGAAAACTTCAAAATTTATTTTATACAACAAGAAAAATAAATTGTTCTCTCCTCATCTTGGTCATCTGTCTATAGCTTCCTCATAGAGATTCTTTCTCTCCTAAGTCTTTCTTCACCTTTTATTAATGTTAAATGAATCCTCTTTCCCTTATAAATTTCTATAGTTGGTTAACACGTTTCTTAACCCTTACGTTCAAGACTACATGACATGGAGCCATCGAGAAAGTATCGTCGTCTGCACCATCCAAGGACAACGGACAAGATATACCAAAGATTGTTTTGTCAGCCAAACCATATAGCTTAAGTGTGCCAAGACTCATTCTGTGTATTGATTCATTCCATCAATTTACGATTATCGATCGAGTAGAACATTGTATTGTCCCTTTACTTGTATCATATGTTTTCTTTGGTACGTCGTATGTAGATCTTTTGATCTTGTGTACAACGTTTGCTTTAAAGGGGTAGACTTCTCATCTCATATCTCTCTATCTTTCTCATCCTTTTCTTTTGCCTCTTCTCTAACAATCCATTGGAAAACCTAACCTTTCAATGTACAATGGAGATGAAGGACGAATCGACGCTTCAAAAATTTGGACAACTCAAAATCCCTGGATGTAAAGCCAACTTGAAGATAGACTCTCTATCTCTCAATTCATTTATCCTTTGTCCGTCTTCTTTCTCTCTAGCCTCTCCGAATCTCAGGGATGAGATTCCTTTTAAGGGGGGTAGTTTGTAACATCCCAAAATGCTGTTACCAAAATAAAAATAAATAAAGTTATTCTTTTATTGGATTTTCTCAGTTTCACTAGTGTTTTCTTGATTTTCTTGAATCTCTATGATTTTAAAAGGCAAAAATAAAATTTATTTAGTTTTATGAGTTCTTATTAGATCTAAAGTGAAAAATAAAATTTTAAGTAATTTTTGGAATTTTAAAAGCTTTTTACTATTTATTTTAAAATAAAAATATTTACTGTTCAAAAATAAAGGTCAACTTTAGGTTGGAATTATTTTTTATTAATTTCAAAATAATTCAAGGTATTTTTGTGAATTTTTCTAGAATTTTTGGACGCTATTTGCTATTTTCTAAAAATCTATTTGATTTATTGATTTTTTTTAATCCGAAAATCAGGGAAAAGATTCGGACCGTCCAAACCTTATGAACAGTACCATGCACTGCCCAAACCCATGCACGCTTAACTCCCAAATCCATTCATGCATGCACTACCCACCACCCATTTGTCTTACATTTGCATATATCACCCTTTACTTCCTTTTCTTCCTTTCCTTCTCTCTTATCTTCTCCAAACCATTTTCCAGTATCCAGAACGACGCCGACGCCATTAGAGGCAACAAGAGCTTTCAAAAACCCGTGATTTTCTCCCCATTTCTTCACAAAATTTGTGGCAATCAATTCCTCGGTCATCACCTCCCCCATTTTAGGCTATTACTCCTTTCCTTAAGCACCTCAATTCCGCTAATCACGTTACTGTCCGCCATTAACCTCGCCTCTCGTTCTTCCTCCGCGGTCCACCTCCACTCCTATAAATAGTCGCCCTGGGTGCCTCTCCTCTCCCTCATCCCACCCCTGAAAACTCAGCTCCTACCTCCCTTCCTCCACGACGCAGTGAAGTTTTTCCTCTCGTCGGCTGATCGTCGTCCGTCGCCTCTAGCGCCCCCGTCAGTGGAGTTCCTCCACCACCGTCACCTTCTCCGGCATCGCGACGTCGTGATCTACGCAGTGCACCCTCCTTCTTCGCCGTCGCCGTCGCCGGAGCACTGCCGCCCGTGCACCACCGTGAGCTCGCCGCCGCCGTCGCCGGCCACCGTCCGCCGTGCCGCCACCTCCTACGGCCTCGTCGCAAGGTGAGCAATCCATTTATGCCATTCGCCGATCACCCTTTCTCTTCCTTTGGCCGGCGCCACCATTTTTCCTTTCTTTGTTCGTAGCTTGAAGACGATGAACAGTACTAGCTACTAGATAATCTTGCATGCTACTTTGTACATGTCCATGTTATTCTTTCCAAAAATCCGTTCTCTCTCATACAAGTTTCAAATCCGTTGATTCTTCTTTCTAAATTCATCTAAATTCATCTACTATTTTTAGTATTTATTTTGTATTTATTTTGATTTTATTTATTTTCTGTCATTTATTTTGGTCCATTATTAATCTCTCCTCCGTTCTCTCTCCTCGGTCACTCATTTACCGAGCTGACCTTATCACGGCGTGCCCCTCGGCGTCCTCTTCATATCCCTTGAATTCGCCCCTCTATCTCGCCTCAAGGAAAAGTTTTCCGCGAGCGGCCGAACCACCTTCTATCGTCATTTTCGGTGCCGTCTTTGATCTCCCGACGACATCGTCCACACCGTTGGCTTCGCCTCGTAATGTTCTACGCGGTGCTCCCTTACTTTTCTCCAAAACACCCTGGCTCACCGGTGCTACTATTCATCCAGCACTATTTTGTGCGCCGTAGCCGCACCGGACCTTCGCCAGCGACGCAACCACCACGAGTGGGTCCGTCTTGCTCCCGGGATTCCATTTTTGTAGTTCATCTGCCGGCTGTCCTTTCCTCTCATCCGGCATCACCATTTCTGCATTTGCTACTATTCACGTTGCATGGCGAGCTACAGTACCAAGCATGAATAGTGTTCTATGTATGCATGTCATTTTCTACAATTTCGTTCTCCCTCATACGAACTCCGATTCCGTCGATTCAAATTCCTATATTCATATAAACTTGATACCTTCTGTCCAGTACTTATTTTATAATTTTTGAATTTTATTTGGATTTTATTTGAGTGTTATTTGAATTTAGCTCGTTTACGCGTATAGATTTCGACGACTTCGGACGACCGGATTTCGACGCCGTTTGAGAACATCGATTAAGCAAGCAAGGCAAGTTATACCCTTGATCATATCGATCCCATTATTTCAAAATATTTATATTACATTTTAAATTATTATCGCATGCTTATTTATATCAGAATTTAAATTCTCGCTTTAAATGTATAGTTATGCCTAAAATCCTTTGTATGGCCAACTTTGATAATTGAAGCAAACATATTGTCACCATAGATAAAACCTAGTTGATACGATAGTATTAACTAGAACATTTTGAGAAAAATCCGGCTTAGCCATGCTTATAGATCAAACATGTTTCTTTTGGGAATTTCAGCTAGAAATCGATTGTTGTTGAGATGGTATCCATGGTATCGGTATGTTATGGAAGTTTATGACTTTGAAAAATGAAGTAAAATAAAAATGGGTTTGGACTTGGGCGAAATGGATGATTGGTGGGTGCAGATTTATGCACGGGCTTAATCTGGTCAGGGTTAAGGTCCATGGGTTTTTATGGAAAGTCGCCCAAGTCAGTTAAGGACCGGTCTTCGAGTGCATGATGCTATGCCTTACTGTACCACCACATGTCCTGTGTGGGCGGGACTTGGCTAAATAATTTGTGATGTCTTAGTGTCATTTGTGCTATGTTGTTGGTATGGGTGTTGGTCAGACAGTAGACCTATCTGGCGCAAGAGGGGGCTTCCGGAGGATGGCTAGTCCGATGGTAGCGAAACCTTAGCGGGCATAAATACATTAAGACAGAACATTGTAAAAGCCTCGTGATAATCACTTAGTCGCACACCTTCAGAAGTGTGTCAGACGGACATTAAAAGTTGATTATCTCTTGTGGGTAAAGCTGTACAACCTCTGCAGAGTGTAAAACTATTCGAAGAGCCGTGTCCGCGGTTATGGACATGCTAGCAGAACTACTCAAAGTTAGACTATGATTTTGTTTGAAAAAGACTTCTTCAAAACTGGTTTATCTAGATGGGAATTGGGCAGGAAGCCATGTGAAAGGAGGGTATCCTTCACCGTTCATGTGTGAATGTTATCTGACTATAAAATTGAGAATTTTATAAATTTTAGTTATAAAATAACTGCTTTGAAACTTAGTACCAGTATTTAAAAGAAATGCTGCTTTATGCAAATAAACCAATAATCCTTTCTATTGTTACATCCATATATGCATGTCATTCTGTTACTTGACGGGTGTAACTTGCGAGCACGGAAGTTGTGCTCATACTTGCTTTATGCAAACAACATTTCAGAGGAGAAGGACTTTGCTACCGATGTGGACCTCGACGACTAGGCCGATTCCCCAGTCGATTGCCTATGGCAGATTAACTGGACCCTACTACATCTTCGTCTTCCGCTGTGTTTATTTTGTTGTGGGCCTGTAAGCCTCCTTTGTAATCAACTCTGTTGTTTATTAATAAAATCCTTATATGATTTTGTTACCATATTTGTTTACTGTGTGAACTAGCTACTGATCAGGGGACTAGTTCAGAAAGGCACAGAGGATCTGGGTGTATTAATACCCGGGTCTAACAGCGGGTGAGCAATGGCAGAAAGAGAGAGAGAGGGCAGCTTCGCATTGTCTTTTCGAGCTTGCTCTCGTCAATGTCTCTCTGTGGGGCATTAAATGCGCCCTAGGCTTTCGGCTCCTCCATCCCAAGTCTCACTTGCCCCCATCATTTCTTTGTCCATGGCCGTAGCATGAACCGAGCTCACCGTGAGCTCTTGTTCTTGCTCGAAACCCTAATCCTTCCTCTATAGAAACCCCTCTAGGTCCTCGTGGTGTTCCTTTACACCACACCTTGCTCACTCTCTGTGTTTGAGCTCAAAACCACTTCAAATCCTCAAAGCACCATTGTTGACCCGAGAAGCTCCATTGGTGATCTTGGTGTCCAGTGGTTCATCTTCAATCTTTCTTGTACCCTTTCGAGCTCCTCAACTTCCTTTACATTTCCCCTAACTTAATTTTGGGTTGCATTCACAGGAATCACTCAATTTTAAGTTTGGAGATTTTCGGCTGATTTCACCCCTTTCTTCTCCAACTCCGGTAAGTGGTTCATTTTGCAATTACTTGCTGTTAGAGTTTCTCTGAGCTATAATGAAGTTATGGTAATGAGTTGGTCCCACTCATTTTGCTCAGAACCTCATTTTCTACTTTGTCTTCCTCGGCTCCGGTGAACTTCATCGTGTTCAAGTCTTCCCCGGCCATCTTTGAAGCTCCTCTCGGTTAAGGTAGCTTCTATTTAGTCCCTAGAAGTGTTGACACTCGCTTTCCTGGACCGCAGCGGAGCATTTTGCTGTTTTCATGTTTTGCCGAAATGGCCTCCTTCTGTGTTTTCCGGCTCGTCGGCGTTCTAGACCTCCACCGCCGGCGAGGTCATCACCATTAGATCCGCATCGCTATTGCGAGTCCATTTTGGTATTTGGTTGGAGCCGCCGCGGCCGGAGTCGCCGGCGACAAGCCGCTGTTCTCGCTCGGGGTTTTGCCGGTAACCTCCCGTTGTCGTCAAATAATTAGGATACAGTCAATGCTTAATCATTGCTAATCATTAGAAGTATTAATTGTGTCCTAATCCGGCCTAATGTCTCACTGACATGTGGGTCCAACCCCATGTAATCCCCTCCGCTGGCGCTAATCAGTGCGTTTAGGACATCATTAATGTCTAATAATTGATTAGTTAAGTGTCGGTATAAAGGGCTGTCAGAAATAACCCCCTGTGCCACTGCCAGGTGGGCCCGTAAGCTTAAAACCAAAAACCAGAAGTCATTAGGGCTAATTTTGGGTTTATTTATTGCTAATCACTGTTAGCAATAAATGTGTCCGCCGCCATCCGTACACGCTGTGGGCCTCGCCTTAAATCACCTCTGCACAAAATCTTTAGGACACATTAATTGCTAATCATCACTAATCATTAGTCATTAGTAATTAATTATCTGTCCTAAAATCTCCATATGTCTCGCTGCCATGTGGGCCCCGAGCCCTGTGCACGTGTGTTAGAGCTCGTGTTTGTGACTCGCAGTCACTGACATGTGACCCCATGTGACGACCCAGAATATTTAACTAGTAACACTTAACCTCCAAATGGTTCTAGCATTACTAATTAAACATTCGAAGCCTCGATGGACATATGTTTCCCAGAATTGCAGCACATGCACACCATCACAAAATTACACATCATTTCCATACAACATACATTAACAAGTCTAGTAAAGGACATAGATAAAGTAAGTTATTACAAAAGAGCCGACCGGCCAAATGACACAATGTACAAGAATGACAGCGGAAGCAAAAGCACCATAAGATGGCTAAGAACAAAAGTCGACCGGTTAGCCAACACAACCCACAAGGCAACCGACCAGGCCGCCAAGCTAGTCGCTCCGAAGACTACCACAACACAGCTCACAAAAATGAGGCCCATCGAGCTCACCTTCTTCCTCTGCAACAAATACATTTAAGCAAGATAACTAAGTACACAACGGTACTCGCAAGACTGACGTGTGGAATAGCAGACCTATTCATATGCTATATGCAGGCTTATTTAAGTGAAGGTTATATGTCTCATTTTGCACAAAGCCAACTTTATTTGCAATAATGTAATACATTTAAAAGCAAGTTTGCAAATCTGTTTTGATGTTGAATATAACAGTGAATAAAATAATAAATACAAGTAACCACCTGGAAGTGACTATCCCAATAGCCACCACAACATAGCACGAATCCCCGATTCGTACCACCCATCAAGTTTTAATGAAAAGGTTGTAGTCTATCTCTTGAAAAGCTTATCCAAGCGTGTCCATAACCTAGGACGAGGCTATTCGAATAGTTTTGATCCTGCAGGGGTGTACCAATGTACCCACACTTCAGACCGCCTTTAAGCCACAAAGCACACTTCCGAAGGTATGCCGGCACGACTAAGTCCTACGAGACGTTTTCCAATATTGTGTATTAACTACGAGCCTCTCGTATGGATAGAAACCCATACGCTTACATTGCAAGCCGAAAGACAACCAGCCATCACGGGGGAAGCCTTTCGGACACTACAAAGCACCCAACACCATCCCTCCTGCGACTTCCTGCGACCCGAAGCCAATACACGCCAAAGTACTAAGTCAAGAGAGGTCCCATACCCTCTAGTGTGGTTAGCACGCACAAATTGCTCGGATAACAGGTACTCACAAGATGTTCGGTCCTTAATTGACTCAGGCACCATTCCAGTCACACCCAAAAATCACACCGTCTTACCATTGTGCCCAAGTCTAAATTATTTTGTTTTCAGTTTTAGTTTTCATAAGTAGACATGGCACAAGGCTGAAATCATAGATCATAATAAGTTTTATGTGATCAAGGTTATCGACAAGTCGATAACCACCCATTTCTACCGGAAACTAAGCATGGCTAAGCAATTAATTCGCGAACTACTAAGTGACAAGAGCTCATCCACGAGCCCTAATCACAACAATAACCTAGGCCCACGGTAGTGGAGAATAATCATTTGCTAAGGAAATGCATCTACTAGGTCAACTAACGACAATAGTTTAACACAAACTAGCAATGCATACGTAGAATTTGTAAACAACATAAATACTTAAAATACTGGGATTATCATGATCAAACTGGTTTCCTTGCTGGGATTGGTCTTGATGCAGAGGGGAGTGCTCAGGTTCAATAAACTCTTCGGAACCTAGCGCGAAAAGGCGATAAAACCAATAAGAACGAAGAACACCGAAAAGGAACTCAACAGCGATGAACATCCAAATCCCATGAAATTTATACAGCAGCTAGAGGATGATTTTAGACAATTTTACAAACAAGAATCACTTCATTTGGACTTATCATGAAAAAGTTATGGCTAAACTAAGTTCTCTCAGCCTGAAAAATCCTAATTAAATTAATTTCGGTTACTGTTCATAGCAAAAAATTCTAGAATGATCTGGAATCTGAAATTTTTATGGTAGGTAGCTAAGGTCATCCTAAGAACAGCAAAGTTGAGTTTACATCATTTGGAGTTATAATGAATTAGTTATGATTTTTCTAAGTTCTAAAACTAGTAGATCATTAATTTCAGTGGCAAGAATCAAATTAAGGCCTATTCTACATTACAATACATTCCTAGTGGGTTTTAACAAAATTTAGTTTGCTCAGTTTGGAATCACAGAGAATAAGTTATGCATTTTACAAATTTTCAATGAATTTCTAGACAACCATTTTATATTAAACTAGTTCATGCAGTTTATATCATTTTCTGCTACATAACAGTGCCCAAATCCATTCTCAGATTAAATTTCATTCTATAACAAAGCTAAAGCAATTGGAATCATTCAAAAAGGAGCTAAAATGACAAAGTTATGCACTTTTGAAATTTGAAACAATCCAAACTTCGAAAATTTGAGCTCTCGGGAGGTCCAAATGAACTGAATGAATACGGGGAGGTCGTGGGCCGTTGATCTTGCATCGCAAGGCCACGCACTGGCACACAGCACAAAAGACCTCCTCCCGCTTTGGGAGGTCCGACCGTTGAGATTGGATCCAACGGCCACGACAAAGGCATGCACCGCGCGACGCAAAGGAGGTCCTCGCGCTAACGGAGGTCGTGGATCGTTAGATCAAGATCCGACGGTCCGCAGCTCCACGAGGAGGTCCTAAGGCTAAATCCACGAGGAGGTCTGGACGGCCAGGATCTCTCGGGGGAGGTCCTAACGGTCTAGATATCCAGAGGGAGGTCCTACGGCTAAAGTTCACCCGAGGAGGTCCTGACGACTAAGATCTCGCAAGGGAGGTCTTAACGGTCACGATCAAGCGGAGGAGGTCCTGGGCGACAGGGTTTTAATGGGAGGAGATCTGGACGACTCAGATTAGATCTAGGGAGGTCCTAAACGGTCCAGATCGACACGGAGGGAGGTCCTGAGACTAAAGATTTTACAAAGAAGATCTAACATTCAGATCTAAACCTGGGGAGGTCGTCTATGGTCAGGATTAATTCGAGGAGGAGGTCCGAGGTGTTCTTTATAAAAGACCAGGGGTTGTCTTTTACAAGGAGGACCCCGAGGGTGGTCTAAGGGGTGGTCTTTGCAAAATGACCAAGGGGAGGTCTTTTGCGCACGGGGGAAGATCTAAACGGCTAGGATTTAACGGGGGTGGTCCTAGACGGTTAGGATCGACTCAAGGGGAGGTCCTAGCACTTAAGGTTTTCGTAGGCAAAGATCTAACGGTCTAGAGCTAATCCAGAGTGGTCTTTAACGGCGGAGATTACTCTAGGAGGTCTTGGGACTTAGAATTTACACCGAAACCCTCTACGGTACAGATCTAACCGGGGGTGATCTTAACGGCTGAGATTAAACTAGGGGGAGGTCCTGAGGAGGGAGGTTTTTGCGGACGTGCGATAAGAGGTCCGACGACTAAGATTAACCACAAAGAGGTCTTTAACGGCCAGATCTTCTCTAGGAGGTCGAGCGGGGAGGTCTGGGTGGGGTTTTGCCGTACGACAATAGGAGGAGGAGGCCCACTCGCAGCGAGAGGATCCTCAAAGATTCCGACAGCCAATCATTGGCTACTGGGCTGTCCGAATCTTACGTGATAAAAGCCCGAGTGCTAACACGAGCTCACCGCCTGCGATGGGGAGCTCGCCGGTGAGAACCAAGGACATGGCTGAGTTCTAAATAACACCGAGAACCTAAAGGACGTGCTCTCGACGGCGGCGACGACCTGGAACGCCGGCGAGTCGGAGAGAGAGGAAGGAGTACAATACGGCAAAACTACGAAAACTAAACGGGCTCTACGATGACTAGAAAACGCAAAGACCAAGCTAAGAAAAGGGCACCTGAGGCAGAGAGGGGACCAAGGTGGTCGGAGGAACTTGGAGAAGGCCGATGAGGTCCGGTGACGAAGAGCTCGCCGGCGAAGAGGAAGAAGACGATCTTGACCCCGCAAAGCAGCTCCCAACTTGTTCACCTCTGCAATGGTGAACCAAGCTAGGTTAGAGCAAGCTCTAGGTGATCAAGATGATAGTGAAACAGGCAAGAATGTTGATGGGACCACTGGAGCTCGAGCTTCGGCAGGGAGCTCCAAGGGTGACAATGGTGGTAGGGGGGTGGTGCTCTCGGGTGCTCAAGCTTGGGGCTCACACTCACAACCGAGGGAGTCTAAGCAGCAACCAAGAGTGGGAAAATGAAATTGAGGAGGGCCTTGAGCTAGATAAAGCCGGGGAGCTCGGACATGGGTGTGGACAAGCCCCACTGTGAACAAAGTCCATGCTCCTGCCATGAACTTGGTAGATTTGACAAGAGCAGGTAGGTAGGGGATGACTTCTTAGGGCTAGGCTCTGACACCATCAATGCATGGCAGAAAGAGGCATTGGGAAGGACCCAAAAAATGACAGGCCACTGCTCCCAACTGCTCTGACCCTGACACACGCACAGGTGCGGAAAACCATGATGACCAGAGCTCAAGGAGGTCGGGAGGAAGAAATATAGGGCTGAGGGAGGTCCTGGACGTCCCTGATGCACTCGGGGTGGTCCTGGACGTCCGAGATCACCCGAGGCAGAGGAGGTCCGAGCGCACGGGGAGGTCCAGGGGAGGTCTTGACCGCAGGATGGAGATCCAGTGGCCTGGACCACCCCGAGGCGCTGAGATCAGAGGGGAGGTCTGGGGCACTGGATGGAGATCCAACGGCCCACACACGCGCGCACGAGCTCGAGTGCGGCGCTGGTGACTCGACTCGACCGAGTCAGTTGACTGGGTCGGACTCGGGTCTGACTCGAGCCCGAGTCAGACTCAGACCTGAATTTGGGTTTTGAACTGATCTGAAGTTTGGGGATTTATTTGAGTTAGCAAACTTACTCCAAAAATTATGAAATTTTTACAGGAGCTTGCTAGCTGAGTTATTGGCCTTGTGTAAATTTTGCAGAGGTTTTTGTGATATACTTTTTCCTCCAAAAATTCCACAAGGTGCTGGTCCACAGTTTGACCAGAATTTAATTGGGTTTGACTGACCTCCAAAAATATTCAAACAGTTTCTAAAAATTGTGAAATTTTTCAGAGGGGTTACACATCAACCCAAGAATTTAGGAAAATTATTTCCAGGAGATTATCACAAGATGGAACAAGAATGTTTTTGAAGGATCAAGATTTAAATAAACGGACTTGTGACTTGGCATTTCTATAAGTCTTGTACAGGAACTGTTCAGTACAAACAGGAAATACATGATGTAAGAAAAAGTTTTAATTTCTACTCATTTTCTTACATTTTAAACACAAGCCCAAGATTGGGATGTTACAACTCTCCCCCCTTACAAGAATCTCGAGCCGAGATTCCGTTCATTCGGAGAAGAAAGATGGATAATCTGCACGAAGGCGATCTTCTCGCTCCCAAGTTGCCTCATCTTAAGAATGGTTTGACCACTGAACCTTAAGGAACTTGATGACACGGTTCCTTGTTCTCCGTTCAGATTCCTCAAGAATGCGAACAGGATGCTCGCGGTAGGTCAAATCTTCTTGCACATCGAGAACCTCCAACGGGGTTTCCTCAGTTGGGACACGGAGGCACTTCTTAAGGTGGGATACATGGAACACATCATGCACACCCTCAAGTGTAGCTGGCAGCTCCAATCTGTATGCCACAGCCCCAACTCTCTCGATGATGCGATAAGGCCCAACATATCGAGGAGCTAATTTGCCCTTGATGCCAAAACGCTGATGGCCCCTCAAAGGTGAGACTTTGAGATACACAAAGTCATTGGGCTCGAAGCTCAACTCACGGCGACGGCGATCTGCATAGCTCTTCTGCCTGGACTGGGCCACGCGCAAATGCTCGCGGATCAACTGATCCTGACTTTCAGCCTCATTAATCGACTCTGGGCCGAAGAACTGCCGCTCACCGGTCTCTGACCAGTTCAAAGGGGTTCTGCATCTCCTCCCATACAAGGCCTCAAATGGTGCCATGCCAAGACTGGCCTGAAAGCTGTTGTTGTAGGAGAACTCAGCAAACGGCAAATATTTCTCCCAATTCTTCCCATAGGAAAGAACACAAGCATGGAGCATATATTCCAACACTTGGTTGACTCGCTCCGTCGACCACACCGGGATGATAAGTGAGCGAAAGAAAGATGCGCCCCATGGCCTCTTGCAATCGGTGCCAAACCGAGAGGTAAAAGAGAACCACGATCCGACACAATCGCTCGTGGCACACCATGCAGCACACAATGCGGGATATGTAGAGATCCGCTAATCGACTCACATCAATCTTCGCCGATCGAAGAAAATGGGCCACCTTTGTCAACCGATCAATGATGACCCACAAGGCATCCTTCCTGTAAGAAGTACGGGCAACCCGTGATGAAGTCCATGCCAACGGAATCCCACTTCCATTCTGGCACCGGCAAAGGCTGAAGAAGACCTGCTAGGCGCTGATGCTCGGCCTTCACACGATAGCATACGTCGCACTCGGCAACGAACTTGGCAATGTCGCGCTTCATTCGAGTCCACCAGAATCTCTGACGAAGGTCCTGATACATCTTGGTAGCCCCGGGGTGGATAGACAAAGGAGAGTCATGGGCTTCGCGAAGAATCAAATCCCGCAATTCCATGACCTTCGGAACCACAAGACACTGTCCAAACCATACAACTTCGTGCTCATCCTCTGAAAAGCACTTGGCTGCCCCATCCTTGATGTTCTGCTTGATTTGGCTCACACCAACATCTGTCTGTTGTGCAGCCTTGATTTGGTCCACCAAGGTTGGTTGCACAACCAAGGTAGCAAGAGAACCATGCTCGATCAAACCCAAATTGAGGCGCTGAAATTCTGCATTGAGGGTAGGCTGCTGCTCTTGGAGCATTAACATGTTACAATACACTTTCCGACTAAGTGCATCCGCAACGACATTGGCCTTGTTGGATGATACTGAATGCCCATATCATAATCTTTGATCAACTCCAACCATCTTCTTTGCCTGAGGTTCAGATCTGGCTGGGTGAACAAGTACTTCAAGCTCTTGTGGTCAGAATACACCTCACAACGGTTACCAATCAGATAATGCCGCCAAATTTTGAGTGCATGAACCACAGCAGCTAACTCCAAGTCATGAGTAGGATAGTTGAGTTCATGAGGCCTCAACTGCCGCGATGCATAGGCCACAACCTTGCCCTCCTGCATAAAAACACAACCAAGACCCTGACGAGAAGCATCACAATAGATATCAAAACTCTTGTGGATATCAGGGAGAACAAGCACTGGGGCTGAGGTCAACCGCTTCTTGAGTTCCTGAAAACTCACATCACAAGCAGTGGACCACTCAAACTTCTCGTCCTTCTTGAGCAATTCAGTCATAGGCTTCGCAATCTTGGAGAAATTCTCGATAAAGCGGTGATAGTAGCCGGCCAAACCAAGAAAACTCCGCACATCGGTGACTGACTTGGGCTAACCCCAAGATAGCACATCACTGACCTTGCTAGGATCCACAGCCACACCTCCTACTGAAAGAACATGACCCAAGAATGCCACTTCCTTCAACCAGAACTCACACTTGCTGAATTTTGCATACAGCTAGTGCTCGCGCAGCTTGCCCAACACAAGCCTGAGATGTTCAGTATGCTCTTCTTCATTCTTGGAGTAGATAAGGATATCATCGATGAACACCACCACAAACCTATCCAAATACTCCATGAATACGGAGTTCATAAGGTTCATGAATAAAGCAGGAGCATTGGTTAAGCCAAAAGACATGACGGTGTACTCGTAATGACCATAACGAGTAGTGAAAGCCGTCTTCGGAATATCCTCAGCCCTGATTCGGACCTGATGATAGCCCAATCTCAAATCAATATTAGAGAACACCTGGGCTCCAGCCAACTGATCAAAGAGATCATCAATACGAGGCAAAGGATACTTGTTCTTCACCGTCACCTCACTAAGCGGACGGTAATCAACACACATACGCAGAGTCTTGTCCTTCTTCTTCGCAAAAATAACTGGACAACCCCAAGGAGATGAGCTAGGACGAATGAACCCTTTTGTTTGAAGCTCACCTAGTTGCTTCTTCAGCTCCTCCAACTCATTAGGAGGCATTCGATACGGCGCCATAGAAATCGGGGCGATACCGGGCAGCAACTCTATCACGAACTCCAGGTCTCGAACGGGAGGCATTCCAGGCAAATCTTCAGGAAAGACATCCGCGAAGTCACACACAGTGGGGACATCACGAATCTCCAATGCTGGCTTTGCTTCAAGGGCATAAAGATGCGGCCCTTGCAGCTGTGGTGAAAACCCCACCTGTTCACTTGAGGAGCTAGTGAGAAAGACAATCTTCCTGGCATAATCGATTTGCCCCAAGTGTTGGGACAACCAATCCATACCAAGAATCACATCCAGGTGCGCCGAGTCGAGTAGGATAAGATTCGTCAAGAATCCCACTCCTTCGATGTGAATAGGAACGTCCCAAGCATCCTTGGTCACTCTCATTTCCAACCCGAGAGCGAATAAGTAGTGGAACCCCCAAAGGAACACAGTGGAGACCACTATCAGCAGCAAACGATCTCGAAATAAAAGAATGCGAAGCTACAGAGTCAAATAAAACTGTAGCAGGACGTAAATTAACATGAAGCGTACCCAACACTACGTTGGGCGCCTCCTGTGCCTCCTCAGCCGAGATATGGTTGACTCGGCCGCTCCCCATGCCCTGGGTCTTCTGGTCAGGTGGGTGACCACTCCCTTGTCCGCGTCCTCCATTAGGACGAGGGGCCGCTCCAATCTTTTTAGTGCAACTACTCGCGTAGTGGCCCTTGTTGTGGCAGTAGAAACAGGTGATCACGTCGGCAGCGGGGTTATGGGGAACACCCTGCTGCTGGATCGTAGGCGCACGTGACTGAATCACGGCCTGCGGAGGACGTGGAGCTGGTGCCGAAGGCCTCGGTGGTGGTGAAGCCAAAGAACGGGCCCCTGGTGCAGGCCCAACACGGGGACGAACAAGGCCGGCCTGAGCCGACTGATGGGCCTCCCACTTGCGCTTGCGGGACTCGCCCAGCGCTCTCGCCTTGTGCTCGGCGATGATGGCCTTGTCCACCAAGGTCTGGAAGTCAGGGAAGTCCACAGTAGAGAGCTTGTCCTGCAGCTCCTCAAACAAGCCCTCCATGAACTTCTCCCGCTTGGCCTCATCAGTGGCCACCTCAGCAGGAGCATACCTCACAAGATGGTTGAATTCACGGAGGTACTTAGTCACAGATTTGTGCCCCTGTTTGAGCGCAAGGAACTCCTTCTTTAGCTTCATCAGGCCGGCGGGGACATGGGCCCGACGGAAAGCTAACCTGAACTCCTCCCACGAGACCACGTGTCCCGCGGGCTGCATGGCGAGGAAGTTCTCCCACCATGAGAGTGCCGCACCCTCCAACTGATGGGATGCGAAAAGTGCCCGCCTCGCCCCGGCATCGAGCAACGTTGAGCTTCCGCTCAACCAGACGCAGCCAGTCATCCACGTCCAGGGGATCCTCGGACCTGGAGAAGGTAGGAGGCTGAGTACGGAGGAACTCCGCAAGACCCCCACACGCCTGATGTCCACCACCTCCCGATCCGGAGGCGCCAGAGGGAGCGGAGGTGTTCCTCGCGATGACCTCCAACATCCTACGGTCCTCCGAACGGTTGCGTTCGATCTGCATGAGGACTTCAGCCATGGTCGGAGGAGGTGGAAGCTCCTCATCGGACCGCCTACTGATTCGACCACTACGAGTTCCTCCTGCCATCCTGTTTCACTAAGACAAGTTAGCTACAACTCGAGACCCAAAGCACGGAAATCAAAACTCAATTAAAAGGGCTCAAGAATAACCACAAAAGAGCATAAGACCATAAGTCACCAAATCAATTTCCCGAAACGACTAACCCGTATGGAAAGAACGAGTAATCGTTTGAGGAGACCAAAATTTCAGAACTTAATTCTAGCTCTAAACAGCCCAAAAATCAAGGTATAACCACCTAATAGAGTATAGGCATTTAGCTAATTTCATATCACTTCTTACCCTTTTATTCCCACAAGTCTTAGTTGAATTAACCACTCATTTTTAACACTACTTACTAATTAAGAGCTAGCTGTCCAGATTTCTTTCTCCAAGCTCTCATGGTTCTCCCAAAACAAATTTAATCAATAATGGCTAACTTTTGAAAGGAAGAGAGGAACAACTTTTTCAAAACTTAAGTGAGAGTAAGGTGAGATAAGCAAGCTAAGATAGATAAGAAGTAAAAGCTGAGAACTTACTTAATCTTCATGAACTATTTGAAAGTAAGTTTTGAAAATATCCTAAAGGCGACCAAGCTATGGGTTTCTACGGTCAGTATGGCTCTGATACCAACTTTGTGAGGACCTAGAATATTTAACTAGTAACACTTAACCTCCAAATGGTTCTAGCATTACTAATTAAACATTCTAAGCCTCGATGGACATATGCTTCCCAGAATTGTAGCACATGCACATCATCACAAAATTACACATCATTTCCATACAACATACATTAACAAGTCTAGTAAAGGACATAGATAAAGTAAGTTATTACAAAAGAGCCGACCGGCCAAATGACACAATGTACAAGAATGACAGCGGAAGCAAAAGCGCCATAAGATGGCTAAGAGCAAAAGTCGACCGGTTAGCCAACACAACCCACAAGGCAACCGACCGGGCCGCCAAGCTAGTCGTCCCGAAGACTACCACAACACAGCTCACAAAAGTGAGGCCCATCGAGCTCACCTTCTTCCTCTGCAACAAATACATTTAAGCAAGATAACTAAGTACACAACGGTACTCACAAGACTGATATGTGGAATAGCAGACCTATTCATATGCTACATGCAGGCTTATTTAAGTGGAGGTTATATGTCTCATTTTGCACAAAGCCAACTTTATTTGCAATAATGTAATACATTTAAAAGCAAGTTTGCAAATCTGTTTTGATGTTGAATATAATAGCGAATAAAATAATAAATACAAGTAACCACCTGGAAGTGACTATCCCAATAGCCACCACAACATAGCACGAATCCCCGATTCGTACCACCAATCAAGTTTTAATTAAAAGGTTGTAGTCTACCTCTTGAAAAGCTTACCCAAGCGTGTCCATAACCTAGGATGAGGCTATTCGAATAGTTTTGACCCTGCAGGGGTGTACCAATGTACCCACACTTTAGACCGCCTTTAAGCCACAAAGCACACTTCCAAAGGTATGCCGGTACGGCTAAGTCCTACGAGACGTTTTCCAATATTGTGTATTAACTACGAGCCGCTCGTATGGATAGAAACCCATACGCTTACATTGCAAGCCGAAAGACAACCAGCCATCACAGGGGAAGCCTTTCAGACACTACAATGCTCCCAACACCATCCCTCCTGCGACTCCCTGCGACCCGAAGCCAATACATGCCAAAGTACTAAGTCAAGAGAGGTCCCATACCCTCTAGTGTGGTTAGCACGCACAAATTGCTCGGATAACAGGTACTCACAAGATGTTCAGTCCTTAATTGACTCGGACACCATTCTAGTCACACCCAAAAATCACACCGTCTTACCATTGTGCCCAAGTCTAAATTATTTTGTTTTCAGTTTTAGTTTTCATAAGTAGACATGGCACAAGGCTGAAATCATAGATCATAATAAGTTTTATGTGATCAAGGTTATCGACAAGTCGATAACCGCCCATTTCTACCGGAAACTAAGCATGGCTAAGTAATTAATTCGCGAACTACTAAGTGACAAGAGCTCATCCACGAGCCCTAATCACAATAATAACCTAGGCCCACAGTAGTAGAGAATAATCATTTGCTAAGGAAATGCATCTACTAGGTCAACTAACGACAATAGTTTAACACAAACTAGCAATGCATACGTAGAATATGTAAACAACTGTAGGACCGGAAAGCCGACTAGAGGGGGGTGAATAGGAGCTTAACCAAAATTTTCTTTTAAGTATTACATTCAACTCAAATTTCACTCCTATAGCTATGAGAGCTATGAAGATCAATATAAAAACAAAGTGGAAGACTTATGTTGAATTTCCTTCAAACCCCCAGAAGAAACAATCAGAAACACAATTTTTCTCCTTGATGAACAAGGTCGATGAATGTGAGCGGTCGATCGCTACAAGAGCGGTCGATCAGATGCGGCGGTCGATCGCCACAGGAGCGGTCGACCGTGAACAGAAAATCAGCACAGAAACAATATTTCAGCACGATTTCGAAATCAAAAATTGATCCAACTTTTGATCTACAACTCCAAACTTCATGAAACTTGAAACATACCTTCCTAAGGATATTAGGAACCTATTCCAAGAAACTATTGAGAAGATCTATGTAACATCCCAATTTTGGGCTTGTGTTTCAAATGTAAGAAAATGAGTAGAAATTAAAACTTTTTCTTACATCCTGTATTCCCTTTTGTACCAAGCAAGTATTGTACAGGAAGTTGTGGAAATACGAAGTCACAAGTCTTTTGATCCAAATCTTGAGCTTTCAAAAACAATCTTGTCAAACCTCTGGATCATCTCCTGGAAATATTTTTTTTCCTAAGTTCTTGGGATGGTATGTGACCCCTCTGAAAAGTTTCACAATTTGTAGAAATTGTTTGAATATTTTGGAGGCCACCAAACCTATTCAAAATCTGGTCAATGTGGACCAGCACCTTGTGGAATTTTTAGAGGAAAATGTACAGCACAAAAACCTCTGCAAGATTTATACAAGGTCGATCACCCGGCTAGCAAGCTCCTGTAAAAATTTCATAATTTTTGGAGTTCATTTGCTACCTCAAATAAATCCCCCAAACTTCAGAGCAGTTCGAAACCCAAACTTGGGGTGAGTCGATTCGAGTCCGACCAACCAATCGGCTAGGTCGAGTCAAGCTCAGCCGAGTTCGGGCTCGGTCTAGTGCGCGCGCAAGCGGGGCCGCCGGATGGGGATCGTGTGGCTCACGACCTCCCCACAACTCCTAGGACCTCCCAGGACCTCCTCGACCGCGCAAGACCTCCCCACCCCGGCGATTCTCGGACGTCCAGGACCACCCAAGCAAATCTGGGACGTCCAGGACCTCCTTGGCGCGGTGTTTCTTCCTCACGACCTCCCTGAGGTCTGCCCGCCATGAAATTTCGCACCCGTGCGTGTGTCAGGGTCAGAGCAGTTGGGGGCAGTGAGATGTCACCTTTTGCCTCTTGCCAACGGCTCTTTCTGCTGACATGCATTTATTGCCAGTCAGCTTTAACCTCCAAAGTCTCCACCCTACTCTGCCCCTACCTGCCCTTGTCAAATCCAGTCAGCCCATAACAGGGGCATGGTTCATGCTCACAGTAGGTTTTTGCCCACACCATTGCCAAGCTCCCAGCCTATGTATAGCCTGAGGCCTTCCTCTCCTTCTCCTTCTTCGTTCTTTGTTGTGTTGGGCTCCTCGCTGAGTGATTCCCAAACTCAAACACCTAGCACACACCTCTCTCTCGCCACCATTGTCGGCTTTGGAGCTCTTTGAAGGCCTCGAGCCAAAGTGGTTCCATTGGTTCCTTTCTCTTCCTCCGTCCTCTCTGGTCGCCTAGGACCCTCCCTAATCTCTCTCGGTTTGCCTCTCACGTGGTTGACCACTTTGCGGGAGATCCCGATTCTACCGAGGAGCACCCCTTCTTCCTCGACTCGGTGATCTACCCGCGCGCGGCACTCCTCTGCCTCCCTCTGGACCTTCCCTACACTCGGGTGAGTTCATTTTAGTCCCTTAGAGCTTAAGGTCTAGCTAGCTTAGCTCGTGGGCGCCAGCTTGTCGTTTTCGGTTTTTGTCGAAAGGCTTGTCCTCCGCCATTCTCCGGCTCGCCGGCGTTTAAGGCCGCCGCCGCCGAGAGTGCCTCCGCTAGGTCCGCGGCACTATTGCGAGTTTATCGGTGCCCTTGGTCGGCGCCGCGAGGTCCCCATCGCCGCGGCAAACCGTTGAGCCCGCTCGATTTTGCCTGCTCAAAACTCCCGCTGTCATCTTGTTAGGACATCTTAAATGCCCATTTATTACCAATCATCGAGTGTGAGTTGTCTTAGCCGCCACCCTTTGTCGTTGTCCGAGGTCCCGCGCTTAAACAAAGACCTTGACCTCCTCGGGTTCTTCGTGACCGCCTAGACCTCCCAAGTTTAGATCTGACCTTTAGATCTTTCCCGCAAAACCTTTTAGTATAAGACCTCCTCGGTCCTTTGCAAAGACCACCTCTGAGCCACTCCCAAGGTCCTCTTTGTAAAAAGCCACCCCGGCATTTTACCAAGAAAACCCCGCTGCACCTCCTAGGCTCAATCCTAGCCGCTCACGACCTCCCGGTTTAGATCTGAGCGTTAGATCTCATTTTGTAAAATCTTTAGCGCCGACCTCCCTCCGCCGATCTGGACCGCTCAGACCTCCTAGGTCTAATCCGAGCCGCCCGCATCTCCTCCGATTAAAACCCTATCGCTAGGACCTCCCGAGAAGATCTTGGCCATCCAAGACCTCCTCAGTCAATCCCACCATCAAGACCTCCCGAGAAGATCTTGACCGCCTAGGACCTCGCCCCTTAGATCCAAGCTTTAGGACCTCCTCCTTCTGGTCTAAACCGTTAGATTTAGAAATCTAACTGCTAGACCTCTTCACCTATGTGTAATTCTACCGCTTTGATTCTCTCTTTATCGCTCATCTTTAGATCTACGGCTCGGATCCGAGAACATTCGGACTTCTCCGATGCAATCTTGATCTAGGTCGCCCATCTCAAGATCCAAGGCCCGATTCGTTGAGGCGCCGGATGGCCCGAACATCCCATCTCACGTGGGCCATTGGATCTAAATCCATCGGTGGGGTCATTGGCGCTAAGACCTCCTCAGAGATCTTAGCCGCCAAAGACCTCCTCCTTCCGATCTCACCGCCTGCACCTCCTCCGTAGATTTAACCCTAGGACTTCTAAGGAGGTCGGGACCGCGATCTTGATCTAACGATCCCGACCACCTTTAGGCGCGAGGACCTCCTCCGTGGGCGCCGTACGTGCTCTAGTCGTAGCCGTGGGATTCAATATCAGCGGCTAAGACCTCCCCTAGGCGCGATGAGGTCTTTGCGCCCAGGTGCTCGTGCGGGTTTTGGCATCTGAGATCGTGAGCCGTGCGATCTTTGATCAACGGCCCACGACCTCCCCAGTTTTGTTGGTTTTCCAGATTTAGTTCCGAGAGCTTTTATGTGCACGTATTAATTGTTTTAAACTTCAAAATTGCATATCTTTTTCTCTGTAGCTCAAAATTTAACAAACCAAAGTTCTATAAATGCATCTGTTAAAGTACCTTAGCTTAGTATAGGTTTTGCAGTAGTCTTTAATACTGAAATTAATCATGTCTTAGATTTATAACTTAGAAAAATCATAACTAAATCATTTTAACTCCAAATGACCTGAAATTTTATATGGGTTACCACTATGCCAGTAGGTAGCTACCATAAAAATTTCAGCTTCAAAACCCTTCTAGAAAATGTTTTTGCTACAGTGCTAATTATTGCCGAAAATGTGTTTTTAGGTAATATCTTTTGCACCACAAATCCAAATTAGGTTTTTCCAGTTTCTATGTCTTGGTATATTCGTATTTCACCTTGTGTATAAGTTTCGTCGCATTTGGATAATTTTTGCTTGCTCTTTTGTTAAGTGTTGCTAGTCTTATTGGTTGTTCTTGGTTCTTTTGCCTTTGCGCTTAGGATTCGACATTTATGTAATCCCGAGAGCGACCCTCCACAATAGCTTGAGCAACAAAGCAAGAAGGCAAGCGCTTGATCATGTTAATCCCAGATTTTAAGTATTTATGTTGATTACAAATTCTATGTATACATTGCTATTTTGTGTTGATAGTTGGCCTAATAGATGCATTTCTTAGCAAATGATTATCCTCTACTACCATGAGCCTAGGTTACTTGCTGTGATTTAGAGTTCGTGGATGGGCTCTTGTCACTTAGTAGTTGCGAATCAATTGCTTAGCCATGCTTAGTTTCGTAGAAATGGGCGGTTATCGACTTGTCGATAACCTTGATCACTTAAAACTTATTATGATTATGATTTCCACCTTGTGCCATGTCTATTTATGAAAACTAAAACTGAAAACAAAATGATTTAGACTTGGGCACAATGGTATGTTGGTGTGATTTTCTGTGTGACGAATGGTGCCCGAGTCAACAAGGACCGAACATCTTGTTACACTAAACCAAGCATTTTAGCGCATAACCACATTAGAGGGTATGGGACCTCTCTTGACTTAGTACTTTGGCATGTATTGCCCTGGTCGCAGGAGGTCGCAGGAGGGATGGTGTTGGGAGCATTGTAGTGTCCGAAAGACTTCACCCGTGATGGGATTTGTTGTCTTCGCCTTGCAATGTAATTGTATGGTGTTTCTACCCATACGAGCGGCTCGTGGTTGATACACAATATTGGAAAAAGTCTCGTAGGACTTAGCCGTACAAAGATACCTTCTAAGTGTGCTTTGTGGCTTAAAGGCGGCCCAAGTGTGGGTACATTGGTACACCCTGCGCAGGTTAAAACTATTCGAATAGCCTCGCCCTAGGTTATGGACGCGCTGGCAAGGTCTTTCAAGAGTTAGACTACAACCTTTAAATTAAAACTTGATGGGTGGTACGAATCGTGATTCGTGCTATGTTGTGGTGGCTATTGGGATAGTCACTTCTGTGTGGTTACTTGTATGTATCTTTACTTATCATTACTTTGATAACAAAACAGATTTGCAAACTTGCTTTTAAAATGTATTACATTATTGCAAATAAAGTTGGCTTCATGCAAAATGAGACATACAACCTCCACCTAAATAAGCTTGCATGTAGATTTTGAATAGGTCTGCTATTCCACACGTTAGTCTTGCGGGTACAAAGACAATCTTTGTACTCAGATGCTATGCTTAATTGTTCTGTTGCAGAGGAAGAAGGTGAGCCTGAGGGGCCTCACTTTTGTGAGCTGTGTTGTGGTAGCTATGGGCGACTAGCTTGGCGGCCTGGCCGGTTGCCTTGTGGGTGTATGGCTAACCTGGTCGACTCTTGTTCTAGCCATCTTATGGCACCTTTGCTTCCATTTGTCATTCTTGTTTATTGTTCTATTTGGCCGGTCGGCTCTCTTTTGTAATAACTTTACTTTATGTATGTCGTTGTTGAACTTAGTGATGTATGTTGTATGGAAATGATGTGTAATTTTGTGATGATGTGCATATGTTGCAATTCTGGGAAACATATGCCCATCGAGGCTTAGAATGTTTAATTAGTAATGCTAGAACCATTTGGAGGTTAAGTGTTACTAGTTAAATATTCCGGGTCCTCACAAAGTTGGTATCAGAGCCATACTGACCGTAGAAACCCCTAGCTTGGTCGCCTCTAGAATATTTTGAAAGCTTATTTTCAAAAGGTTTGTAAAACTTAAGTAAGTTCTCTAATTTTGCTCTCACTGCCTTAGCTTGCTCATCTCACCTTACTCTCACTTAAATTTGAAAAAGTTGTTCCTCTCTTCCTTTCAAGAATTAGCCTTTATCGATTAACTTGGTTTTGGGAGAAACATGAGGGCTTGGAGGAAGGAATTTGGACAACTAGCTAGTGGTTAGTAATTAAGGTAGGAAATGAGAGGTAAATTCAACTAAAACTTGTGGGAATGAAAGGGTAAGA
Organism: Ampelocalamus luodianensis; assembly: GCA_036346255.1. Taxonomy (NCBI): domain Eukaryota; kingdom Viridiplantae; phylum Streptophyta; class Magnoliopsida; order Poales; family Poaceae; genus Ampelocalamus; species Ampelocalamus luodianensis. The sequence goes on along the minus strand of CM070625.1, from coordinate 52,388,081 downwards.
AGTGATATGAGATTAGCTAATGCCTATACTCTAATAGGTGGTTATACCTTGGTTTTTGGACTGTTTTGAGCTAGAATTTAGTTCTAAAATTTTGGTTTTTCGCACGATTACTGCTCTTCCATTCGGTTAGTCGCTTCAGAAGTCGATTTCGTGATTTTTGGTCTTGTACTCTTGGTGGTTATTCCTGAGCCCTTTTAATTGAGTTTGCATTTCGCTTTCTTTATCTCGGCTTGTAGCTAACTCATCTTAGTGAATCAGATGGTGGTGGGACACGAGCGCCGGAATCACCGTAGTCCCGATGAGGAACTTCCTCCTCCGACCATGGCGAAAGTCCTCATGCGATCGAGCGCAATCGCTCGAGGACCGTAGGGTGTTGGAGGTTATCGCGTAAACACCTCCACTCCTCCGTGCCTCGATCCGGAGGTGGTGGACATCGACTCGTGGGGCTTGCGGAGTTCCTCCGCATCAGCCTCCTACCTTCTCCCGGCCCGAGGATCCCTTGGACGCAGACGACTAGTGCGCGCCGTTGAGCGGAAGCTCAACGCTGCTCGCCGTGAGCAGAGCGGCACTTTTCGCATCCCATCGCTTGGAGGGTGCGCACTCATGGTGGGAGAATTTCTCGCCATGCACCGCGGGACGTGGTCTCGTGGGAGGAGTTCCGCCACTTTTCGTCGCCCATGTCCTCGCAGCCCGATGAAGTGAAAAGAAGGAGTTCCTTGCGCCAAACAGGCGCAAGTCTCGGATCGAGTACTTCCACGATTCAACCATCTCGCGAGGTACGCCTCGCCGAGGTGGCCACCGATGAGGCCAAGCAGAGAAGTTCGCGAGGGTTTGTCCGAGGAGCCAGACAAGCTCTCTATTGTGGACTTCCCGACTTCCGCACCTTGGTGGACAAGGCCATCGCCGCCGAGCATAAGGCGAGAGCGCTGGGCGAGTCCCGCAAGCGCAAGTGGGAGGCCCAACGACCGCATACCCGCCTCGCTCGCCCCCGAGTTGGGCTCGCACCGTGGCTCGTTCTTTGGCTTCACCACCGCCAAGGCCTTCAAAGCACCAGCTCCACGTCCTCCGCAGCCGTGACTCGCCACGCGGCGCCGCGACCCAGCAGCAGGTGTTCCCGCAACCCCGCGCCGACGCCACCGCTTCATCGCCACAACAAGGGCGCTACGCGAGTAGTTGTCCTAAGAAGATCGAGCGCCCTCGCCCTAATGGAGGACGCGGCAGGGAGTGGTCACCCACCGACCGTAAGACCCCGGCTTGGGGAGCGGCCGAGTCAATCATATCTCGGCCGAGGAGGCACAGAGGCACCGACGTGGTGTTGGGTACGCCTTGTTAATTTGCGCCCCGCTACGCTTTATTTGACTCTAGGGCCTCGCATTCTTTTATTTCGAGGTCTTTTGTCGTTGATTGTGGGCTTCACTGTGTTCCTTTGGGAATTCCATCGCCATTCGCTCTCCGGTTCGAAATGAGAGCCGACCAAGTATGCCGGGATGTTCCTATCCACATCAAGGAGTGGGATTCTTGGCAGTCTTATCTCGCTTGACTCGGCGCTTGGATGTGATTCTTGGCATGGATTGGTTGTCCCAACACTTGGGGCAAATCGACAGTGTGAAGATTGTCTACCTCACCACCCTTCAGCGAACAGTTGGGTCTTCGCCACGCTGCAGAGCCCCATCTTTATGTCCTTGAAGCAAAGCCGATTGGAGATTCACGACGCCCCACCGTGTGTGACTTCGCGGATGTCTTTCCCGAAGATTTGCCTCGCCCGCCTCCTGCTCGAGATCCGAGTTTGTGATAGAGTTCTGCCCTGCATCGCCCTATTTCTAAGAGGCCGACGCATGCCTCCTAATGAGTTGGAGGAGTCAAGAACCAACAGGTGAGCTGCAAGAGAAGGGTTTTATCCGTCCTAGCTCATCTCCTTGGGGTTGTCCAGATTATCTTTGTGAAGAAGAAGGACAAGACCTTGCGCATGTGTGTTGATTACCGTCCGCTTAATGAGGTGACGGTAAAGAACAAGTATCCTTTGCCCGTATTGATGATCTTTTCGATCGCTTGACCGAGCACGAGTCTTTCCAAGATTGACTTGAGGTCGGGCTATCATCAAGTCGATCGTAGTCGAGGATATTCCTAAGACGACCTTTGCTACTCGTTATGGCCTTTACGAGTACACCGCCATGTCTTTGGTTTGACTAATGCTCCCGCTTTATTCATGAATCTTATGAACTCAGTATTCATGGAGTATTTGGATAGGTTTGTGGTGGTATTCATCGATGATATCCTTATCTACTCCAAGAATGAAGAAGAGCATCGAGCATCTTAAGCTTGTGTTGGGCAAGCTGCGTGAGCACCACCGTATGCCAAATTCAGCAAGTGCGAGTTCTAGTTGAAGGAAGTGGCATTCTTGGGCCATGTTCTTTCAAGCAGGAGGTGTGGTCAGGATCCTAGCAAGGTCGGTGATGTGCTATCTTGGGGTCACCAAGTCACCACCGATGTGCGGAGTTTTCTTGGTTTGGCCGGCTACTATCGCCGCTTTATCGAGAATTTCTCCAAGATTGCGGCCTATGACCGAATTGCTTAAGAAAGGCAAGAAATTTGAGTGGTCCGCTGCTTGTGATGTGAGTTTTCAGAACTCAAGAAGCGGTTGACCTCAGCCTCATGCTTGTTCTCCCGATGTTCACAAGAGTTTTGATATCTATTGTGATGCTTCTCGCCGTGGTCTTGGTTGTGTTCTTATGCAGAAGGCAAGGTTGTGGCCTATGCATCGCGCAGCGATTGAGGCCTCATGAACTCAACTATCCTACTCATGACTTGGAGTTAGTCGTGGTCCATGCACTCAAGATTTGGCGGCATTATCCGATTGGTAACCGCTGTGAGGTGTATTCACCACAAGAGCTTGAAGTACTTGTTCACCCAACCGATCTGAACCCTGCAAAGAAGATAGTTGGAATTGATCAAGGACTATGACATGGGTATTCGCACCATCCGGCAAGGCCAATGTCGTTGTCGATGCACTCACGGAAGGTGTATTGTAACATGTTGATGCTCCAAGAGCAAAGAGCCTACCCTCATTTCGTAATTCCAATACTCAATTTGGGTTTGATCGAACGCGGTTCTCTTGCTACATTGGTTGTGCAACCAACCTTGATGGACCAAATCAAGGCGACACAGACAGATGATGTTGGTGTGAACCAAATCAGCGTAACATCAAGAATGGGATAGCCAAGTGCTTTTCAGAGGATGAACATGGCGTTGTGTGGTTTGGACAACGCCTTGTGGTTCCTAAGGTCATGGAATTGCGAATTTGATTCTCCACGGCCCATGATTCTCCTTTGTCTATTCACCGGGGCTACCAAGATGTATCAGACCTTCGCCGAGGTTCCGTGGACCCGAATGAAGCGTGAGATTGCCAAGTTCGTTGCCGAGTGCGACGTGTCTCGTCGTGTGAAGGCCGAGCATCGGCCCAAGCCAGTCTTCTTCAGCCTTTGCCGTGCGTAATGGAAGTGGGATTCGCTGGCATGGACTTCATCACCGGATTGCCCCGCTCGTCCAAAGGGAATGATGCTATTTGGGTCGTGATCGACAAAGTTGACTAAAGTGGCACATTTCCTTCCCGCCAAGACTCGGCCGTGTGGGGCCTTGGCCGAACTTTATGTCTCGAGGATTGTGAGTCTTCACGGTGTACCAAGACGATTATTTCGATCGTGGTGCGCTTTTCACCTCGCGTTTTGGCATAGTCTCGCAAGAGGCTATGGGGACCCGCCTTCATTTTAGTACGGCCATTCATCCTCGATCGATGGTCGACGGAGCGAAGTCAACCAAGTGTTGGAAGATATGCTTCGTGCTTGTGTTCATCCTATGGGAAGAAGTGGAGAAATGCCTACCTTTATGGAGTTCTCATACAACAATAGCTTTGTGCCGCCTTGGCATGACACCATTTGAGGCTTTGTATGGGAGGAGATGCAGAACCCCATTGAACTGTCGAGATCGGTGGCGCGTTTTCGCCCGATTCGATCAATGAGGCCAAAGCCGAGTTCGCTTGATCCGCGAGCATGCGCGCACGCCGACCTGCATAAAAGATCTATGCGCATCGTCGTCGCCGTGAGTTGAGCTTTGAGCCCAATGACCTTGTGTATCTCAAAGTCTCACCCTTGAAGGGCCATCGCGTTTTGGCATCAAGGGCAAGTTGGCTCTCGATATGTTGGGCCTTATCGCATCATCGAGAGTTGGGGCGATTGCATACGATTGGAGCTACCACTGCACTTGAGGGGTGCATGATGTGTTCCATGTTTCACACCAAGAAGTGCCTCCGTGTCCCGACCGAGGAAACTCCGTTGGAGGTTCTCGATGTGCAGGAGAATTTGACCTACCGCGAGCATCCTGTTCGTATTCTTGAAGAATCTGAACGGAGAACAAGGAACCGTGTCATCAAGTTCCTTAAGGTTCAGTGGTCAAACCATTCTGAAGATGAGGCAACTTGGGAGCGAGAAGATCGCCTTCGTGCAGATTTTCCTTCCTTCTTCTCCGAGTAAATGGAATCTCGGGTCGAGATTCTTGTAAGGGGGGGAGAGTTGTAACATCCCAATTTTGGGCTTGTGTTTCAAATGTAAGAAAATGAGTAGAAATTAAAATTTTTTCTTACATCCTGTATTCCCTTTTGTACCAAGCAAGTATTGTACAGGAAGTTGTGGAAATACGAAGTCACAAGTCTTTTGATCCAAATCTTGAGCTTTCAAAACAATCTTGTCAAACCTCCGATCATCTCCTGAAATATTTTTTTCCTAAGTTCTTGGGATGGTATGTGACCCCTCTGAAAAGTTTCACAATTTGTAGAAATTGTTTGAATATTTTTGGAGGCCAGTCAAACCTATTCAAAATCTGGTCAACTGTGGACCAGCACCTTGTGGAATTTTTAGAGGAAAATGTACAGCACAAAAACCTCTGCAAGATTTATACAAGGTCGATCACCCGGCTAGCAAGCTCCTGTAAAAATTTCATAATTTTTGGAGTTCATTTGCTACCTCAAATAAATCCCCAAACTTCGAGAGCTCAAACCCAAACTTGGGGTGAGTCGACGAGTCCGACCCAACCAACCTGCTCTGGCCGAGTCAAGCTCACCGAGTTTGGGCTCGGTCTAGTGCGCGCAAGCGGGCCGCCGGATGGGGATCGTGTGGCTCACGACCTCCCACAACTCCTAGGACCTCCCAGACCTCCTCGACCGCGCAAGACCTCCCACCCGGCGATTCTCTGACGCCCAGACCACCCCAAGCAAACTGGGACGCCCAGACCTCCTTGGCGCCAGAGCTTCCTCACGACCTCCCGAGGTCCGCTCGCCATGAATTTTTCGCACCAGCGTGTGTCGTGGTCGAGCAGTTGGGGCGTGAGATGTCACCTTTGCCTCTTGCCAACGGCTCTTTCACGACATGCATTTATTGCCGCCGCTTTAACCTCCAAAGTCTCCACCCGCTCGCCCCTACGCCCTTGTCAAATCCAGTCACCCATAGCGGGGCATGGTTCATGCTCACATGAGGTTTTGCCCACACCATTGCCAAGCTCCTGTGCTATGTATAGCCCGAGGCCTTCCTCTCCTTCTCCTTCTTCGTTCTTTGTTGTGTTGGGCTCCCTCGTTGAGCCGATTCCCAAACTCAAACACCTAGCACACACCTCTCTCTCGCCACCATTGTCGGCTTTGGAGCTCTTTGAAGGCCTCGAGCCCAAAGTGGTTCCATTGGTTCCTTTCTCTTCCTCTCGTCCTCTCTCGGTCGCCTAGGACCCTCCCTAATCTCTCTCTGTAACATCCTCATTTTCAACTTGTGTTTCAATGTAAGAAAATGAGTAGAAATTAAAACTTTTCTTTCACCCTTCGTTGATGAACTTTTCTCAAATTCTTGCAAAGGAATTTTGGGAAATTCAAAATGAAAATCCTCATTTCTTTCAAGTCAAAACCTCCTTGGTGAAATCTTGTGGCAAACCCTTGGAAATAATTTTCCTTGGTTCTAGGTTGCTTGGTGACACCTCTGAATTACCTCATGATTCTCAAAAATTATTTGGTAATTTTGGAGGCAAAGTCAAACTACCAAAAGCTTGGTCAAATCCTAGAACCAACCTTCGGAATTTCTTGAGAAAATGCAAGGCATGAAAATCTCTGAAAAATTTATGCGTGTTTATACTTGGATCAAGAACCTCCAACTAAAATTTCCTAATATGTGGAGTTGAATTGCTACCTCAATTAAAACCTCAAAGTCTCACTGCAATTCAAACTCAAACCAGTGCACTGCTCGAGCTCAAGTCGACTCGAGCTCGTTTCTACTGTGGTCCGACTCACCAACTCGCGCCGCCTAAACCGATCAATCGCGCGTGCATCGTGGACCGTTGGATCTCCATCAAACGGTCCTTGTTCGTGGAGACCTTCGCACTTCCGATTGCCCCTTCGTTCTCACCGTTGATCCGATCCAACCGCCGTGGAGCCGCGCCGTTTCACGCGTCGGCCGTTTTGAATAACGATCGATCGCGCCGCTCAAGTCTAATCCGACGACCAACATCTTTTGAGGTTGGGCTCAACCCACTCAACCGTTGGGCTCGTGCCTCTTTGCTCTTTCACGATCGTGGGCCCGACATCGCCATCGTTGTCTTCCTCCTCTCGCCACGTGCGCGCGTGCGCGTGAGGTCGCGGAGAGAGCGAGGTCTTGTCGCTCACAACAACTCACCGCATTAATTGGGTGCCGAGCTTGCCTCTAAGTCGCTCCTCTAATCGCTCCCATCCTCTCTGCCTTTGACCTCACCCGACCCGAGCTCCAACCGAGGGAAGTTGCCGCTGCTCCTCTTCGCCTCGACTTTTAGTAGCCCTGCAGCTCCCCCTTGGCCTCATTTCCGCACCTTTGCAAGTCCTAAGCTCTCACTGGGAACCAAATCGTATAGCGCCGAGTCACCTTCCGCCATTGTTGGCCGCAGAGCTCCTCATCGCCGGCGGTGCCCAGGTCCCCCGCCCTCTTCTAGCATCGCAACGCTCCTTTCGACCTCCCGGTCGGTCCCCTAACTTGGTTTGGCTTATGCTCGCAGGAGCGGTGAATCACTGTGCGGCCCTGCTTTCACCGAAAATCGCCGCTTCGCCCTCCTCTCCAGTAAGGTTGCCCTCCTCCATTCGGCGCTCTTGACCTTGGTGAATCCTCAGAGCTAACCGCACCACTCTCTCGCCCTCTTTGCGCAGAGCTTTTCCTCTCGCATCGTCTTCCTCGACTCGGCATAGGCCTTCGTCACGAACGCTCGCGACCTCCCTTGGACCTCCTCCGCCTGTGAGCTCGCGATGACCTCCCAAAGCTTAAGCCCTGTAGTTTAGGTCGCTGAAGTTTTCTCTCTGCTGTTCCCGCACCTAGTCCTCGCTCGTTCGCTCGCCGGCGATTTGAGTCGTCTCCGCGACAAAACTACCCTCCAAATGTTCGCAATGGTATTGCAAATGTTTTGCCCGCTCACCGCGCGCGTGGCGTGGCCCACCGCGACGAGCCGTGAACAAAGCCGTGTCCCGGATCGTTGTCGCGTTTTGTCAAGTCTTTGGATCTCCTCGGGTTCATCATGACCGCCCAAGACCACCCCGTGTTAGATCCTCGTCCGTAGGATGCAGTTCATAAAACTCAAGCCTGTGACCTCTTCGCTTAATCCTAGCCCTTATTGATCTCTTCGTGATTAGATCTAACCGTTGATCCCTTTTTTTGGTTTAAACCTAAGTCCTAGAACCTCCTTGTTGTGGTCGTAGCCGTTCTTGAGCTCTTCAAATTGATCTTGACCGTTAGATCTCCTTATATAAGTCTCTAGCTGCCAGGACCTCCCCGCTGAAATCCTGGCCGTTAAGGACCTCCGTAAGTTAAATCCAAGCCGTTAGGATCACCCTCCGCCTTGGGGTCCTCTTTGCAAAAAGACCTCCCTTGGTCGTTTTCTAAAAACCACCCGAGCCACCCCGAGGTCCTCTTTGCAAAGACCACCTCCGGTCCTTGTAAAGTAGCCACAGACCTCCCCGCTTAGATCTGGACCGTTAGGACCTCCCGGTGAGATCCTAGCCGCCCCGACCTCCTCCACTCAGATCCGGGCCGCTCAGACCTCCCCATGGAGATCTGAATCGCCCGCACTCTCTCTGTTAACACTGTCACAGAGGACCTCCCGCCAAGATCATGGCCATCCATGACCTCCTCGGTGAGATCCCACCATCCACATGTCTCTCGCTAACTAGCCGTCCCGACCTCCTCGCTTTCATCTTAGCCGCTCACGACCTCCCCATGGAAATCGTGGACCGCCTAGGACCTCCTTTAGCTCTGTAGCTTTAGGACCTCCTCCTTCTGGTCTAAACCGTTAGATCTAGATCTAACGGCTAAGACCTCCTCCGTAGATTTAACCTAGGACCTCCTAAGGAGGTCAGACCGCCGATCTTGATCTAACGATCCCGACCACCTTTAGCGCGAGGACCTCCTCCGTGTGCGTGTGCGTGCACCGGTCGTAGCCGTTGGGTTCAAGATCTACGCTTAGACCTCCTCGCCTAGATCTTGCCGCCTAGGACCTCCTCGTTAGATCCGCACCGCCGAGTCTAGATCTAACCGCCAAGACCTCCCTAAGCGCGATGAGGTCTTGGCGCCTGTGTGCTCGTGTGGGTTTTGGCATCCGAGCTCGTGAGCCGTGCGGTCTTTGATCAACGCCTACGACCTCCCGATTGCTGGTTTTTGATTTAGTTCCGAGAGCTTTTATTTGCACTTATTAATTGTTTTAAACTTCAAAAATGCATATCTTTTCTCTGTAGTTCCAAATTTAACAAACTAAAGTTCTATAATGCATCTAATTAAAGTACTTTAGCATAATATAGGTTTTACAAGAGTCTTTAATCCCGAAATTAAACATGCCTTAGATTTATGACTTAGAAAATCATAACTAAATCATTTTAACTCCAATTAAGATAAAACCACTTGTGTTAGCCTTAAAATGTCAGAGCTACCTACCATAAAAATTTCAGCTACACCACCCTTCTAGAAATTTTCACCAAATAATTTAATTATGTGAACAGAATAAATTGCAATTTTTTCAAATTAGGACCAAATTGTTTTGATCATATCTTTTGCATTAAAAGTCCAAATCAATTGGTTCTTGTTTCTAAATTATTTTTAAATCATGCTCTTGCTGCTGTGGAATTTTCAGAGCATTTGGAGTATTTTGGTTTTAGAGTCTTTTCATTTTCTTTGTTCTTATCGGTTCTTTTTCGCTCTTTCTGTAGGTTCGACGATTGTGCCATTCCCGAGAGTGATCCTCACACAGATAGTGAGCAACAGCAGCCAGTAAGCAGCTTGATCATTTTCCACTTGATCCCATTACTTTCAAAGTCTAATATTTTGTTTAACTTGTATGTATGCATGCTTTTGTGTCAATGATTAATTTTGCTTAATAGAGGTAGCTAATCCTATTGCATTGTTTCCTTAAATTGTTCACCGCCATCGCTTTAGAATATTATCCTCACCGTGAATTAGAGCCGGTGAATGATTTAGGCCTTTTATTTGTTTTTACGATATGATGCTTAGCAATGCTTAGTTGTCGGTAGTATTGGGCGATCATCGACTTAGTCGGTGATCTTGATCACACAAATGTTATTATTATTCCATTATGTCCAACCTTGTGTTTTACCAATTTACAAATCAAAAACTCAAAACAAAAATTATATCTTGATTTGGGCACAATGGTATGTTGGTGTGATCTTCTGGGTGTGATTGGAATGGTGCCTAAGTCCCTAAGGACCGAGTTACTTGTGCCATTGATCCAAGCAATTGTTGCGTGCTAACCACACGAGGAGGGATATGGGACCTCTCTTGACTAAGTACTTTGGGAGGTGTTAATTATGAGCTGGTCGGTGGGTGTGTGCGTGTGTGTGTTTGTGGTGTGCGAGGGGAGCATTAGCAGTCCGGTTAGGCTGTCTAATGTATCCTTCTCCGTGGGTTGTGGCTCTTAATTAGCATCGCCCATTGGAAAGCGCCTTGTAGACTTAGCCGTGCTCGCATACCAAAGGAAGTATGCTAACCGTGGTGGTGGAAAGGCGGTCTATCGTGTGGGTACATTGGTACACCCCGCAGGTTTAAACTATTCGAATAGCCTCGCCCTAGGTTATGGACACGCTTGGTTATTTCCCACAAGAACTAGACTACAACCTTTTAAAAACTTAAACTTGACATGGGTGGTATGAAGGGTACTTCATGCTATTGTTGTGGTGACTATGGGTTAGTCACTTCCGAGTTGGTGTTGTCCCTATCTATGTTATTATTGTCTCTCTTTATTTGAACAATAAAAGTTAATTGCAAACTTGCTTTGAATCTATTACCTTATTGTAAATGAAAACTTGCTTTATGTGAAAATAAGTCCAGAGCCTCATCCACTTAAATAAAGCTTGCATGTAGTTAATTATAGTTCTGTTATCTCACACGTCAGTCTTGCGAGTACAAAAACAAGTTTTGTACTCATCTGCTTTGCTTAATATTAATTGTTGCAGAGGAAGAAGGTGAGCCCCAAGGGCCTCACTTTTGTGAGCGTGTTTGCGCGCTGCTTGGGACGATTAGCTTGGCGGTCGGTTGGTTGCCTTGTGGGTAAAGGCACACCGATTGGCTTTTGTTTATCGCCATCTTATGGCCATTTTGCTTCCGCTGTGTATTTACTTATCTTTATGAATTTTGGCCGGTCGGCCTCTCTTTTGTAATAACTCTCTTTATATTATCTATGTCGTTCGCTTGTTGCTTTGCTTCGCTCTATGTGTATGATTGGAATTGATGCATGATTTTGTAGCGGGGGTGTGTATATTTGATTGGAAGTATACATATCTCGAGGCTTGGTTTATTTGATTTGTACCGTTAGGACCTAGTGGATGGTTAAACAAAGATGCCGAATAAACCGGGTCCTCACAAAGTTGGTATCGAGCCATTCCGACCGTAGTAACCAAGCTTGATCGTCTTTAGGATATTTTGGAAAACTTAATTTCAAAGTATCAAATGATTTATGAAAGCTTAAGTAAGTTCTCAGATTTTATTCCTTATCCATCTTAGCTTTCTATCTCATCTTGCTCTAATTGAGTTTTAAAAATTGTTTTCCTCTCATCCTCTTCTAAAAGATAGTGTTATCGTTTAAATTCGGTTTTGGGAACCAATGAGTTTGGCAAATTGAAATGTTAGCCGCCCTCTACAAGATTTTGAAGCTTCCGAAGTTGAAGGTTTTGGCTAGGAGGCTTGGATGCAAAATCTGGACAGCGATCATTCGCTTCCGGACAGCAAGCTCAAAGGTTTCTAAATAGGGTAGAAAATGAGAGGATAATCAACTAAAACTTGTGGGAATAAAAGGGTAAGATGTGATATTAGTTGGCTAAGTATCTAACACCCTTATTAGTGATTTTACCCTGTTATTTAGTTATGATAAGACTTAAGTGGTGTGCTGAAATTTGCATTCCTAAACCGATTGCTCGTTCTTTCCATACGAGTTAGTCGACTGGAAGTTGCTCTTGTGATTGAAACTTTGTGCTGATTTTGTGGTTGTTTTTGGGCCTTTAGAGTTCATCTCCTAATGAGTTATTGTTTCTTTGCCTTGAGCTTTGGGTTTAATCCTTGTCCGTCTTAGGATCTATCCCCACTCCAACTTTCTCACGAACTCCTAGTCCTTGGCTTTTCTTTCGCACCTTTCACTTCTAGTTTCCGGTTATGTTGCTAACCCATCCCTTCAGAGAGGAGGATGTTGGGACAGATCAAAGGTGGCGGATTTTGGTCACGTGGCCCCGAGGAACGGCGTTACCTCCCTTTGTTTAGGCTGTGGTGATGAGAGCCACGTTGTGAAGGTTGCAACTGGGAAGGTCAAGGTCCGCCGTGTTGTGGTGAGGAAGGACACTACAAAGAACGAGTGTACTACACCGCCTAAAGCGTGGATTTAAGACCACTTGCCCGAAATTGTCCGATCGCCTGAATCACTTGTTTCCTCTCGCGAGGAAAGCAATCACTATCCCAAAGAGTGTAGTTTGAACAAGGTAATCTCCAAGTCGTTAGAACTTCAACGATCGCTTCTTCTGGTCGCTCAGAAGCACAAAGAACCGCCAATGCCTCCAAACCAATGGTTCTGGATGATTTGTCTCACGGAGTCGCGGACAAATTACCGCCTATACCTTCCTAACTTTCGATTGTGGTCGAAGATCCCGCTGTTGCTAGGCCGTAAAGAGAAAGCTAAAGGATCGCCGCAAGCGCCAAAGAAATAGCTGATGTCACTTGTTTCTTTTGCAACAACAAGGGTCACTATGCGCTTAATTGTCCTAAAGAGAGTGCAGCCACCCCTTGTCCTCCAAGGTCGTGGTTCGATCTTGTGCACCGCTAGTCGCCAGAGCGCCTCCGTAACCTAGCGAAGTCACTTGTTTCGCCGCAAACCTGTGGTCATCATGCTTTTAATTGTCCTAAGGAGCTTGCAGCAACCTCTCGATTCTTTTCGCGCTCGTGATTCGATCGCATGCACCGCGAAACATCGTGGATTGGAGGGTCGTCCGTGCTCAAGTCAATCCTATCTCTCGTTGGGAAAGCTCGGGAGGTACCCGACGTCGTGTAAGGTACACTTCGTAGCCCTTACCCTAATACTATTGTATTCAATTCCGGAGCATTTCATTCCCTTGTATTCCCATCTTTTGCTGCTTTTTGTGGCATTTGTTTCGCTCTTTTATCTAGTGCTCGGTACCTCCCTGGTTTCGAAAGGTCTTGCTAATCTATCTCAAACCCCAATATACCTTCCGGGATGTCGTCATTTGTTTGACTAAGCGGTAATCTTCCTTCCCTTTATATCCTAGGGCATCCCATGCCAGTTTTTGCCTCAAATCCCTGCGACCCCAAAGGGCCATAGCTCCTCTAATCAACTAGCTCGGAGGATGACTCAGATAGCTAGTTAAGCGATCGTGGTCTTGTTCGTTAGTGAAGTAACTGCACAATTTGCTTCACCAACTAAGGATGACCATAGTCACTCTAAGATAGCTAGTCATGAGGGATGACTCAGATAGCTAGTTAGCAGCCGAGATTCCGTTGTTAGTGGAATTAACTGTGAGGACCCTGTTTATTCGGCTTGTACTGCTTAACCATCCACTTGGTCCTAACAAGACAAATCAAATAAACTAAGCCTCGAGATATGTATACTTCCTAAATGCAAGATACACACCCGCTACAAAATCATGCATCAATTCCATTCATACACATAGAGCCGAAGCAAAAGCAACAACTGAAAGACATAGATAATATAAAGAGAGTTATTACAAAAGAGAGGCCGACCGGCCAAAATTCATAAAGATAAGTAAATACACAGCGGAAGCAAAATGGCCATAAGATGGCGATAAACAAAAGCCAATCGGTGTGCCTTTACCCACAAGGCAACCAACCGGACCGCCAAGCTAATCGTCCCAAACAGCGCACAAGAACATACTCACAAAAGTGAGGCCTCTGGGCTCACCTTCTTCCTCTGCAACAATTAATATTAAGCAAAGCGGATGAGTACAAAACTTGTTTTTGTACTGCAAGACCGACGTGTGAGATAATGTAACTATAATTAACTACATGCAAGCTTTATTTAAGTGGATGAGGCTTTGGACTTATTTTCAAAGATAAAGCAAGTTTTCATTTGCAATAAGGTAATAGATTCAAAGCAAGTTTGCAATTAACTTTTATTGTTCAAATAAAAGAGAGACAATAATAACATAGATAGAGAACAACACCAACCTAGAAGTGACTAACCCATAGTCACCACAACAATAGCATGAAGTACCCCTTCATACCACCCATGTCAAGTTTAAGTTTTTAAAAGGTTGTAGTCTAGTTCTTGTGGGAAATAACCAAGCGTGTCCATAACCTAGGACGAGGCTATTCGAATAGTTTTAACCCCGCAGGTTGTACCAATGTACCCACACGATAGACCGCCTTTCCACCACCACGGTTAGCACACTTCCTTTGGTATGCGGGCATGGCTAAGTCTAACAAGACGCTTCCAATGGACGATGCTAATTAAGAGCCGCAACTCCACGGAGAAAGACACATTAGACAGCCTAACCGGTCCGCTAATGCTCCTCCAAAACACACACACACAAGAACACACCCACCGACCAGCTCATAATTAACACCTCCCAAAGTATCGAGTCAAGAGAGGTTCCATATCCCCTCGTGTGGTTAGCACGCATAATTGCTTGGATCAATGGCACAAGTAACTCGGTCCTTAGGGACTTAGGCACCATTCGAGCCACACCCAACAGATCACCCAACATACCATTGTGCCCAAGCCAAGATATAATTTTTGTTTTCGCTTTTGATTTGCAAAATGGTAAAACACAAGGGTTGGACATAATGGAATAATATAAGTATTTGTGTGATCGGGATCACCGACTAAGTCGATGATCGCCCAATACTACCGATACTAGGCATGGCTAAGCAATATTTATTCGAATCTACTAAGTGACAAGAGCTCATCCAACTAACTCTAATCACAGCAAATAACCTAGGCTTAGGTAGTAGAGGATATTGATTTACCTACAGATTATGCAACTAGGGATTAACTAATCAATTTAACACCCAAATAGCAATGCATACATAAAGTTTAAACAAAGTATTAGACTTTAAAAGTAATGGGATTGAATGGGAAATGATCAAACTGCTTGCCTGCTTGCTGTTGCTCAATTTGTTGCGGAGGGTCGTTCGGGTTACCGCAAATATCGAATCCTAAGCGAAAGAACGAAAACAACCAATAAGACGAGCAACACTTAAATGAAAAAGCAAGCAACAATTATCCAAATGCGACTAAATTTACACACAAGGTAGAATATGGATATACCTAGACATAGAAACTGGAAAACCTAATTTGGATTTGTGGTGCAAAAGATATCCCTAAAAACCTATTTTCTACCATAATTAGCACTGTAGCAAAAATATTTTCTAGAAAGGTTTTGAAGCTGAAATTTTTATGGTAGCTACCCACTGGTATAGGGTAACCTATATAAAATTTCAGGTCATTTGGAGTTATATTGAAAGAGTTATGATTTGTTTAAATTGTTTAGGGTATTAAACTAAAATATGATCCTTATGATTTCTAAAAACAGTGAAATTTGTGAAGACAATTTTCCTGGCAAATACACTATCAGTGGAAGCTAAAACAATTGGATTCATACAAAATGATCTATAGATTAAAAGTTATGCATTTTACAAGTTTGCTAAAGTTCTGAAAAACAGTATTAAGTTCACTTGTTTACTATTTTTGAAAATGGTTTTCCAGATCTGATCATGGTCTACAATTATTTTTCTATTTAAGTGCAAGTTATAAGGAAGCTAACAAAACTGGAATCATCTAATTTGGATCTAAGATGACAAAGATATGAAAATGACAAGACCCTAATGTGACACTGATTTCTGGACTTAGCACTTTGGGACTTCACCAACACCTAGCGATGTGGACGAACCGTAACCATCGATCTCAGATCGGACGTTCGGTTGAACCACGCTAACGCGCTTGAAAACGCGTGCGTGAGGCGTAACGAGGTGTGGACCGTCGATCTCAAGATGGACGGCTCACAAACAACGTGACACAAATGCATAGCACAAATCTAACGAAAATCCCGCCGCAGATCTAGGGATAGACGGCGCACAACGGCCACGTTGCGACGCGCGCTGGCGCGCCCGCAACGAGCCCGATGGCTTCACCGCAAAACGCCGCGACCAACAAAGACGGCGACGCGAGTGAATGCTGAAATGGGTGCGCAATAGCATTGCGCACCCTGCGTACCACCCACACCGAGCGGTGGTGGACGGTCGCGCGCGACGGCGGCGGCGCACGGAAAAGTGACAACGACGACACGCAGCAAAGAGCTCCGCAGCGGTCCATTCAGCGGTGCTCGAGCATCTAGGGGCTACCAGGAGCTACCGACCGACGCGAGGTGCAGAGGCGGCCTGAGCAGCCCCGCGCGAAGCTCGCGCGGACCGAGGAAGACGACGTGGAGCGGACGGCCGAGCAAAACCAACCACACCGCGTCCTCAAGATGGATTCCAAACGACTCCGGATGCTACCAGAGCAAGGAATCGGAGGAGGAGGACTCACCGCTACTGGAGACGAAGAAAGGTGCTCGCGCCGATTTGGGAAAATCCAAAATCTCGGCGCCCCGTTGAAGCAACTGAAATGGAGTGGGGTTAAGCACCACCGAGGAGGGGAAGCAACAGAGCAAGAAGGGCGCCAAAGAACCACTCGAGCACCGTCGGCAACAGGAGCTCCAAGCTCGGCAATGGCGGAAATGGGCGCTGGTGTTGTATGGACTCGCTCAAGCTTAGAGGTGCAAGAGAGAGCTGCGGGAGAGGAAAGGAAGCCAACGGAGGTGACCGGGGGCTTGGCAGGCTCGAGGGGCGAGAACGCCGCAGCTTCACCTCGGGTTCTCTGCGCGCGCGATGCGCCGTGAGCGACGGGAGCAGGTGAGACGAGGACTAAACGGGGCGGTGGAGTGACGGGCATTAAATGCGGAGACCCGTTGGCGAGGACGCGGAGTGGACAGGGCGCTGCACACCCACGCTCGCTCGCCATCGGCGATTTCGCGCGCGGCGAGCGAGAGGAGGACGACGACGCACACCGCCCGATCGGTCGCATCCAAGGGCGAGGGCACGACGCGTTGGAATCGTGATCGGCGAATGTCGACCGCCCGATCGAAATCCAACGGCCGCGAATCCTGTGGCAACCGAGTTGTCCGAATCGCATACACGAACGCGAGCCGTCCGATTGAGATCCAACGGTCCGAGCGCGCGCCGATCGATCGCGCGCCGTGCGCTTAGTTGACTTGACGAAGTCGGTTGGCTCGAGCCCGAGTCCGACTCGAGTCCAATGAACAAGGCAAACCGCTTAGGTTTGATTTTTAAACCTGAAACTTTGGGGATTTAATTGAGGTATCAAACCAACTCCAAAATTTATGAAATTTTAACTGGAGGTTCCTGACCTTAGGGTTAACCTTTCATAAAATTTCCAGAGATTTTTGTGCACTGAAATTTTCTCCAGAAATTCCAGAAGGTGATTTCAGAGGTTTGACCAAGGTTTGACTTGCCTCTAAAATATTTCAAATAATTTCCAAAAATTATGAAATAATTCAGAGGTGTTACCAAGCCACCCTAGAACCAGGGAAAATTATTTCCAAGGGTTTGACAAAAGATTTGACCAAGGAGGTTGTTGACTTGATAAATGAGGCCTTTGATTTTTAATTTTCCAAAATTCTTTTACAAGAATTTCAGAAAAGTTTCAAAAGTAAAAGGATGAAGGAAAAGTTTTAATCTACCCTCAATTTCTTACATTTGAAACACAAGCCAAAATGGGGATGTTACAAACCTCCCCCCCTTACAAAAATCTCGTCCCGAGATTTGGTTCACTCGGAAAAGAAAGAGGGGTAGTCTGCACGAAGACGATCTTCTCGCTCCCAAGTAGCCTCATCCTCAGAATGATTCGACCACTGAACCTTAAGGAACTTGATGGTCTTATTCCTCGTTCTTCGTTCAGCTTCCTCGAGTATGCGAACAGACGCTCGCGATAGGTCAAATCTTCCTCGACATCAAGAGTTTCCAACGGAGCTTCCTCAGTTGGAACACGGAGGCACTTCTTTAGCTGGGACACATGGAACACATCATGTACCCCCGCAAGTGCAGCAGGCAACTCCAACTTGTAGGCAACGGCTCCCTTCTTCTCGATAACACGGTATGGACCGACATATCGAGGAGCCAATTTTCCCTTGACACCAAAACGCTGGTGACCTTTCAGAGGAGAAACCTTGAGGTAAACGAAGTCATTGGGCTCAAAGCTCAACTCACGACGACGGCGATCCGCATAGCTCTTTTGCCTGGATTGAGCTGTGCGTAAGCGATCACGAATGAGCCGGACTTGACCCTCGGCCTCATTAATTGAGTCGGGCCAAAGAAAGGTCTTTCACCGGTCTCGCACAGTTCAACGGGTTCTACACTTTCTCCCGTATAAGGCCTCGAATGGTGCCATGCCGAGACCGCTTGGAAACCGTTGTTGTAAGAAAACTCGGTGAATGGCAAGCACTTCTCCCAGTGCTTCCCATAGGAAAGAACACAAGCTCGCAAGCATGTCCTCCAAAACTTGGTTGACCTCTCGGTCCACCATCCGTTTGGGGTGATATGTCAGGTCGAAGAAAGACGAGTTCCCATAGCTTCTTGCAAGCTATGCCGAAGCTAGGAAGTGAAGATGGAACCACGATCGAAATGATCGTCTTGGCCCCATGCAAGCTCACGATCCGGCGATATAGAGCCCGCAAGGTGACCGTGACGCATCTTGGTCTTGACTGGAAGAAAGTGTGCCACTTTCGTCAACCGGTCAATGATGACCCAAATGGCATCATTGCCCCTCGGTGACCTGGGTAGGCCGGTGATAAAATCCATCCCGACCGAATCCCACTTCCACTCCGGAATGGGCAAGGGCTGAAGCAATCCAGCTGGGCGCTGATGCTCGGCCTTGACACGACGGCACACGTCGCATTCGGCAACGAACCTTGCGACTTCCCTCTTCATCCGGGTCCACCAAAATCTCTGGCGGAGATCATGATACATCTTTGTGGCCCCGGGATGAATGGACAGGGGAGAATCGTGGGCTTCGCGGAGGATCAAATTCCGCAACTCCATGTCCTTTGGAACCACGAGGCGCCGCCCGAACCTCAAGACACCAAGCTCATCTACGGAGAAGCACTTGGCTATTCCGTTCTTGACATTTTCCTTGATGCGGTTTACCCCAACATCCGATCACGAGCGCACTGATCCGATCCACCAAGGTTGGTGTGACAACCAAGGCGCGAGGGAACCATGCTCAACCAAACCTGTGTTGAGACGCTGAAACTCCTCTAGAAGAGGGGGCTGATGCTCCTGAAGCAACAATGCATTGCAATGCGCTTTGCGACTAAGCGCATCCGCAACGACATTGGCCTTGCCCGGATGGTAGTGAATACCCATGTCATAGTCCTTGATCAACTCCAACCATCTCCTTTGCCTGAGGTTCAGATCTGGTTGGGTGAACAAATACTTTAAGCTTTTGTGATCCGAATACACTTCACAACGACACCGATTAGGTAATGTCGCCAAATCTTAAGTGCATGGATCACACGCCAACTCCAAGTCATGGGTAGGATAGTTGAGTTCATGAGGTCTCAATTGCCTTGATGCATAGGCCACTACCTTGCCTTCTTGCATAAGGACACAACCGAGGCCTCGACGAGAAGCGTCACAAAAGATATCGAAGCTTCGACGGACATCGGGGAGAACAAGAACAGGAGCGGTGGTCAATCGCTTCTTAAGCGCTTGAAACTTTCTCGCAATCAGCGGACCACGAGAACCTCTTGTCCTTCTTGAGCAACTCCGTCATCGGCCGCTATCTTGGAGAAGTTCTCGATAAAGCGACGATAATATCCCGCTAAACCAAGAAAACTTGAACTTCGGTGACCAAGTGGTGACTCTGAAAGCACATCGATCTTGCTAGGATCCACGCCACGCCTCCGCCGAAAGAATATGGCCTAAGAAGGCTACTTCCTTCAACCGTAACGCACACTTGCTGAACTTCGCATACGCTTGGTGCTCACGGCTTGCCCAACACAAGCCTCAAATGCTCGGTGTGTTCTTCATCGCTCTTGGAGTAGATAAGGATATCATCGATGAAGACCACAACGAACCTATCCAAATACTCCATGAACACCGAATTCATGAGGTTCATGAACAAGGCCGAGCATTGGTTAAGCCGAATGACATGACGGTATACTCGCAAGCCATAACGAGTAGAAAGTCGTCTTGGAATATCCTCGGTCGAATCCAACTCGATGATATCCCACTCGATCAATCTTGGAGAAAACGCGAGCTCAGTTAATTGATCGAAGAGGTCATCGATACGGGCAAAGGGTACTTGTTCTTTACCGTTACTTCATTAAGTGGACGGTAATCAACGCGACATGCGCAGACGCCTTGTCCTTTTTCGACAAAGATTGCCGAGCATCCCCAAGGAGATGAGCTAGGCGGATGAAACCCTTCTCTTGAAGCTCACCTAGTTGCTTCTTCAACTCCACCAACTCAACTGGGTCCATTCGGTAAGGCCTCTTTGAAATCGGGCGATGCCGGAACCAACTCAATGACAAACTCGAGGTCTCGAATCGTGGCATCCTGGAAGGTCGTCGGGAAGACATCAACAAAGTCACATACCACCGGGACTTCACTAATATCTAGAGCTGGCTTCGCCGAGCGCGAAGAGATGCGGATCCAGCGACGCGAAAGCGAACCGCCGCCGTAAGGATCGTGAGGTAGACGAGCCTCCTAGCGCAATCAATTTGTCCCATGTGCCGAGACAACCAATCCATGCCTAGGATTACATCTAAGCTCGCCGATCGAAGGAGGATAAGGTTTGCCAAGAATCCTACCCTTCTATCTCAACAGGACATCCCTACACTCGATTCAGCTCTCAACTCCGAACCGGAGCGCGAATGAGCAGCTGGGACCAACAATGGAGTAAAAGAAGACCTCCCACAAAGAAGAAAAGACTGAAACAAAAGAATGAGATGCGCTGAATCAAACAAAATCAGAGAGGAAAGAGTTAACCGAAAGGGTACCCAACACGACGTCGGTGCCTCCTGTGCCTCCTCCGCGGAGATGAGGTTGACGCGCCACTACCCACGCCTTGGGTAGCGGGACAACCTTTCGATCTGAGAAGAACCACCTCCCCGCCCGCGCCCTCCATTAGGACGAGGGCCGCTCGATCTGTTAGGGCAACTATTGGCATAATGCCCTTCGGTTGCACCTAAAAGCAGTGACCGGCGGCCGGATTGCGGGGCCACCTGCTGGTTCGCAGCGCACGGATCGGGGCACGGCTCGCGGAGGGCGAGGAATCGTTTGGCGGCCTCGGTGGTAGGAAGGCGAACGGGCCCCGGAGTAGGCCCGACACGAGACGAGAGAGGCCGGCCTGTGCGGACATCGGGCCTCCCACTTGCGCTATGCGGGACTCGCCCGACGCCTTGGCCTTGTGCTCAAGCAACAATGGCCTTGTCTACCAAGGCCCGGAAGTTAGCAAAGTCCACAATGGAGAGCCTGTCTTGCGGCTCCTCGCACAAACCCTCCATGAACTTCTCCGCTTGGCCTCATCGGTGGCCACCTCGGATGGAGCATAACGAGCCAAGTGGTTGAACTCGCATGTACTCCATCACCGACTTACGCCTGCTTGAGCGCGAAACTCCTTCTTCTTGACTTCATCAAGCGGCAGGATGTGAGCTCGACGGAACGCCGTCCGAACTCATCCTAAGAGACAGTGTGGCCGCGGGCTGCATGGCCAAGAGTTCTCCCACCAGAGAGTGCCGCCTCGGCCGATGGGAGGCAAGAGTGCCCTGCCCCGGTCCAGCACCGAGCAACGCCGAGCTTACGCCAACTCGACGCGCCGCCGATCGTCTGCGCCCAATGGGTCCTCGGACACGGAGAACGTGGGGCCGAGTGCGAAGAAACTCCCGCAAGGCCCCACGGATCGATGTCCACCCCGCCGGATCCCGAGGCACCGGAAAGGGCGGAGGTGTTGCGCGCAATAACATCCAGCAGACCCTCGTCCTCCGAGCGGTTGCGCTCGATCCGAGAAGGACTCACCATGGTCGGAGGAGGCGAAGCTCCTCATCTAAAACAAGTCACCGACCACGGCCGCCACGAGTACCTCCACCATCCGCTTTAAGAAACTTAGGTTAGAAACCAAAGCACTAACATTAGAAGTTGATGAAAGCGAAAGCTAACGATTAGGGAATGAGACATCACCCTAACCGAAAGCCAAAACAGCAAGTAACAACTTTAAATGTTTCCAAAGAAGCTCCAAAACAGCAAGGAAACTCCAAACCAAGCTCAACTTCTCAATGCCATTAACCCGTATTGAATGAACGAGTAATAGTGTGAGAAGATAAAAATTTCAGCACACTACAACCAGTCTAACGCTACTCAAGAACAAGGTTAAGGCGATAAAAATAACGTTAAATACTTAGCTAACTAGTATCACATCTTACCCTTTTATTCCCACAAGTTTTACTTGGTTAATTTCTTATTTTCTACCTCGTTAGAACCTTTGAGCCTGCTGTCCAGGAAATTGAATGATCGCTGTCCAGATTTCGCATCCAAGCCTCCTAATTGAAATCTTCAACTTCGGAAGCTTCAAAACCTTGTAGAGGGCGGCTAACATTTCAATTTGCCAAGCTCATTGGTCCCAAAACCCAATTAATCGATAATGACTATCTTTTGAGAGAAAGAGAGGAAAACAACTTTTAAAACTCAAATTAGAGCAAGATGAGATAGAAAGCTAAGATAGGTAAGGAATAAAATCGAGAACTTACTTAAGCTTTCATAAATCATTTGATACTTTGAAATTAAGTTTTCCAAAATATCCTAAAGACGATCAAGCTTGGGTTATTACGGTCGGAATGGCTCGATACCAACTTTGTGAGGACCCGGTTTATTCGGCTTGTACTGCTTAACCATCCACTTGGTCCTAAACAAGACAAATCAAATAAACCAAGCCTCGAGATATGTATACTTCCTAAAATGCAGATATACACCCGCTACAAAATCATGCATCAATTCCATTCATACACATAGAGCCAAGCAAAAGTAACAACTTAAAGACATAGATAATATAAAGAGAGTTATTACAAAAGAGAGGCCGACTGCCAAAATTCATAAAGATAAGTAAATACACAGTGGAAGCAAAATGGCCATAAGATGGCGATAAACAAAGCCAATCGGTGTGCCTTTACCCACAAGGCAACCAACCGGACCGCCAAGCTAATCGTCCCAAACAGCGCCATAACTGACTCACAAAAGTGAGGCCCTCGGGGCTCACCTTCTTCCTCTGCAACAATTAATATTAAGCAAAGCGATGAGTACAAAACTTGTTTTTGTACTCGCAAGACTGACGTGTGAGATAATGAACTATAATTAACTACATGCAAGCTTTATTTAAGTGGATGAGGCTTTGGACTTATTTTCAAAGATAAAGCAAGTTTTCATTTGCAATAAGGTAATAGATTCAAAGCAAGTTTGCAATTAACTTTTATTGTTCAAATAAAAGAGAGACAATAATAACATAGATAGAGAACAACACCAACCTAGAAGTGACTAACCCATAGTCACCACAACAATAGCATGAAGTACCCCTTCATACCACCCATGTCAAGTTTAAGTTTTTAAAAGGTTGTAGTCTAGTTCTTGTGGGAAATAACCAAGCGTGTCCATAACCTAGGACGAGGCTATTCGAATAGTTTTAACCCTGCAGGGGTGTACCAATGTACCCACACGATAGACCGCCTTTCCACCAGCCACGGTTAGCACACTTCCTTTGGTATGCAGGCATGGCTAAGTCTAACAAGACGCTTTCCAATGGACGATGCTAATTAAGAGCCGCAACCCACGGGAGAAAGACACATTAGACAGCCTAACCGGTCTGCTAATGCTCCCCTCCAAAACACACACACACAAGAACACACCCACCGACCAGCTCATAATTAACACCTCCCAAAGTACTGAGTCAAGAGAGGTTCCATATCCCCCTCGTGTGGTTAGCACGCAATAATTGCTTGGATCAATGGCACAAGTAACTCGGTCCTTAGGGACTTAGGCACCATTCCAGTCACACCCAACAGATCACCCAACATACCATTGTGCCCAAGCCAAGATATAATTTTTGTTTTCGTTTTGATTTGCAAAATGGTAAAACACAAGGGTTGGACATAATGGAATAATATAAGTATTTGTGTGATCAAGATCACCGACTAAGTCGATGATCGCCAATACTACCGATACTAGGCATGGCTAAGCAATATTTATTCGAATCTACTAAGTGACAAGAGCTCATCCAACGAACTCTAATCACAGCAAATAACCTAGGCTTAGGTAGTAGAGGATATTGATTTACCTACAGATTATGCAACTAGGGATTAACTAATCAATTTAACACCCAAATAGCAATGCATACATAAAGTTTAAACAAAGTATTAGACTTTAAAAGTAATGGGATTGAATGGGAAATGATCAAACTGCTTTTGCTTGCTGTTGCTCAATTTGTTGCGGAGGGTCGTTCTCGGGGTTACCGCAAATATCGAATCCTAAGCGAAAGAACGAAAACAACCAATAAGACGAGCAACACTTAAATGAAAAAGCAAGCAACAATTATCCAAATGCGACTTAAATTTACACACAAGGTAGAATATGGATATACCTAGACATAGAAACTGGAAAAACCTAATTTGGATTTGTGGTGCAAAGATATCCCCTAAAAACCTATTTTCGGCCATAATTAGCACTGTAGCAAAAATATTTTCTAGAAAGTTTTGAAGCTGAAATTTTTATGGTAGCTACCCACTGGTATAGGGTAACCTATATAAAATTTCAGGTCATTTGGAGTTATATTGAAAGAGTTATGATTTGTTTAAATTGTTTAGGTATTAAACTAAAATATGATCCTTATGATTTCTAAAAACAGTGAAATTTGTGAAGCCAATTTTCCTGGCAAATACACTATCAGTGGAAGCTAAAAAATTGGATTCATACAAAATGATCTATAGATTAAAAGTTATGCATTTTACAAGTTTGCTAAAGTTCTGAAAAACAGTATTAAGTTCACTTGTTTACTATTTTTGAAAATGGTTTTCCAGATCTGATCATGGTCTACAATTATTTTTCTATTTAAGTGCAAGTTATAAGGAAGCTAACAAAACTGGAATCATCTAATTTGGATCTAAGATGACAAAGATATGAAAATGACAAGACCCTAATGTGACACTGATTTCTGGACTTAGCACTTTCGGGACTTCACCAACACCTAGCGATGTGGACGAACCAGAACCATCGATCTCAGATCGGACGTTCCCGGTTGAACCACGCTAACGCGTTTGAAAACGCGCGCGTGAGGCGTAACAGAGGCTGTGGACCGTCGATCTCAAGATGGACGGCTCACAAACAACGTGACACGGTGCATAGCACAAATCTAACGAAAATCCCGCCGCAGATCTAGGATAGACGGCGCAACAGGCCACGTTGCGCACGCGCCTGGCGCGTCCGGCAACGAGCCCGATGGCTTCACCGGCAAAACGCCGGCGACCAACAGCACGGCGGCGCGAGTGAATGCCAGAAATGGGTGCGCAATAGCCTTGCGCACCCTCTGGTACCACCCACACCGACGGTGGTGGACTGAGCGGCGCGCGCGGCGGCGGCGGGAAAAGTGACAACGACGACACGCAGCAAAGAGCTCCGCGGTCCATTCAGCGGTGCTCGAGCATCTAGGGGCTACCAGGAGCTACCGACCGACGCGGAGGTGCAGAGGCGGTCGGAGCAGCCGCCGCGCGGCTCGCGACGGACCGAGGAAGACGACGTGGAGCGGACGGCCTGAGCAAAACCAACCACACCGCGTCCTCAAGATGGATTCCAAACGACTCCAGGATGCTACCAGAGCAAGGAATCGGAGGGAGGAGGACTCACCGGCGCTGGAGACGAAGAAAGGTGCTCGCGGCCGATTTGGGGAAAATCCAAAATCTCGGCGCTCCCGTTGAAGCAACCTGAAATGGAGTGGGGGTTAAGCACCACCGAGGGGAGGGGAAGCAACAGGAGCAAGAAGGGCGCCAAAGAACCACTGGAGCACCGTCGGCAACAGGAGCTCCAAGCTCGGCAATGGCGGAAATGGGCGCTGGTGTTGTATGGACTCGCTCAAGCTTAGAGGGTGCAAGAGAGAGCTGCGGGGAGAGGAAAGGAAGCCAACGGAGGTGACCAGGGGGCTTAAGTAGGCCTGAGGGGCACGAGAACGCCGTTGCTTCACCTCGGGTTCTCTCGCGCGCGCGATCGCCGTGGCGGCGGGAGCAGTGAGACGAGGACTAAGCGGGCGGTGGAGTAGCGGGCATTAAATGCGAGACCCGTTGGCGGACGCGGAGTGGGCGGGCGCCGCACACCCACGCTCGCTCGCCATCGATTTACCGCGCGCCGAGCGAGAGGAGGACGACGACGCACGGCCGCCCGATTCGCATCAAGGGCGAGGCACGACCGCGATGGGCGCATCGGCGAATGTCGACCGCCGATCGAAATCCAACGGCTGCGAATCCGTGGCAACCGGAGTTGTCCGAATGCATACACTAACGCGAGCCGTCCGATTGAGATCCAACGGTCGGAGCGCGCGCGCCGATCGATCGCGCCGGTGCAGCTTAGTTGACTTGACCGAAGTCGGTTGGCTCGAGCCCAGTCGACTCGAGTCAATGAGCAGTGCAAACCGCTTAGGGTTTGATTTTTAAACCTGAAACTTTGGGGATTTAATTGAGGTATCAAACCAACTCCAAAATTTATGAAATTTTAACTGGAGGTTCCTGACCTTAGGTTAACCTTTCATAAAATTTCCAGAGATTTTGTGCACTGAAATTTTCTCCAGAAATTCAGAAGGTGATTTCAGAGGTTTGACCAAGGTTTGACTTGCCTCTAAAATATTTCAAATAATTTCCAAAAATTATGAAATAATTCAGAGGTGTTACCAAGCCACCCTAGAACCAGGGAAAATTATTTCCAAGGGTTTGACAAAAGATTTGACCAAGGAGGTTGTTGACTTGATAAATGAGGCCTTTGATTTTTAATTTTCCAAAATTCTTTTACAAGAATTTCAGAAAAGTTTCAAAAGTAAAAGGATGAAGGAAAAGTTTTAATTTACCCTCAATTTCTTACATTTGAAACACAAGCCAAAATGGGGATGTTACATAACCAGACAAATCGCTCCACCAGCTAACAACGGCCCTGCACCACCACCCTTAGAATCAAGAGAGATCTCTCAATCTGTCAATCCTTGTTATATCCGGACTGGTAAGTTTCCTCGTGTCGACTAAAGTGGCACGTTTCCTACCATCCAACCAAGGTTCATACCGGTCACCTAGCGGAGCTCTATATCGCCGAGGATCATGAGCTTGCATGGGGTGCGAAGACGATCATCTCGATCGTGGTTCCATCTTCACTTCCGGTTCGGCATAGCTTGCAAGAAGCTACATGGGAGCGAGAAGATCGTCTCGTCTGAACTACCCTCTCTCTTTTCGAGTAAAACAAATCTCGGGACGAGATTTTTGTAAGGGGAGGTTTGTAACATCCTCATTTTCAACTTGTGTTTCAATGTAAGAAAATGAGTAGAAATTAAAACTTTTTCTTTCACCCTTCTGTTGATGAACTTTTCTGAAATTCTTGCAAAGGAATTTTGGGAAATTCAAAATGAAAAATCCTCATTTCTTTCAAGTCAAAACCTCCTTGGTGAAATCTTGTGGCAAACCCTTGGAAATAATTTTCCTTGGTTCTAGGTTGCTTGGTGACACCTCTGAATTACCTCATGATTCTCAAAAATTATTTGGTAATTTTGGAGGCAGGTCAAACCAGTCAAAAGCTTGGTCAAATCCTAGAACCAACCTTCTGGAATTTCTTGAGAAAAATGCAGTGCATGAAAATCTCTGGAAAAATTTATGCCAGGTTTATACTTGGATCAGCAACCTCCAGCTAAAATTTCCTAATATGTGGAGTTGAATTGCTACCTCAATTAAAACCTCAAAGTCTCAGCTGCAATTCAAACTCAAACCAGGTGCACTGTTCCTCGGGCTCAAGTAAGACTCGAGCTGTTCTACTGTGGTCCGACTCACCAACTCGCGCGCGCCTAAACCGATCAATCGCGCGTGCATCGTGGACCGTTGGATCTCCATCAAGCGGTCCTTGTTCGTGGAGACCTTCGGACCCCGATTGCCCCTCCGGTTCTCACCGTTGGATCTCGATCCAACCGTGGAGCCGTGCCGTTTCACGTCGGTCGTTTTGAATAACGATCGCATCGCGCCGTTCAAGTCTAATCCGACGACCAACATCTTTTGAGGTTGGGCTCAACCCACTCAAGCTGTTGGGCTCGTGCCTCTTTGCTCTTTCGCCGTGGGTGGGCCGACATCGCCATCTTGGTTGTCTTCCTCCTCTCGCCCACGTGCGTGCGTGCGCGTGAGGTCGCGGAGAGCGAGGTCTTGTCGCCTCACAACAACTCACGCATTAATTGGGTGCGAGCTTGCCCTCTAAGTCGCTCCTCCAATCGCTCCCATCCTCTCGGTGCCTTTGACCTCACCCGACCGAGCCCAACCGAGGGAAGTTGCGGTGCTCCTCTTCGCCCCTCGACTTTTAGTAGCCCTGCAGCTCCCCTTGGCCTCATTTCCGCACCTTTGCAAGTCCTAAGCTCTCACTCTGGGAACCAAATCGTATAGCATTTGAGTCACCTTCCGCCATTGTTGGCCGCATGAGCTCCTCATCGCCGGCGGTGCTCCGAGGTCCCCGGCCTCTTCTAGCATCGCAGCGTTCCTTCGACCTCTGATGCGGTCCCTAACTTGGTTTGGCTTATGCTCGCGAGGAGCGGTGAATCAAGGTGCAGGCCCTGTTTCACCGAAAATCGCCGCCTTCGTCCTCCTCTCCGGTAAGGTTGCCCCCTCCTCCAATTCAGCGCTCTTGGACCTTCGGTCAATCCCTCAGGAGCTAACCGCACCACTCTCTGGCCCTCTTTTGCGCAGGAGCTTTTCCTCTGCATCGTCTTCCTCGGCTCCGGCATAGGCCTTCGTCACGAGCGCTGCGACCGCCTTGGACCTCCTCTGGCCCAGGTGAGCTCGCGATGACCTCCCAAAGCTTAAGCTCCAGGTAGTTTAGGTCGCGGTGAAGTTTTTCTCTGTTTTCGTTGTTCCCGTACCCTAGTCCCCGCCTCGTTCCGGCTCGCCGGCGATTTGAGTCGTCTCCGCGACAAAACTACCCTCAAATGTTCGCAATGGTATTGCAAATGTTTTGCCCGTTCACCGCGCGCTGGTGGCGTGGCCACCGGCGACGAGCCGGTGAACA
This sequence comes from Ampelocalamus luodianensis, assembly GCA_036346255.1. Taxonomy (NCBI): domain Eukaryota; kingdom Viridiplantae; phylum Streptophyta; class Magnoliopsida; order Poales; family Poaceae; genus Ampelocalamus; species Ampelocalamus luodianensis. The sequence goes on along the minus strand of CM070625.1, from coordinate 52,359,186 downwards.
AAGCCGGTGTCCTGGACTGTTGTCGCGTTTTTGTCAAGTCTTTGGACCTCCTCGAGTTCATCGTGACCGTCCAAGACCACCCTGGTGTTAGATCTGTCCGTAGGATGCAGTGCTGCAAAACTCAAGCCCAGGACCTCTTCAGTTTAATCCTAGCCCTTATTGATCTCTTCGTGATTAGATCTAACCGTTGATCCCTTTTTTTTTGTTTAAACCTAAGTCCTAGAACCTCCTTGTTGTGGTCGTAGCCGTTCTTGAGCTCTTCAAATTGATCTTGACCGTTAGATCTCCTTATATAAGTCTCTAGCTGCCAGGACCTCCCCGCTGAAATCTTGGCCGTTAAGGACCTCCGTAAGTTAAATCCAAGCCGTTAGGATCACCCTCCGCCTTGGGGTCCTCTTTGCAAAAAGACCTCCTTGGGGTCCTCTTTGCAAAAAGACCTCCCTTGGTCGTTTTTTAAAAACCACCCCGGAGCCACCCCCGAGGTCCTCTTTGCAAAAGACCACCTCTGGTCCTTGTAAAGTAGCCACATGACCTCCCCGCCTTAGATCTGGACCGTTAGGACCTCCCCGGTGAGATCCTAGCCGTCCCGACCTCCCTCCACTCAGATCTGGGCCGTTCGGGACCTCCCCATGGAGATCCGAATCGTCGGACCTCTCTCTGTTAACACTGTCGCGTAGGACCTCCCGCGAAGATCATGGCCATCCATGACCTCCTCGGTGAGATCCCGACCATCCACATGTCTCTCTCGCTAACTAGCCGTCCCGACCTCCTCGCTTTCATCTTAGCCGTTCACGACCTCCCACTGGAAATCGTGACCGTCTAGGACCTCCTTTAGCTCTGTAGCTTTAGGACCTCCTCCTCTGGTCTAAACCGTTAGATCTAGATCTAACGGCTAAGACCTCCCTCCGTAGATTTAACCCTAGGACCTCCTAAGGAGGTCAGGACCGTCAGATCTTGATCTAACGATCCCGACCACCTTTAGGCGCGAGGACCTCCTCCGTGTGCGCTGTGCGTGCACTGGTCGTAGCCGTTGGGTTCAAGATCTACGGCTTAGACCTCCTCGCTAGATCTTGCCGTCTAGGACCTCCTCGTTAGATCCAGACCGTCGAGTCTAGATCTAACGGCTAAGACCTCCCCTAAGCGCGATGAGGTCTTGGCGCCCAGGTGCTCGTGTGGGTTTTGGCATCTGAGCTCGTGAGCCGTGCGGTCTTTGATCAACGGCCTACGACCTCCCCAGTTTTCGTTGGTTTTTCAGATTTAGTTCCCGAGAGCTTTTATTTGCACTTATTAATTGTTTTAAACTTCAAAAATGCATATCTTTTTCTCTGTAGTTCCAAATTTAACAAACTAAAGTTCTATAATTGCATCTGTTAAAGTACTTTAGCATAATATAGGTTTTACAGTAGTCTTTAATCCCGAAATTAAACATGCCTTAGATTTATGACTTAGAAAAATCATAACTAAATCATTTTAACTCCAATTAAGATAAAACCACTTGTGTTAGCCTTAAAATGTCAGTAGCTACCTACCATAAAAATTTCAGCTACACCACCCTTCTAGAAATTTTCACCAAATAATTTAATTATGTGAACAATAACAAATTGCAATTTTTTAATTGGACCAAATTGTTTTGATCATATCTTTTGCATTAAAAGTCCAAATCAATTGGTTCTTGTTTCTAAATTCTTTTAAATCATGCTCTTGCTGCTGTGGAATTTTCAGAGCATTTGGAGTATTTTGGTTTTAGAGTCTTTTCATTTTCTTTGTTCTTATCGGTTCTTTTCGCTCTTTGGTGAGGTTCCGACGATTGTGCCATTCACGAGAGTGATCCTCTACGACATAGTGAGCAACAGCAGCCGGACAAGCGGTTTGATCATTTCCACTTGATCCCATTACTTTCAAAGTCTAATATTTTGTTTAACTTGTATGTATGCATGCTTTTGTGTCAATGATTAATTTTGCGAATAGAGGTAGCTAATCCTATTGCATTGTTTCCCTTAAATTGTTCACCTGCCCTTTGCCTTAGAATATTATCCTCACCGGTGAATTAGAGCCGGTGAATGATTTAGGGCCTTTTATTTGTTTTTACGATATGATGCTTAGCAATGCTTAGTTGTCGGTAGTATTGGGCGATCATCGACTTAGTCGGTGATCTTGATCACCTAAATGTTATTATTATTCCATTATGTCCAACCTTGTGTTTTACCAATTTACAAATCAAAACTCAAAACAAAAATTATATCTTCATTTGGGCACAATGGTATGTTGGTGTGATCTTACAGGTGTGATTGGAATGGTGCCTAAGTCCCTAAGGACCGAGTTACTTGTGCCATTGATCCAAGCAATTGTTGCGTGCTAACCACACGAGGGGATATGGGACCTCTCTTGACTAAGTACTTTGGGAGGTGTTAATTATGAGCTGGTCGGTGGGTGTGTGCGTGTGTGTGTTTGTGGTGTGCGAGGGAGCATTAGCGATCGGTTAGGCTGTCTAATGTATCCTTCTCCGGTGGGTTGCGGCTCTTAATTAGCATCGTCCATTGGAAAGCGTCTTGTAGACTTAGCGTGCTGCATACCAAAGGAAGTATGCTAAGTGTGGTGGTGGAAAGGCGGTCTATCGTGTGGGTACATTGGTACACCTGCGAGGTTTAAACTATTCGAATAGCCTCGTCTAGGTTATGGACACGCTTGGTTATTTCCCACAAGAACTAGACTACAACCTTTTAAAAACTTAAACTTGACATGGGTGGTATGAAGGGTACTTCATGCTATTGTTGTGGTGACTATGGGTTAGTCACTTCAGGTTAGTGTTGTCCCTATCTATGTTATTATTGTCTCTCTTTTATTTGAACAATAAAAGTTAATTGCAAACTTGCTTTGAATCTATTACCTTATTGTAAATGAAAACTTGCTTTATCTGAAAATAAGTCCAAAGCCTCATCCACTTAAATAAAGCTTGCATGTAGTTAATTATAGTTCTGTTATCTCACACGTCAGTCTTGCAGTACAAAAACAAGTTTTGTACTCATCCGCTTGCTTAATATTAATTGTTGCGAGAGGAAGAAGGTGAGCCCCAAGGGCCTCACTTTTGTGAGTGTGTTCTTGTGCTGTTTGGGACGATTAGCTTGGCGGTCCGGTTGGTTGCCTTGTGGGTAAAGGCACACCGATTGGCTTTTGTTTATCGCCATCTTATGGCCATTTTGCTTCATTGTGTATTTACTTATCTTTATGAATTTTGGCAGTCGGCCTCTCTTTTGTAATAACTCTCTTTATATTATCTATATCGTTGATTGTTGCTTTTGCTTGGCTCTATGTGTATGAATGGAATTGATGCATGATTTTGTAGCGGGTGTGTATCTGCATTTAGGAAGTATACATATCTCGAGGCTTAGTTTATTTGATTTGTCTTGTTAGGACCTAGTGGATGGTTAAGCAGTACAAGCCGAATAAACCGGGTCCTCACATCTGGTTTGCCTCTCACGGGGTTGACGGCTTTGCGGGAGATCTGATTGGTGAGAGCACCCCTTCTTCCTCGACTCCGTGATCTACTCCCGCGGCACTCCTCCGTCTCCTCTGGACCTTCCCTACACTCGGGTGAGTTCATTTTAGTCCCTTAGAGCTTAAGGTCTAGCTAGCTTAGCTCGTGGCGCTCGGCTTGTCGTTTTCGGTTTTGTCGAAAGGCTTGTCCTCCGCCATTCTCGGCTCGCGGCGTTTAAAACGTCGCCGCGTCGAGAGTGCCTCCGCTAGGTCCGCGGCACTATTGCGAGTTTATCGGTGCCCTTGGTCGGCGCCGGCGAGTCCCCATCGCGGCGGCAAACCGTTGAGCCCGCTCGGGATTTTGCCGGTTCAAAACTCCCGTTTTCGTCATCTTGTTAGGACATCTTAAATGCCCATTTATTACCAATCATCAGTAGCAGTGAGTTGTCTTAGCCGCCACCCTTTGTCGTTGTCCGGAGGTCCGCGCCTTAAACAGCACCTTGGACCTCCTCGGGTTCTTCGTGACCGTCTAGACCTCCCCAAGTTTAGATCTGGACCTTTAGATCTTTCCCGCGAAAACCTTTTAGTATAAGACCTCCCTCGGTCCTTTTGCAAAGACCACCTCTGAGCCACTCCCGAGGTCCTCTTTGTAAAAAGCCACCCCTGGCATTTTACCAAGAAAACCCCCGCTCAGACCTCCTAGGCTCAATCCTAGCCGTTCACGACCTCCCCGGTTTAGATCTGAGCGTTAGATCTCATTTTGTAAAATCTTTAGCGCTCAGACCTCCCTCCGCGTCAATCTGGACCGTTCAGGACCTCCCTAGGTCTAATCCGAGCTGTCCAGATCTCCTCCGATTAAAACCCTATCGCTTAGGACCTCCCCGAGAAGATCTTGGCCATCCAAGACCTCCTCGTGTCAATCCCAGCCGATCAAGACCTCCCCGAGAAGATCTTGACCGTCTAGGACCTCGTCCCTTAGATCCGAAGCTTTAGGACCTCCTCCTCTGGTCTAAACCGTTAGATTTAGAAATCTAACGGGCTAGACCTCTTCAGCCTATGTGTAATTCTACCGTTTTGATTCTCTCTTTATCGTTCATCTTTAGATCTACGGCTCGGATCTGGAGAACATTCGGACCCCTCCGGATGCAATCTTGATCTAGGTCGTCCATCTCAAGATCCAAGGCCCAGATTCGTTGAGGCGCTCGGATGGCCCGAACATCCCATCTCACGTGGGCCATTGGATCTAAATCCATCGGTGGGGTCATTGGCAGTTAAGACCTCCTCAGGAGATCTTAGCCGTCAAAGACCTCCCTCCTTCCGATCTCACCGCCCAGACCTCCCTCCGTAGATTTAACCCTAGGACCTCCTAAGGAGGTCAGGACCGTCAGATCTTGATCTAACGATCCCGACCACCTTTAGGCGCGAGGACCTCCTCCGTGGGCGCCGTACGTGCTCTAGTCGTAGCCGTGGGATTCAATATCAGCGGCTAAGACCTCCCCTAGGCGCGATGAGGTCTTTGCGCCCAGGTGCTCGTGCGGGTTTTGGCATCTGAGATCGTGAGCCGTGCGATCTTTGATCAACGGCCCACGACCTCCCCAGTTTTGTTGGTTTTCCAGATTTAGTTCCGAGAGCTTTTATGTGCACGTATTAATTGTTTTAAACTTCAAAATTGCATATCTTTTTCTCTGTAGCTCAAAATTTAACAAACCAAAGTTCTATAAATGCATCTGTTAAAGTACCTTAGCTTAGTATAGGTTTTGCAGTAGTCTTTAATACTGAAATTAATCATGTCTTAGATTTATAACTTAGAAAAATCATAACTAAATCATTTTAACTCCAAATGACCTGAAATTTTATATGGGTTACCACTATGCCAGTAGGTAGCTACCATAAAAATTTCAGCTTCAAAACCCTTCTAGAAAATGTTTTTGCTACAGTGCTAATTATGGCCGAAAATGTGTTTTTAGGTAATATCTTTTGCACCACAAATCCAAATTAGGATTTTCCAGTTTCTATGTCTTGGTATATTCGTATTTCACCTTGTGTATAAGTTTCGTCGCATTTGGATAATTTTTGCTTGCTCTTTTGTTAAGTGTTGCTAGTCTTATTGGTTGTTCTTGGTTCTTTTTGCCTTTGCGCTTAGGATTCGACATTTGCGGTAATCCCGAGAGCGACCCTCCACAACAGCTTGAGCAACAGCAAGAAGGCAAGCAGTTTGATCATGTTAATCCCAGTATTTTAAGTATTTATGTTGATTACAAATTCTATGTATACATTGCTATTTTGTGTTGATAGTTGGCCTAATAGATGCATTTCCTTAGCAAATGATTATCCTCTACTACCATGAGCCTAGGTTACTTGCTGTGATTTAGAGTTCGTGGATGGGCTCTTGTCACTTAGTAGTTGCGAATCAATTGCTTAGCCATGCTTAGTTTAGTAGAAATGGGCGGTTATCGACTTGTCGATAACCTTGATCACTTAAAACTTATTATGATTATGATTTCCACCTTGTGCCATGTCTATTTATGAAAACTAAAAACTGAAAACAAAATGATTTAGACTTGGGCACAATGGTATGTTGGTGTGATTTTCGGGTGTGACTGGAATGGTGCCTGAGTCAACAAGGACCGAACATCTTGTTACACTAAACCAAGCATTTTAGCGTGCTAACCACATTAGAGGGTATGGGACCTCCCTTGACTTAGTACTTTGGCGTGTATTGCCTCGGGTCGCAGGAGGTCGCGGGAGGGATGGTGTTGGGAGCATTGTAGTGTCGAAAGACTTCACCCGTGATGGGATTTGTTGTCTTCGGCTTGCAATGTAAGCGTATGGTGTTTCTACCCATACGAGCGGCTCGTGGTTGATACACAATATTGGAAAAAGTCTCGTAGGACTTAGCCGTACAACATACCTTGGAAGTGTGCTTTGTGGCTTAAAGCGATCGAAGTGTGGGTACATTGGTACACCTGCAGGTTAAAACTATTCGAATAGCCTCGCCCTAGGTTATGGGCGCGCTTGGCAAGGTCTTTCAAGAGTTAGACTACAACCTTTTAAATTAAAACTTGATGGGTGGTGCGAATCGTGATTCGTGCTATGTTGTGGTGGCTATTGGGATAGTCACTTCCAGTGGTTACTTGTATGTATCTTTACTTCTTGTTACTTTGATAACAAAAGCAGATTTGCAAACTTGCTTTTAAAATGTATTACATTATTGCAAATAAAGTTGGCTTCATGCAAAATGAGACATACAACCTCCACCTAAATAAGCTTGCATGTAGATTATGAATAGGTGCTGCTATTCCACACGTCGATCTTGCGGGTACAAAGACAATCTTTGTACTCGGATGCTATGCTTAATTGTTGCATTGCGAGAGGAAGAAGGTGAGCCTAAGGGCCTCACTTTTGTGAGCTGTGTTGTGGTAGCTTATGGGCGACTAGCTTGGCGCCCGGCCGGTTGCCTTGTGGGTGTATGGCTAACCTGGTCGACTCTTGTTCTAGCCATCTTATGGCACCTTTGCTTCATTGTCATTCTTGTTTATTGTTCTATTTGGCCGGTCGGCTCTCTTTTGTAATAACTTTACTTTATGTATGTCGTTGTTGAACTTAGTGATGTATGTTGTATGGAAATGATGTGTAATTTTGTGATGATGTGCATATGTTGCAATTCTGGGAAACATATGCCCATCGAGGCTTAGAATGTTTAATTAGTAATGCTAGAACCATTGGGAGGTTAAGTGTTACTAGTTAAATATTCCGGGTCCTCACAATCTACATCAAAGTTTTGATCTTTTTCAGTTTTACCGAAGGTGGGTTCAAAACCGAGCAAAAACGAAAAACACGATCTAAAACTTGCTCGTGGGAGATTGATGATCTTGAAGATCCTAGATGTATTCTTACACATCACAGCAAGGTAGAAGAGGGCAAGAGATCAACCAAAAACTCACGGATCAAAGAAAGACTCAAAATCATCAAATAGAGAGAAGGAAGAACACAAAGAGACACATCTTTGGGAAATCATCCATAGATTGATTCATGATGTTGCTGGTTACAGCCACTCCCTCAAGGAGGACAAGAGCTCCATCCATGAGCACACAATCAACTCATCTCCATAGAACCCTAAGCCTCTCTCTTTCTCTCCAAGTCCCTAAAACCAAACTAGGGTTTACAAATGAAGTGCTTGGGGTGGCTTGTCCAGCACACCCCCTATTTATAGAGAGGCCTAACTTCTAGAAGAGTTTCTCTAATGGGCTCCCGTTAAGACCCAACACAAACGGGACACTTACGCACACTTTTTAAAGCGCCGAAACCATCATCTCTTGACCTAAACCTCTTCATCTTGTGTGAGGACCCCGGTTTATTCGGTTTGTACTGTTTAACCACCCACTTGGTCCTAACAGTACAAATCAAATTAACCAAGCCTCGAGATATGTATACTTCCCAGAATTGCAGTATACACACCCCGTTACAAAATCATGCATCAATTCCATTCATACACATAGAGCCGAAGCAAAAGCAACAACTGAAAGACATAGATAATATAAAGAGAGTTATTACAAAGAGAGGCCGACCGGCCAAAAGTCATACAAATAAGTAAATACACAGCGGAAGCAAAATGGCCATAAGATGGCGATAAACAAAAGCCAATCGGTGTGCCTTTACCCACAAGGCAACCAACCGGACCGCCAAGCTAATCGTCCCAAACAGCGCCGCAACACAGCTCACAAAAGTGAGGCCCTTGGGGCTCACCTTCTTCCTCTGCAACAATTAATAATAAGCAAGCGGATGAGTACAAAACTTGTTTTTGTACTGCAAGACTGACGTGTGAGATAACAGAACTATAATTAACTACATGCAAGCTTTATTTAAGTGGATGAGGCTCTGGACTTATTTTCAGCATAAAGCAAGTTTTCATTTGCAATAAGGTAATAGATTCAAAGCAAGTTTGCAATTAACTTTTATTGTTCAAATAAAAGAGAGACAATTATAACAATAGATAGATGACAACACCAACCTAGAAGTGACTAACCCATAGTCACCACAACAATAGCATGAAGTACCCCTTCATACCACCCATGTCAAGTTTAAGTTTTTAAAAGGTTGTAGTCTAGTTCTTGTGGGAAATAACCAAGCGTGTCCATAACCTAGGACGAGGCTATTCGAATAGTTTAAACCCTGCAGGGGTGTACCAATGTACCCACACGATAGACCGCCTTTCCACCAGCCACGGTTAGCACACTTCCTTTGGTATGCAGGCATGGCTAAGTCTAACAAGACGCTTTCCAATGGACGATGCTAATTAAGAGCCGCAACCCACGGGAGAAAGACACATTAGACAGCCTAACCGGCCTGCTAATGCTCCCCTCCAACACCACAAACAAACACACACACAGGAACACACCCACCGACCAGCTCATAATTAACACCTCCCAAAGTACTCAGTCAAGAGAGGTTCCATACCCCCCTCGTGTGGTTAGTACGCAACAATTGCTTGGATCAATGGCACAAGTAACTCGGTCCTTAGGGACTTAGGCACCATTCCAATCACACCCAACAGATCACCCGACATACCATTGTGCCCAAGCCAAGATATAATTTTTGTTTTCAATTTTTGATTTGCAAAATGGTAAAACACAAGGGTTGGACATAATGGAATAATATAAGTATTTGTGTGACCAAGACCATCGACTAAGTCGATGATCGCCCAATACTACCGATACTAGGCATGGCTAAGCAATATTTATTCGAAAATCTACTAAGTGACAAGAGCTCATCCAACGAACTCTAATCACAGCAAATAACCTAGGCTCAGGTAGTAGAGGATAATCATTTACCTACAGATTATGCAACTAGAGGTCTAACTAATCAATTTAACAACAAAATAGCAATGCATACATAGAAGTTAAACAAAATATTAGACTTTAAAAGTAATGGGATCAATTGGGAAATGATCAAACTGCTTGCCTTCTTGCTGTTGCTCAAATTGTTGCGGAGGGTCGTTCTCGGGGTTACCGCAAATATCGAATCCTAAGCGAAAGAGCGAAAACAACTAATAAGACGAGCAACACTTAAACAAAAGAGCAAGCAAAAATTATCCAACTGCGACGAAAATTATACATAAGGTAAAATACGAATATACCTAGACATAGGAACTGGAAAAACCTAATTTGGATTTGTGGTGCAAAAGATATTCTCTAAAAACCTATTTTCGGCCATAATTAGTACTGTAGCAAAAACATTTTCTAGAAAGATTTTGAAGCTGAAATTTTTATGGTAGCTACCTACTGGTGTAGTGATAATCCATATAAAATTTCAGGTCATTTGGAGTTATATTAAAAGAGTTATGATTTTTCAAGTCATGAAAATGAATAGAATTAAATTGCATGTGAAACCTTGTTAAAAACAGTAACATGCTTAAAACCAATTTTATTATTTAGTACTTTATTAGAGGAAGCTAACAAAATTGGTTTCACTAAAAATTGATTTCCAGAGAATTAGTTATGCAATATACAAGTTAATTGCAAATTTTAGAATAATAAGTAGAATCTATTTCTAAACAAATTTTAAAATCTGTTTGTGGAGCCGAACTAAACTCCTATTCATTTTTAGATTAAAGTACAGCTCAAACTAAAGCTAACTAAATTTGAAGCAACCGATTTGGGTTTAAAATGAATTAGTTACGCATCTTTGAAGTTTAATACCTTTTTCAGTTTGCAAATAAAGCTTTCGGAAAACTCATAAAGGCTATTACGACGTGGCTGAATAGGGACCGTCGATCCTGGATCGGACGGCCCACGCGCACGGCGCGCACAGCACACACACACAGCGCCCACCGAGGCTCACCGTTGGATCAAGATCCAACGGTCCAAATGATGAGGGCATTCGGACCGAACGAATGCCTTCGCAATCCCAGCCGTTGATCTTCGATCCAACGATCCAGATTGAACCACGCCAAAACACTCCTCACGCGCGCAGAACAGGGGGCCGACGTGGAGGCTCCAGGGTCGTTGATCTCTCGATCCAACGGCCGAAGACCAGCCACGTCGCTCCCGCAGCGTTGTCGTCCGACAATGCGGCCGAAGGCTTCACCGGCAAAACGCCGGCGACCAAAGGCACGGCGGCGCGAGTGAATGCCAGAAATGGATGTGCAATAGCATCGCGCACCCTCTGGTACCAACCACACCGACGGTGGTGGACCAGAGCGGCGGCGCGACGACGAGGGGCGGCGCGGTAAAGACGGCAACGTCGACAAGCAACAAGGAGCTCCGCGGCAGCTTTATTTAGCGGTGCGAGCATCAAGGGACTATCGCGATGCTACCGAGTGACGCGAGGTGCAGAGGATGACCGGCGACTCCGCGACGAAGCTCGCGCGGCAACAATGGCGCAACGAGGGAAGATCACCGAGCCAAAACAAGGAGCCGCGTGATCAAGATAGGTCGCATAATTCCCACCGATGCTACCAGAGAGAGGAATTAGAGGGAGAGGCCTCACCGCAGACTTTGGAGACGAAGAAGTGTGCTCGCGGCCGATTTGGGGGAAATCCAAAATCCCGGCGCTCCCGTTGAGGCCACCTGAAAAGGAGTGGGGGTTAAGCACCACCGAGGTGAGGAGAATCAATAGGAGCAAGGAGGGAGCCAGGGAACCACTGGAGCACTGGGTTCACCGAGAAGCTCCGCGGGCAACAATGGCGGCGAGGAGATTTCGAGCGCTCGGGAGCTCCACAAGTGCAGTGGGTGCACGGGAGAGCTCAAAGGGTGTGTAAAGAAGGATAAAGGAGGACAATGGGGGCTTAAGTAGGCCTAAGGGGCGAGGATGGCACCGTTGGCCGCCTCGGGTTCCCATTGCCGCTGCGGTCGCCGTGAGCGACGGGAGCAGTTGAGACGACGACTAAACGGGGCGATGGAGTGACGGGCATTTAATGCGCCTGCAGAGAGCCGTTGATGACGACGGAGGTGACAGGGCACTGCGCACCCACGCTCGGCTCCGCCATGGCGCAGCGCCGCGCGAGCGAGAGGAAGGCGACGACGGCCAGCCGTCCGATTTGCATCCAAGGGCTAACACGCGATCGCGTCAAAACGGCTGCGCACAATCGTCCACCGTCTGATGGAAATCCAACGGTCGAGAAACAGAGGGCAACCGGAGTTGTCCGAATGCTTACACGAATGAGAGCCGTTCGATGGAGATCCAACGGCTGATGACGCGCTACGCCTTTCGATCGCGCGGAGTGCGGTTAGTTGACTCGGCCGAGTCAGTTGGCTCGAGCCCGAGTCTGACTCGCACCCGAGGAACAGTGAAAACCAGTTAGGGTTTGATTTTTGAACTGAAACTTTGGGGATTTAATTGAGGCATCAAATCAACTCCAAAATTTATGAAATTTTAACTGGAGCTTCCTGACTTAAGGATTAACCCTCCATAAAATTTCCAGAGACTTTTGTGCACTGGGATTTTCTTAAGAAATTCCAGAAGGCCAATTCAAAGGTTTGACCAAGGTTTGACTTGCCTCTAAAATATTTCAAATAATTTCCAAAAATTATGGAATAATTCAGAGGTGTTACCAAGCAACCCTAGAACCAAGGAAAATTATTTCCAAGGGTTTGACACCAGACTTGACCAAGGAGGTTGTTGACTTTAGATAATTGAGGGTTTTGATTTTGAATTTCCCAAAATTCTTTTACAAGAATTTTCAGAGAAGTTCAAAAGCACAAGGATGTAAGAAAAGTTTTAATTTACCCTCAATTTCTTACATTTGAAACACAAGCCAAAATGGGGATGTTACAAACCTCCCCCCCTTACAAAAATCTCGTCCCGAGATTTGGTTCACTCGGAAAAGAAAGAGGGGTAGTCTGCACGGAGACGATCTTCTCGCTCCCAGGTAGCCTCATCCTCGGAATGGTTTGACCACTGAACTTTAAGGAACTTGATGATCTTGTTCCTTGTTCTTCGCTCAGCCTCCTCGAGTATGCGAACAGGGTGCTCGCGATAGGTCAAATCTTCCTGAACATCAAGAGTTTCCAACGGAGCTTCCTCTGTTGGAACACGGAGGCACTTCTTTAGCTGGGACACATGGAAAACATCATGTACCCCCGCAAGTGCAGCAGGCAACTCCAACTTGTAGGCGACAGCTCCTTTCTTTTCGATAATACGGTAGGGACCGACATATCGAGGAGCTAACTTGCCCTTGACACCAAAACGCTGGTGACCTTTCGGAGGAGAAACCTTGAGGTAAACGAAGTCATTGGGCTCAAAGCTCAACTCACGACGGCGGCGATCCGCATAGCTCTTTTGCACGGATTGAGCGTGCGTAGCGATCACGAATGAGTGGACTTGACCCTCGGCCTCATTAATCGAGTCCGGGCCAAAGAAAGGTCTCTCACCGGTCTCAGACCAGTTCAACGGGGTTCTACACTTTCTCCCGTACAAGGCCTCGAATGGTGCCATGCCGAGACTGGCTTGGAAACTGTTGTTGTAAGAAAACTCGGCGAAGGGCAAGCACTTCTCCCAATGCTTCCCATAGGAAAGGACACAAGCTCGAAGCATGTCCTCCAAAACTTGGTTGACCCTCTCGGTCTGACCATCTGTTTGGGGGTGATACGCTGTGCTGAAGGAAAGACGAGTTCCCATAGCTTCTTGCAAGCTATGCCAGAACTGGGAAGTGAAGATGGAACCACGATCAGAAATGATCGTCTTCGGTACCCCATGCAAGCTCACGATCCTGGCGATATAGAGCTCCGCAAGGTAACCGATACGAATCTTGGTCTTAACTGGAAGAAAGTGTGCCACTTTCGTCAACCGGTCAATGATAACCCAAATGGCATCATTGCCCCTCGGTGACCTGGGTAGGCCGGTGATAAAATCCATCCCGACCGAATCCCACTTCCACACGGGAATAGGCAAGGGCTGAAGCAGTCCTGCCGGACGCTGATGCTCGGCCTTGACACGACGACATACGTCGCACTCGGCAACGAACCTTGCGATCTCCCTCTTCATTCGGGTCCACCAAAATCTCTGGCGAAGATCCTGGTACATCTTCGTGGCCCCGGGATGAATAGATAACGGAGAATCGTGGGCCTCGCGGAGGATCAAATCCCGCAACTCCATGTCCTTTGGAACCACGAGGCGTTGCCCGAACCTTAAGACACCAAGCTCATCTACGGAGAAGCACTTGGCTGTTCCATTCTTGACATTTTTCTTGATGCGGTTTACTCCAACATCCGATCACGAGCGCACTGATCCGATCCACCAAGGTTTGCTGTACAACCAAGGCAGCGAGGGAACCATGCTCAACCAAACCCAAGTTGAGACGCTGAAACTCCTCTAGAAGAGGGGGCTGATGCTCCTGAAGCAACAATGCATTGCAATACGCTTTGCGACTAAACGCATCCGCAACGACATTGGCCTTGCCCGGATGGTAGTGAATACCCATGTCATAGTCCTGATCAACTCCAACCATCTCCTTTGCGGAGGTTCAGTCCGTTGGGTGAACAAATACTTCAAGCTTTTGTGATCCGAATACACTTCACAACGACACGATTAGGTAATGTCGCCAAATCTTAAGTGCATGGATCACAGCCGCCAACTCCAAGTCATGGGTAGGATAGTTAAGTTCATGAGGTCTCAATTGCCTTGATGCATAGGCCACTACCTTGCCTTCTTGCATAAGGACACAACCGAGGCCTCGGCGAGAAGCGTCACAAAAGATATCGAAGCTTCGGCGGACATCGTGAGAACAAGAACAGGAGCGGTGGTCAATCGCTTCTTAAGTTCTTGAAACTTTCCTCGCAATCAGCGGACCACGAGAACTTCTTGTCCTTCTTGAGCAACTCCGTCATCGGCCGCTATCTTGGAGAAGTTCTCGATAAAGCGACGATAGTATCCCGCTAAACAAAGAAAACTCCGAACCGGTGACCAAGTGGGGTGACTCGAGAAAGCACATCGCCGATCTTGCTAGGATCCACGCCACGCCTCTGCCGAAAGAATATGGCCTAAGAAGGATACTTCCTTCAACCAGAACGCGCACTTGCTGAACTTCGCATACAGCTGGTGCTCACGAAGCTTGCCCAACACAAGCCTCAAATGCTCGGTGTGCTCCTCATCGCTCTTGGAGTAGATAAGGATATCATCGATGAAGACCACAACGAACCTGTCCAAATACTCCATGAACACCGAATTCATGAGGTTCATGAACAAGGCCGGAGCATTGGTTAAGCCGAATGACATGACGGTATACTCGTACAAGCCATAACGAGTAGAAAAAGCCGTCTTTGGGATATCCTCAGGTCGAATCCGAACTTGATGATATCCCACTCTCAAATCAATCTTGGAGAAGACTCGAGCTCCAGTTAATTGATCGAAGAGGTCATCGATACGGGGCAAAGGGTACTTGTTCTTTACCGTTACTTCATTAAGTGGACGGTAATCAACGCACATGCGCAGCGTCTTGTCCTTTTTCGGGACAAAGATTGCTGAGCATCCCCAAGGAGATGAGCTGGGACGGATGAAACCCTTCTCTTGAAGCTCGCCCAGCTGCTTCTTCAACTCCACCAACTCGACTGGGTCCATCCGGTAAGGCCTCTTTGAAATCGGGCGGTACCGGGAACCAACTCAATGACAAACTCAAGGTCTCGAACTGGTGGCATCCCTGGAAGGTCGTCTGGGAAGACATCAACAAAGACACATACCACTGGGACTTCACTAATATCTAGAGCCGGCTTCGCTTCAAGCGCGAAGAGATGCGGATCCCGCAGCCAGCGCGGTGCTAACTCGCCCGGAAGGACTGGTGAGATAGATTAGCCTCCTAGCGCAATCAATTTGTCCCATGTGCTGAGACAACCAATCCATGCCTAGGATTACATCTAAGCTTGCCGATCGAAGGAGGATAAGGTTTGCCAAGAATCCTACCCCTTCTATCTCAATAAGGACATCCCTACACTCAGACTCAGCTCTCAACTCCGAACCGGGGGAGCGAATGAGCAGCGGGACCAACAATGGAGTAAAAAGAAGACCTCCCACAGCAGCAAAAGACTCAGAAACAAACGAATGAGATGCGCCTGAATCAAACAAAAGCAGTAAAGGTGGAAAGAGTTAACCGAAGGGTACCCAACACGACGTCCGGTGCCTCCTGTGCCTCCTCCGCGGAGATGAGGTTGACGCGGCCACTACCCATGCCTTGGGTAGCGGGGACAACCTTCTGATCCTGGGGAGGACCACTTCCCTGCCCTCGTCCTCCATTAGGACGAGGGGCCGCTCCCGATCTGTTAGGGCAACTATTGGCATAATGCCCTTCGGTTGCACGGTGCAAGTGACCCGGCGGCCGGATTGCGGGGCCACCTGCTGGTTCGCAGCGCACGTGGATCGGGCACGGCCGCGGAGGGCGAGGAGCCGTGCGGCGGCCTCGGTGGTAGTGAAGCCACGAGCGGGCCTCGGGTAGGCCCGACACGGGACGGAGAGGCCACTGTGTAGACCATTGGGCCTCCCACTTGCGCTGCGGGACTCGCCGATTCCTTGGCCTTGTGCTCGGCAACAATGGCCTTGTCCACCAAAGCCCGAAAGTCAGCCAAAGTCCACAATGGAGAGCTTGTCTTGCGGCTCCTCGGACAAGCCCTCCATGAACTTCTCCCCTTGGCCTCATCGGTGGCCACCTCGGATGGAGCATAACGAGCCAAGTGGTTGAACTCGCATGCAGTACTCCATCACCGACTTACGCCTTGCTTGAGCGCGAAACTCCTTCTTCTTCAGTTCATCAAGCGGCAGGATGTGAGCTCGACGAACGCCGTCGGAACTCATCCCAAGAGACAGTGTGGCGGCGGTGCATGGCCAAGAAGTTCTCCCACCGTGAGAGTGCCCCTGAAGGCGATGGGAGGCAAAGAGTGACCTGTCCTGGTCCAGGCACTGAGCAACGTCGAGCTTACGCTCAACCTGACGCAGCCAATCATCTGCGTCCAAAGGGTCCTCGGACCTGGAGAACGTGGGGGGTTGAGTGCGAAGAAACTCAGCCAAACCCCCACGAGACTGATGTCCACCCCCTTGCCCGGATCCTGAGGCGCCGGAAAGGGCGGAGGTGTTGCGCGCAATAACATCCAGCAGGACCTTCCTGTCCTCTGAACGGTTGCGCTCGATCTGAAGAAGGACCTCAGCCATGGTTGGAGGAGGCGGGAGCTCCTCATCCAAACCGGGCTGCTGACCACGGCCGCTACGAGTACCTCCAGCCATCCTGATTCAAGAAATTTAGGTTAGAAACCAAAGCACTAATACTAGAAGTCGATGAAAGCGAAAAGCTAACGATTAAGGGAATGAGATACCACCCTAACCGAAAGCCAAAAACAGCAAGTAAACAAACTTTAAATGTTTCCAAAGAAGCTCCAAAACAGTAAGGGAAATACCAAACCAAATCTCAAATTCTCAATGCCATCAACCCGTATTGGATGAACGAGCAATGGTTTGAGAAAATAAAATTTCAGCACGCTACCTCAAGTCTAACATTACTCAAGAGCAAGGTTAAAGAAATAAAAATGACGTTAGGTACTTAGCTAACTAGTATCACATCCTACCCTTTTATTCCCACAAGTTTTAGTTGATTAACCTCTCATTTTCTACCTTATTTAGAACCTTTGAGCTTGCTGTCCGGAAATTGAATGATCGTTATCCAGATTTTGCATCCAAGCTCCTGAGCCGAAATCTTCAACTTCGGAAGCTTCAAAACCTTGTAGAGAACAGCTAACACTTCAATTTGCCAAACTCATTGATTCCCAAAACCCAATTAATCGATACAACTATCTTTGGAGGGAAGGAGAGGAAAACAATTTTTAAAACTCAATTTAGAGCAAGATGAGAGGAGAAAGCTAAGATAGGTAAGGAATAAAATCTGAGAATTTACTTAAGCTTTCACAAATCATTTGACTCTTTGAAAATAAGGTTTTCAAAATATCCTAAGGACGACCAAGCTTGGGTTACTACGGTCGGAATGGCTCTGATACCAACTTTGTGAGGACCCCGGTTTATTCGGTTTGTACTGTTTCACCACCCACTTGGTCCTAACAGTACAAATCAAATAAACAAAGCCTCGAGATATGTATACTTCCCAGAATTGCAGTATACACACCCCATTACAAAATCATGCATCAATTCCATTCATACACATAGAGCCGAAGCAAAAGCAACAACTGAAAGACATAGATAATATAAAGAGAGTTATTACAAAAGAGAGGCCGACGGCCAAAAGTCATACAAATAAGTAAATACACAGTGAAGCAAAATGGCCATAAGATGGCGATAAACAAAAGCCAATCGGTGTGCCTTTACCCACAAGGCAACCAACCGGACCGCCAAGCTAATCGTCCCAAACAACACAAGAACTGACTCACAAAAGTGAGGCCCTTGGGGCTCACCTTCTTCCTCTGCAACAATTAATAATAAGCAAAGCGGATGAGTACAAAACTTGTTTTTGTACTCGCAAGACTGACGTGTGAGATAACGAACTATAATTAACTACATGCAAGCTTTATTTAAGTGGATGAGGCTCGGACTTATTTTCAAACATAAAGCAAGTTTTCATTTGCAATAAGGTAATAGATTCAAAGCAAGTTTGCAACTAACTTTTATTGTTCAAATAAAGAGAGACAATTATAACAATAGATAGGTGACAACACCAACCTAGAAGTGACTAACCCATAGTCACCACAACAATAGCATGAAGTACCCTTCATACCACCCATGTCAAGTTTAAGTTTTTAAAAGGTTGTAGTCTAGTTCTTGTGGGAAATAACCAAGCGTATCCATAACCTAGGACGAGGCTATTTGAATAGTTTAAACCTGCAGGGTGTACCAATGTACCCACACGATAGACCGCCTTTCCACGACCACGGTTAGCACACTTCCTTTGGTATGCGTGCATGGCTAAGTCTAACAAGACGCTTTCCAATGGACGATGCTAATTAAGAGCCGCAACCCACGGAGAAAGACACATTAGACAGCCTAAGCGCCTGCTAATGCTCCTCCAACACCACAACACACACACACACGGGGAACACACCCACCGACCAGCTCATAATTAACACCTCCCAAAGTACTCACCAAGAGAGGTTCCATATCCCCTCGTGTGGTTAGCACGCAACAATTGCTTGGATCAATGGCACAAGTAACTCGGTCCTTAGGGACTTAGGCACCATTCCAATCACACCCAACAGATCACCCAACATACCATTGTGCCCAAGCCAAGATATAATTTTTGTTTTCAGTTTTTGATTTGCAAAATGGTAAAACACAAGGGTTGGACATAATGGAATAATATAAGTATTTGTGTGACCAAGACCATCGACTAAGTTGATGATCGCCCAATACTACCGATACTAGGCATGGCTAAGCAATATTTATTCGAAAATCTACTAAGTGACAAGAGCTCATCCAACGAACTCTAATCACAAAGAAATAACCTAGGCTCGGTAGTAGAGGATAATCATTTACCTACAGATTATGCAACTAGAGGTCTAACTAATCAATTTAACAACAAAATAGCAATGCATACATAGAAGTTAAACAAAATATTAGACTTTAAAAGTAATGGGATCAATTGGGAAATGATCAAACTGCTTGCCTTCTTGTTGTTGCTCAAATTGTTATGAGGGTCGTTCTCGGGGTTACCGCAAATATCGAATCCTAAGCGAAAGAGCGAAAACAACCAATAAGACGAGCAACACTTAAACAAAAGAGCAAGCAAAAATTATCCAAATGCGATTTAAAATTATACATAAGGTAAAATACGAATATACCTAGACATAGGAACTGGAAAAACCTAATTTGGATTTGTGGTGCAAAAGATATTCTCTAAAACCTATTTTAGGTCATAATTAGTAATGTAGCAAAACATTTTCTAGAAATATTTTGAAGCTGAAATTTTTATGGTAGCTACCTACTGGTGTAGTGATAATCCATATAAAATTTCAGGTCATTTGGAGTTATATTAAAAGAGGTATGATTTTTCAAGTCATGAAAATGAATAGAATTAAATTGCATGTGAAACCTTGTTAAAAACAGTAACATGCTTAAAACCAATTTTATTATTTAGTACTTTATTAGAGGAAGCTAACAAAATTGGTTTCACTAAAAATTGATTTCCAGAGAATTAGTTATGCAATATACAAGTTAATTGCAAATTTTAGAATAATAAGTAGAATCTATTTCTAAACAAATTTTAAAATCTGTTTTCTGGAGCCGAACTAAACTCCTATTCATTTTTAGATTAAAGTACAGCTCAAACTAAAGCTAACAAAATTTGAAGAAACCGATTTGGGTTTAAAATGAATTAGTTACGCATCTTTGAAGTTTAATACCTTTTTCAGTTTGCAAATAAAGCTTTCGGAAAACTCATAAAGGCTATTACGACGTGGCTGAATAGGGACCGTCGATCTGGATCGGACGCCCACGCAGCGCGCGCGCACAAAGACACACACACAGCGCCATCGAGGCTCACCGTTGGATCAAGATCCAACGGTCCAAATGATGAGGCATTGGACCGAACGAATGCCTTCGCAATCCCACCGCTGATCTTCGATCCAACGATCCAGATTGAACCACGCCAAAACACTCCGCACGCGCAGAACAGGGGGCCGACGTGGAGGCTCCAGGGTCCTTGATCTCTCGATCCAACGGCCGAAGACCAGCCACGTCGCTCCCGCAGCGTTGTCGTCCGACAATGCGGCCGAAGGCTTCACCGCAAAACGCCGCGACCAAAACGCACGCGCGCGCGAGTGAATGCGTAAATGGATGCGCAATAGCATCGCGCACCCTCTGGTACCACCCACACCGACGGTGGTGGACCAGAGCGGCGGCGCGACGACGAGGGGCGGCGCGGTAAAGACGGCAACGTCGACAAGCAACAAGGAGCTCCGCAGCAGTTTATTTAAGCGGTGCCCGAGCATCAAGGGACATCTGCGATGCTACGAGTGACGCGAGGTGCAGAGGATGACCGAGCAGCTCCGGCGACGAAGCTCCGCGGCGGCAACAATGGCGGCAACGAGGGGAAGATCACCTGAGCCAAAACAAGGAGCCCGCGTGATCAAGATAGGTCGCATAATTCCCACTGATGCTACCAGAGAGAGGAATTAGAGGGAGAGGGCCTCACCGGCACTGGAGACGAAGAAGTGTGCTCGCGGCCGATTTGGGGGAAATCCAAAATCCCGGCGCCCCGTTGAGGCCACCAAAAGGAGTGGGGTTAAGCACCACCGAGGTGAGGAGAATCAACAGAGCAAGGAGGGAGCCAGGAACCACTGAGCACCTGGGTTCACCGAGAAGCTCCGCGGCAACAAGTGGCGGCGAGGAGATTTGAGCGCCGGAGCTCCACAAGGGCGGTGGGTGCACGGAGAGCTCAAGGGTGTGTAAAGAAGGATAAAGGAGGACAATGGGGCTTAAGTAGGCCTAAGGGCGAGGATGGCACCGTTGGCGCCTCGGTTCCCGTTGCGCTGCGGTCGCCGTGAGCGACGCGAGCGATTGAGACGACGACTAAGCGGGCGATGGAGTAGCGGGCATTTAATGCGCTGCAGAGAGCCGTTGATGACGACGAGGTGACAGGCTGCGCGCACTCCACGCTCGCTCCGCCATGCGCGGCCGCCGAGCGAGAGGAAGGCGACGACGGCCACCGTCCGATTGCATCCAGGGCTAACACGCGATCGCGTCGAAACGGCCGCAAGACAATCGCCCACCGTCGATGGAAATCCAACGGTCGAGAAGCAGAGGGCAACCGGAGTTGTCCGAATGCTTACGAATGAGAGCCGTTCGATGGAGATCCAACGGTGATGACACGCGCGCCGCTCGACCGGCGCGGTGCGGTTAGTTGACTCGGCCGAAGTCGGTTGGCTCGAGCCCGAGTCGACTCGCACTCCGAGGAACAAGTGAAAACCGATTAGGGTTTGATTTTTGAACTGAAACTTTGGGGATTTAATTGAGGCATCAAATCAACTCCAAAATTTATGAAATTTTAACTGGAGCTTCGACTTAAGGATTAACCCTCCATAAAATTTCCAGAGACTTTTGTGCACTGGGATTTTCTTAAGAAATTCAGAAGGCCAATTCAAAGGTTTGACCAAGGTTTGACTTGCCTCTAAAATATTTCAAATAATTTCCAAAAATTATGGAATAATTCAGAGGTGTTACCAAGCAACCCTAGAACCAAGGAAAATTATTTCCAAGGGTTTGACACCAGACTTGACCAAGGAGGTTGTTGACTTTAGATAATTGAGGGTTTTGATTTTGAATTTCCCAAAATTCTTTTACAAGAATTTTCAGAGAAGTTCAAAAGCACAAGGATGTAAGAAAAGTTTTAATTTACCCTCAATTTCTTACATTTGAAACACAAGCCAAAATGGGGATGTTACATCTTGCGCCGTCCCGCACCGTGGTTTAGCCAAACGTCGCAAAGCCAGTATTTGGTGAAATTACCGAAATACCCCTTCTCGATCCTTCTCCGAAGACCGAGTCCAATCCAGTCGAAGCAATCACCTGCTCCGCCACGTGTAGGTTGATCAACGGCTCTCATCATGTCGGCAAGTCTCTCCAGTTCGGATCCCACCGGAACCACCAAGGCACTTGCACCGACCCCCGCGCCGCTTGATCAACTCGTCGCGACCGAATCGCCTGCTCGATCATCCTCGTCCATTCTGCGCCACGCTTGAGTCACTTGACCTCACCCGGCATCCATGATCGTTCTGGACCTCAGCTCTCCAAGCTTAGTCCTGATCCTTTCGCCGTTGACCGTCATTGACCTTCAAGACACCTGTACAGTAATAGACAGAGAAATCGTCTCCGGGAACAAGTTCTTCACAACTTGACCCACGTCAGTGAAAACATGCAATATGCAACACATATGCAACGATAAACATGGATATGACCTATCCCAAAATTACTTAGCCAATGAAAACAATATTCAAGATAAACCGGTCCGATCGCCACTCAATGGCGGTCGACGCTTTTTGGCTCTGGACCGCTCCAGCCACGATCACCAACTCGATAAAACCTTTGAACATTTGCCGAAAACACGAGAAATAGCAAACCAAAAGTGTCATTGCCAATTGTAACATCATCTTAATATCGTGCACATATCCTCATGATATCCACAATCTCCCCCTTGATGAACACATTGGCAATCTTTCAGAAAATGTAAGTTTTAGGTTTGAAAATAAAAAAACTCGTCGTTTTCGCACAAAGGCACAACTTGGTCCATAAGCAAGAGAAAGCCATGGAAATGACCAAGCTGGCTTCAGAATAGTTAAGCCAAGTGAGATAAGGCAACAGAAGGCACAAAAACTTCAATTTCCAGAGAATCGCCAAAAATCTCACTTAAGGTCCATATGAAAGAACAATTGTTCTATTTGACCTTCGATCATGGTGAGTATTCACGAATTGCACTTCAGATTCAGAAAAGGCAATAAAACCAAAGGAATGCAAATGAGATGCTCCTACTCACAATGATCACCAATTGTCATGAAAAAACACTTTCTCCCTAAGACTCCAAACAGCTCTAAAACAACATTTTTACCAATCTTTCTCCCCCTTTGACAATGTATTCAGCAAAAAACATGGAAGAAGATAGAGCATGAAAGAAATGGAATGGTTGCAATTTTTTTTTGTTTTTGTTTTGATTTTTAGCAACAGGAGCCATGAGAATTATCCAAGAAGACTAGACAAGTATTACACCAAGCCATATTATGTGAAGTAGCAATGTTCCATCATGGCAAAACATATATAAAAAGCTAAAGCCAACAGAGCAATAATCTGTGTGGAAATAAAAGCTTAGCATGTAAAGATATTGAAGATCATAGTTAAACTAAAGGTATCCAAAAAGAAGTCAAGCCATGTCTATAAGCAAAATGGAACCCAAAAATTAGACAAAGAGTCAATTTTGAGCATTTTGAGTGCAATTATGAATCAATTTGTTCAAGTGGAATTTTAGCACATTTTAGCACTTTGCTGAAAGACTTCAGGTTTTATCTTAGTAGAGCAAGTCCTGGACTAGGATCCATCCACAACTGCCTCCTAAGCTTCAACCAAAAGATGATTTTGTTTTCTTAGCAATGTGCTAGATCTCAAGCCTTGCCGCGACCATCCCAAGCAAGAAAGCTTAAGATAGTGATCTAGGTCATCCAAAACTCCCCCTGAGTTCAAGCCTAGTACAATGGCAAGCTGTCTCATGAGAAAGAATTGGTGAGATCAGTTTTTTCGCACAGAAAAGCTTATAATTTTTCATTTGCTTGACTCAGCTCATTTCAAAACTCATATCAGATTCAAGACTCAATTAAGCATATATGACATGGCGTGAATCATAAGAGGATCACTATAGCAAAACTAGTCACAAGATTCAAGAAGTTATGTTTTGATTCAAATTGCTCACAGATAATAAAACTATCATGGCAAAAACGAAGCTACATATGAAAGGCCATAACAGAAGTCTTAGCACACTAACACAAGACATAGCAAGGTATAAAGTATGAAATCAAGTCATACAAGAATAACAATCAAAGCTCCATGAAATTATATTACAATGCAAGTTGAAGAAACGAAAATGCATTATGATACAATGAATGCAACAGAGCAAAACTCCCCCTCAAAACAGGCCAAGAGGACTAATACCCCCTAACTCTCCCCGCAAAGTAGCAAAACGAGAAGAATCAAGAGACTTAGTGAAAATATCAGCAACCTGCTGCTCAGACTCAACAAAATGAAGCACAACATCACCTTTCTCAACATGGTCTCTCAGAAAATGAAATCGAATATCAATGTGCTTGGTCCTAGAGTGTTGCACTGGGTTTTTGGCAATGTTGATGGCACTAGTGTTGTCACAGAAAAGAGGAACACTATCCAAAAACAACCCATAGTCCCGCAAAGTAGACAAGATCCAGAGAACCTGAGAGCAACTACTTGCCGCAGCTACATACTCGGCCTCGGCGATGGGTCGTGCAAATGTAAGACTGTTCGAGAAGACCAAGAAATAAGAGATGTGCCCAAGAAATGACAAGTGCGAAGTAATCTTCCTATCCACTCTACACCCGCAAAATCGAGATCGTAAAAGCTCGAATCGAGAGAGCAGAATCAGAAGAAAACCAGAGTCCTAATTCAAGAGTGTCTTGGCGGTACCTGAATATGCGCCGCACTGCTTGACGATGAGAAGCACGAGGGGAAGCCTGAAATCGAGCCCACAGACACACAGCGAATTGTATGTCCGACCGCGACGCTGTGAGGTAGAGGAGGGAGCCGATCATGCTGCGGTACTCCTTCTGATCCACGGGCTCTCCATCCTCATCAGGGTCCAGCACGGTGG
This sequence comes from Ampelocalamus luodianensis, assembly GCA_036346255.1. NCBI lineage: Eukaryota > Viridiplantae > Streptophyta > Magnoliopsida > Poales > Poaceae > Ampelocalamus > Ampelocalamus luodianensis. Next base: position 52,334,411 of record CM070625.1, on the reverse strand, counting down.
TTGTAGCAATGGGAGTAGACATTGGTCTACTGCTTCCCATGTCGAAGTGCCGAAGAAGGTCCTTTGTATACTTACTCTGATGACTAAAGATGCCTTCTTTCAGTTGTTTGACTTGAAGACCAAGGAAGAAGGTCAATTCTCCCATCATGCTCATCTCGAACTCCCTGCTCATAGAATCTGAAAATCTGGACACCAAAGCATGAGAAGAACCACCGAATATGATATCATCCACATAAATCTGAACCAATAAAAAGTCACTGCCATGCCTGAGAGTGAACAAGGTTTTATCAACCATTCCCATTTTGAACTTATTATTAAGAAAGAAACTCTTAAGCCTATCATACCAAGCTCTAGGGGCTTGCTTCAATCCATACAAGGCTTTGGAGAGTTTAAAAACACGGTTTGGGAACTTGTGATTTTCAAAGCCAGGTGGTTGCTTGACATAGACCTCTTCTTCTATGAAACCATTAAGAAATGCACTTTTGACATCCATTTGAAAAAACTTAAAGCCCTTAGAAGAAGCAAAAGCTAGCAGAATGCGAATGGCTTCTAATCTAGCGACAGGAGCAAAGGTCTCTTCAAAGTCTAAGCCCTCTACCTGGGAATAACCTTGAGCTACAAGCCTAGCCTTGTTGCGAACTACCAACCCATCCTCACTTTGCTTATTTTTGAAAATCCATTTTGTTCCAATTACATGAATATTAGGTGGAGGTTCAACTAAGGTCCAGACTTTGTTTCTTTCAAAATTTTCAAGTTCTTCATGCATGGCATTGACCCAAGAGGAATCAGATAAAGCATGGGTGACATCTCGGGGTTCGAAAGACGCAACAAAAGCAGAATGCGCATGAGAATCTGGAGAGATAAACCTGGAGCGAGTAACTCGCTCATTGAGATCCCCAATCATCTGCTCAAGCGGATGTCGTCGCTGGATGTCAAGAGGAGCTCCTGGTGCAGAAGTGGCCTCTACCTCATGAGCTGCAGAGGTAGGAGCAGAGCCACTCAGATCGTCGGTGAAGATAGGAGGTGGCTGCTCAGCTGAAGCTGGGGTAGTGGTAGCAAGCTCTCCAACCATCTCAGAAGAAACTTGAGGATGAATTGGGTCCTCATCCTCAGAGTCATCGTCGACGAAGATGCTTTCTCGAATATCAGAAACCTGTGTACCTACAGCATCGGGTCTAGTACCAGGACTAGCCTCATCAAAAGTGACTTCGCAAGTCTCAACAATTTTGTTAGTATCCAAATTAAATACACGATAGCCACGAGAATGAGCAGGATATCCAAGGAATATGCCATCAGAACATCTAGATTCAAATTTATCCAAATTGCCATGTTTAAGAATGAAGCACTTGCAACCAAAAATCATGAAATGAGAGACTTTAGGCCTATGACCAAATCTAAGCTCATAAGGAGTCTTGCCAATCACAGATCTCAAGAAAACCCTATTAGAGACATAACAAGCAGTAGAGATCGCCTCAGCCCAAAACCTCCTAGCTGTAGAATGCTCATCTAGCATGGTTCTAGCCATCTCTACAAGGGTCCTGTTCTTCCTCTCTACAACGCCATTCTGCTGGGGAACTCTAGGAGAAGAGAACTGATGCTCAATTCCCCTATCAGTGCAGAAGGTGGCAAAAGAAGAGTTCTTGAATTCTATCCCATTGTCACTCCTAATGACTCTCAAAGCTCCAAGAAGATCAACAACTAGTCTAAGGACCAATTCTCTAAAAAATCTAAAAGCCTCGTCCTTAGAAACCAGAAAATAAACCCATGAATACCTGGAGAAGTCATCCACAATCACAAGCACATACCATTTCCCACCAGCAGATTGAACTCTAGAAGGACCAACAGTGTGTAAGTGCAAGAGCTGACCTGGACCATCAGTCATTACTAAAGTAAGAGGTGGATGAGAAACAGAAACCATCTTACCATGTCTACAGGGAGCGCACACTAGGTCTCTAACAGCTTTCAGCCTAGGCAACCCTCTAATCAAATCCTTGCTACTGACTCTAGTCAAGTGGTCAAAACCTATGTGTCCAAGTCTACGATGCCATAAGACTAGATCATGAGAATCAGAAGCTACAAGACATCTAGAACTGGAAGCAGAAGAGACACTGAAATCCGCACTAAAGATCCTCTCAAACCTAGTGATCCCAAAGACATGCTCACCTGAAGAGTCCAGAACTCTACACTCACCATTCTTAAATCTTACCTCCAGACCCTCATCAAGCAGCTGAGAAACAGATAGCAGATTATACCTTAGCTTACTTACCAAAGCGACGTCCTTAAGCATGAACTTGTTGTTGACGCGCACTGTGCCCTTGGCTGTCACGGTCCTGGTAGAAGCATCCCCAAATGTGATCAACTCATTGCCGGATGCACGTGTGAGGGAGGAGAACCATCTAGAATCTCCAGTCATGTGTTGAGAACATCTAGAGTCAACAAGCCATATGTCCTCCTTCCTCGCACGACGGACCTACAGGGCATAAGCAGGAAACATCTATGCCTCAGTACTGGGGTTAGTAATAATAGACTTGGGAATCCAGTACTGAGCCACACGATGCTTGGGAACACCAACAGAAGCAGCAATAAAATGGTTAGGAGAAAAATCATCAGAATGCACATGAGAAACACCTAGACCTCTCCGAATCAACCTAGCAAAAGGTCGATACTCCCCCTGTCTAGATGCTACCCGTGGTCTCTCCTCATGATATCCTAAACTAGAACGCTGCCTAGAACCTCCAAAGGAGTCAAAGAAGTCATCTACAAACCTAGGCCTATGTCTAGTAGAAAAGACAAGCTGACTGGCTCTAGAGACTATAGTAGGTGAAGGAACTCCTCTAATGAACCTCAAAGCACTCATCCTTCCTTTCCTCTCAATCTTAGCTCTACGGAAGCAGAACTCAACAATGTGGCCATCCTTCTTGCAGAAGGTGCAATGGTACTTGACCTTTTGAGGGGTCTGACCTGTTGAAGTAGAAGCACCTGTCTTGCTAGAAGAAGTTTGGGCATAACCTGCAGATCTAAAAATAATCTTAGATGGTTCATGGGGTTCTACCTCAAACAAGCCACTCTCAACAGCTCTCGTGATCTTAGGTGGATGGTTCTTGGAATGCTCTATTGAATTAAAACCTAAGCCACTATTCTTCACACTCACCTTAGATTTATCAAGAATCATGTTGAGGTTCTTCTTCCCACCAGTGAATCTCTCAAGAGTATCTTTAAGGTAATCATTTTCTTTGGCTATGTCCTTACATGAAGCACAATTACTAGACTTGATTGTCTCATCATACTCATTCTTGAGAATAGCTATCTCAACTTTCAAAGCCTCACAAGACACACAATAGGAATTCTTAATCCTATTCAACTGCTCCTTAAATTTATCTCTAAATGCCTCTTGTATCTTATCTACATTTATTCCAACTTCAGTACACAAGATATAACAAGAAGAGTCAATAGCTTTCTTTGAAGCAGTCATGAACATGGATTTTTCAATTTTAGCTTTCTCCTCTAAAGTCTTGTTTAGAGCATCATTCTCTATTGTGAGTTTAAGATAATTTTCACATGATGCAGATCTAGAATAAAGAACCATTTCAGTCATCTCTTTCATTTTGACCTTATTATCCTCATAATGAGAGCAAGTATGACTAGGATCAAATTTCTGCAATTCTTTTGTAGCACTATTCAATTTTAATTCAAGCAAAGCACAATTCAAGCATGGTAAAGGAATAGCATCTACAGTAGTCACATCTAGAGTAATAGCATTCATACAAGCAGGACTTGACTTGAGAGTTTCTAGTTCATCTAGAGCATCTTTTAATTGATTTGCAATAGAGGAATGAGCAGTTTGTAGGTTGGTCAAATCAAACATCAAGCTAATACAAGAATCACAATCATTGGTAGGATTAATAGATTTGAGCCTAACAATTTCTAGGTTAAAGTCTTCAATTATGGTATCCTGTTTCTTTATCTTTTTAGCTTGCTTCTTCAGTTTTTGTTCAGCAACAACCAAAGCACGTTTCATTTCATTTGGTGATGGACATACCTCGTCGGGATCGTTGAAGAGCTCGTCGTCGTTGGAGGAGTCGACGTCGTGGCTGTCCCAGGCCATGAAGCACATGCTGGTGAAATCATGAGTCTTCTTCTTTCCATGGGAGTCATCGTCGTCGTCCTCCATCCCCGAGTCCACATCGCTCATATCAACACTCTCGAGAGCGGCAAGGACCCGGCTGACGAACTTGCGATAGTTGGGCTTCTTAGCTTTTGCATCCTTAGCTTGTGGATGTCTCCGAAAGTCCTTCTCCTCTTTGCCCTTCAGCTTGGGGCACTTGGAGCGAATGTGATTTGGCTCACCACACTCAAAACAAGTGATAGGTCCACCTCTCCTCCTATTTCTTACTTTGTTGTATGCTCTCGAGAATCTGGTGGATAGGAGGGCTAAATCATCCTCAGGTATCCTCTCAAGTTGCTCATCGCTCATAGAATGCCAAGTAGACAAAGAAAAGCCAGAATCCAAGGAATCAGAAGAACTACCCTTAGATGGGTCGACCACTAAAGCCATCGACTCTGTCTTGGGGAGACGTGAGATAAAGTCAATCTCATGCGTCTTCAACCTTGAGTAGAGCTTATCCATGGTAAGCTCACTCATGTGATGTTGTCATTGATGGAAGTGATCTTCATCCCCTGACTCTCACATCAAGAGCACCTAAGATCGACGAGCATTCTCGCACTCAGTAAAAACAAGATCCACAGTACAAGATCGAAATAATCTTGGAGAACCTCCCCACACTCATCTAAAGATTCACGTGCCTTTGCTCAATCTTTGAGTATTCTTTCTTGAGTTGGTTCTGTCTCACTTCCTTGATCGCAGAGAACCTCGTGATAGTCACAAAAAGTCTTCCAGATCTCGTGAGCAGACCTCAAATGAGCCACACGCTCAAACTCAGATCGACTAAGCCCTTGAATCAGAAAGTTTCGAGCCTTGCTATTAGCCTCAACATCTGGAGTGATCACATCGTCATCGGCTGGCGCAACATATGGATTTTTGACCTTAAGCCAAATAGCACGCCCTTGAGCCTCGATGTAGGCTTGCATACGAACCTTCCAGTAAGTAAAATCAGATCCATCAAAGATATGAGGTTTGATTGAATACTTGTCAGTCGCCATAGCTCCAAAGACCGGTTAAGATCTATGAGAAGAGCTAACCGGGCTCTGATACCAATTGTAGGACCGGAAAGGCGACTAGAGGGGGTGAATAGGAGCTTAACCAAAATTTTCTTTTAAGTATTAGATTCAACTCAAATTTCACTCCTATAGCTATGAGAGCTATGAAGATCAATATAAAAACACAGTGGAAGATTTATGTTGAATTTCCTTCAAACCCCCAGAAGAAACAATCAGAAACACAATTTTTTAGCTTGATGAACAGTGCTGATGAACAGGAGCGGTCGGACAGTGAGCGATAAAATCAAAGACAAACGAGATTTCAAAGACGATTTGAAATCGAAAATTGATCCAACTTTTGATCTACAACTCCAAACTTCATGAAACTTGAAACATACCTTCCTAAGGATATTAGGAACCTATTCCAAGAAAATATTGAGAAGATCTACATCAAAGTTTTGATCTTTTTCAGTTTTACCGAAGGTGGGTTCAAAACCGAGCAAAAATGAAAAACACGATCTAAAACTTGCTTGTGGGAGATTGATGATCTTGAAGATCCTAGATGTATTCTTACACATCACAGCAAGGTAGAAGAGGGCAAGAGATCAACCAAAAACTCATGGATCAAAGAAAGACTCAAAACCATCAAATAGAGAGAAGGAAGAACACAAAGAGACACATCTTTGGGAAATCATTCATAGATTGATTCATGATGTTGCTGGTTACAGCCACTCCCTCAAGGAGGACAAGAGCTCAATCCATGAGCACACAATCAACTCATCTCTATAGAACCCTAAGCATCTCTCTTTCTCTCCAAGTCCCTAAAACCAAACTAGGGTTTACAAATGAAGTGCTTGGGTGGCTTGTCCAGCACACCCCCTATTTATAGAGAGGCCTAGCTTCTAGAAGATTTTCTCTAATGGGCTCCCGTTAAGGCCCAACACAAACGGGACACTTACGCACGCTTTTTAAAGCGCCAAAACCATCATCTCTTGACCTAAACCACTTCATCTTGCGCCGTCCCGCACCGTGGTTTAGCCAAACGTCGCAAAGCCGATATTTGGTGAAATTACCGAAATACCCTGTGAGACCCCGGTTTATTAAACTTGTAATACTTAACCTTCCTCTGGTTCTAGCATCACAAATAGAATAATCCGCGTCTCGATGAATATGTGACTCCTGAACAAGCAAAGACACATACATCATATCAAAGCATGCATCAATTCCATACAATGTAATATAACAAGTCTACCAAAAGACATACATAAAATAAGTTATTACTGAAACACCGACCGGCCAAATGACATAAATAGCAATTAAGTAATGTTAGAAGCAAAGTTGCCATAAGATGGCTTAACCCAAAAGACGACCAGGTTAGCCACATAACACCACAGGGCAACCAACGGGCCGCCAAGCTAATCGCCCTTAAACCGCCACAAAGACAACTCACAAAAGTGACGCCCATCGGACTCACTATCATCCTCTGCACAACACAAGCAATGCGGTGAGTACAAAAATGTACTCGCAAGACTTACGAGTAACAAGCCTATACATAGCTACATGAAAGTCAGATCAAAGGAATATGGTTATATGGTTCTTTGGATGCACAAAGCAAGTTTCATTTGCAATATTGTAATAGATTGAACAAAGAGTTTGCAAAATCTGCTTTTAAGCATTTAAATAACAATGAGTAAACATAAGTAGCAAGTATCCACCTAGAAGTGACTTTCCCAAAGCCACCACAACATAGCATGAATCCCGATTCATACCACCATCAAGTTTTAAATTTTAAAAGGTTGTAGTCTAACTCTTGAAAGACTTCCCCAAGCGTGTCCATAACCTAGACAAGGCTATTCGAATAGTTTTAATCCTGCAGGGTGTACCAATGTACCCACACTTCGCACCGCTTTTTGCCAAGCTATTAAGCACACTTCCTTCTGATGCCAAAGACGGCTAAGTCCTACGAACCCTTTCCAATGGAATATGCTAATCAAGAGACGCACGTATGGGGGTTAATCCTTAGTGATCTGCCGAAATATGGATCACAAGGACCCATACGTGGAGCAAGATACACCGGCCTCGGCGGGTGTTCCTCTCCCTACACACGTGTCCATGTTGCATATAATCAAATATGCAACCCACCACGCGACTCATTAATTAACACAGCCCAAAGTACTCAGCTAAGAGAGGTCCCATATCCCTCTAGTGTGGTTAGCATGTGAGGACCCGGAATATTTAACTAGTAACACTTAACCTCCAAATGGTTCTAGCGTTACTAATTAAACATTCTAAGCCTCGATGGACATATGCTTCCTGCATTGCAGCATATGTACATCATCACAAAATTACACATCAATTCCATACACATACATCACTAAGTTCAACAACGACATACATAAAGTAAAGTTATTACAAAAGAGAGCCGACCGCCAAATAGAACAATATACAAGAGTGACAATGAAGCAAAAGCGCCATAAGATGGCTAGAACAAAAGTCGACCAGGTTAGCCAACATAACCCACAAGGCAACCGACAGGGCCGCTAAGCTAGTCGCCCGCAGCTACCACAACACAGCTCATAAAAGTGAGGCCCTTCAGTGCTCACCTTCCTCCTCTCGCAACAAAACAATTAAGCATAGCAACCGAGTACAAAGATTGTCTTTGTACCCGCAAGATCGACGTGTGGAATAGCGCACCTATTCATAAACTACATGCAAGCTTATTTAGGTGGAGGTCATATGTCTCATTTGCATGAAGCCAACTTTATTTGCAATAATGTAATACATTTTAAAAGCAAGTTTGCAAATCATTTAGTTATCAAAGTAATGATGAAGTACAGGATACATACAAGTAACCACTGGAAGTGACTATCCCAATAGTCACCACAACATAGCACTAATCCCGATTCGCACTCACCCATCAAGTTTTAATTTAAAAGGTTGTAGTCTAACTCTTGAAAGACCTTGCCAAGCGTGTCCATAACCTAGGACGAGGCTATTCGAATAGTTTTAACCTCGCAGGGTGTACCAATGTACCCACACTTGCATCGCCTTTAAGCCACACGCACACTTCCGAAGGTATCTTGCACGGCTAAGTCCTACGAGACATTTCCAATCTTGTGTATTAACTACGAGCCGCTCAGATGGGTAGAAACACCATACGCTTACATTGCAAGCCGAAAGACAACAAATCCCATCACGGTGAAGTCTTTCTGACACTACAATGCTCCCAACACCATCCCTCCCGCGACTCTCGCGACTCGGAGCCAATACACGCCAAAGTACTAAGTCAAGAGAGGTCCCATACCCTCTAATGTGGTTAGCACGCTAAAATGCTTGGTTTAGTGTAACAAGATGTTCGGTCCTTGTTGACCGGGCACCATTCCGCCACACCCAAAATCACACCATCTTACCATTGTGCCCAAGTCTAAATCATTTTGTTTTCAGTTTTAGTTTTCATAAGTAGACATGGCGCAAGGTGGAAATCATAAATCATAATAAGTTTGTGTGATCAAGGTTATCGACAAGTCGATAACCGCCCATTTCTACCAAGCTAGGCATGGCTAAGCAATTAATTCGCAACTACTAAGTGACAAGAGCCCATCCACGAACTCTAAATCACAGCAAGTAACCTAGGTTCATGGTAGTAGAGGATAATCATTTGCTAAGGAAATGCATCTACTAGGCCAACTATTAAAACAAAGTAGCAATGCATACATAGAATTTGTAATCAACATAAATACTTAAAATACTGGGATTAACATGATCAAACCGCTTGCTCGCTTGTCGTTGTTCAATTTATTGCGGAGGGTCGTTCTCGGGTTACCGCAAATGTCGAATCCTAAGCTTAAAAGGCAAAAGAACCAAGAACAACCAATAAGACTAGCAACACTTAAACAAAAGAGCAAGCAAAAATTATCCAAATACAACGAAATTTATACACAAGGTAGAATACAAATATACCAAGACATAGAAACTGGAAAACCTAATTTGGATTTGTGGCATAAAAGATATTACTTAAAACTCATTTTCTACCATAATTAGCACTGTAGCAAAAATATTTTCTAGAAGGATTTTGAAGCTGAAATTTTTATGGTAGCTACCTACTGGTATAGTGGTAACCCATATAAAATTTTAGGTCATTTGGAGTTAAGATGATTTAGTTATGACTTTTCTAAGTTCTACAACTAGCATATATCATTTCTCAGAACATGAATAAAGGCAAAGCCTAGACCAATTTAAAGCATGTCTATAGGCCAAATTTACCAGGTTGAGTTTGCTCACTTTGCAACTACAGAGAGGAAGTTATGTGTTTTACAAATTTTTCATGAATTTCTAGACCTCATTTTTCATTAAACAAGATCATGTTGTTTAAATCATTTTCGCTACAAAACAGGGCCTAATTTCATTCTCGATTAAAGTTTATACTATAACAAAGCTACAAAGAATCAAATCATTCAAAAGGAGTTAAAATGACAAAGTTATGCACTTTTGAAATTTGAAACCGCAAAAGACTTAGGAAACTTTGAGCTCTGGAGGTCCAAACGAATCGAAGACAAGGAGAGGTCGTGGGCGTTAGATCAAGGTCCGACGGCCACGAGCCTCGACGACAGCGCGCACAAGACCTCTTCCCGCTCTGGGGAGGTCTGGATCGTTGAGATCTGATCCAACGATCACGACCAGCGCGTGCACAGCGCACGCAAGGAGGTCTACGCGCCTAACAGAGGTCGTGACCGCCGATCGAGATCCGCGGTCCCGAGCACTGGGGAGATCCTAAGGCTTTAACTCCAAGGAAAGAGGTCGGACGGCCGATTCTCACAGCAGGAGGTCCAACGGTCTAGATCTCCGGAGAGAGGTCCTACTCCTACGGCTAAATCCACAGAAGGAGGTCTAACCCGTTAGATCTAAATCTAACGGTTTAGACCAGAGGAGGAGGTCCTAACGCTACTGATCCAAAGGAGGAGGTCCTAGGCGGTCAAGATCTTTCAGAGGGAGGTCTTGATCGGCTGAGATTGAAACGAGGAGGCCTTGGATGACCAAGATCTTCTCGGGGAGGTCCTAAGCTATAGTGTTTTACCGGGAGGAGATCTGGACGGTTCAGATTAGACCAAGGGAGGTCTTGAACGGTCCAGAACAACGCGAAGGGAGGTCCTGAGACTTAAAGACTTACAAATAAATCCTAACGCTCAGATCTAAAGCCGGGGAGGTCGCGAACGGCTAGGATGGAGCTAAAGAGGTCTGAGCGGGGTTTTCCTTGCATAAGGCCAGGGGTGGCTTTTTGACAAAGAGGACCCCGATGGTAGCCTAGGGTGGTTTCTCGAAATGACCAAGGGAGGTCTTTTAAAGAGGACCTCGGTGGAGGTCCAGAGGTGGCTTTTACAAAAATGACCTCGAGGAGGTCTTTTTGCGCAGAGTGGTCCTATCGGCTCGATGGAGTTCCACGAGGTCTTAAACGGTTAGGATCTAACCAGGAAGGTCCTAGTGCGTGAGATTTTACACGAGCCGATCTAACGGCTAAGAGTTAATCCCGTGAGGTCTTTAAAGGCCGAGGTGGAACTAGGGAGGTCACGGGACTTAGAAATTTCCATGAAACCCATCTACTGCATGCAGATCTCACCGAGGGTGGTCTTAACGGCCGAGATTAAGCGAGGGGAGGTCTTACACTTACGGGTTTTCACTGGGAAGATCTAAAGGTCCAGATCTAAACGTGGGGAGGTCTTAGACGGCCACGAAGAGCTCTAGGAGGTCGGGACTTAGTGGTACGCACGTTTTGCCGGCAAGACGACCTTAAAGAGCAATCTCTGACAAAGATTAAACATCCTCGCATCGCATTAATGCCAATCATTAGATCACAACTCCTGTCCGAGTACGACACGCAAAACGCCCGAGCACCCAAACGAGCTCACCGCCGGCGACGTAGGCCACGCCGGCGGAACCAAGAGCACACTAAGCTCACAATAGCGCAATGACCTAACTGAGACACTCGACGGCGGTGACGACCTTGAACGTCGGCGAGCCGAGAGGAGCGTGAGCAAGCCTTTGACAAAACCGAAAATAGGAAAAGGTTCGCTATGACCTAACCTAACACGCGCTCGAGCTCTAGGAGGCTAAAATAAACTCACCCGAGTGTTTGGAAGGTCCGAGGAAGACGGAGGGACTTGGGAAGGTCGACTAAGTCCGCGATGAAGAGCTTGCCGAGAGGAAGAAGAAGATGGCCTCGACCCCAAAGCTACTCCCAACTCGTGCACCACCGCAATGAGAACCAAGCCAAGTTAGAGCGGCTCGAGTTGAGGAGATCAAGATGATAGTGAACAAGGCCAGGAAGTTGCTGGGACCACTGGAGCCTGGAGGTCTTCGAGGAGAGCTCCAAAAGTGACAATGGAGGCAGGGAGGTGGTGGTGTTCGTGGGGGTTGAGTTTGAGGACCAACTCAAACTGAGGGAGCTCAAGCACAGCTAAGAACGAAGAAAGGATAGGAGAGGAAGGTCTCAGACTATGTATAGCCAGGGAGCTTGGCAAGGGCTAGGGCAACCCACTGTGAGCAAGAACCATGCCCCTGCCAAAGGCACGCACGACAGGACAAGTGGCAGAGCAGGTGAAGACTTTGGAGGTTAAAGCTGACTAGCAATAAATGCATGTCAGCAGAAAGAGCCGTTGACAAGAGGCGAAATGTGACATCTCACTGCCCAACTGCTCTGACCCTGACACACGCACAGAGGTGCGAAATTTCATGGCGGCAGACCTCAGGGAGGTCGTGAGGAAGAAACACAGCGCTAAGGAGGTCCTGGACGTCCAAGAATCGCCGAGGTGGGGAGGTCGTGAGCGCGGGCGAGGAGGTCCTGGGAGGTCGTGACCGCTGGATGGAGATCCAGTGGCTTGGACCACCCCGAGGCGCTGAGGGCGCTCAAGAGGTCCTCAGATCAGGAGGAGGTCGTGAGCGGCTTGATGGAGATCCAACGGCTAGAACGAGCGCGCACGAGATCGAGCTCGGGTGCGGCGCTGACGACATGGTCCAACCAAGTCGGTTGAGTTGGGCTCGGGTCCGAGTCCGAGTCTGACTCAACCAAACTTAGTCTTTCTGGTTTTTCGAAGGAGCTGCTCTTTGAAGAATTGTTTGAGGCAGCAAACCGACTCCAAAAATTATGAAATTTTTACAGGAGCTTGCTAGCTCAAACGAGGACCTAACATAAAATTTTCAGAGGCTTTGATGCTAAGGATTTTCCTCCAAAAATTTAACAAGGCACTGGTCCAAGGTTTGACCAGATTTTGAATTGGTTTGACTGACCTCCAAAAATATTCAAACAATATCTAAAAATTGTGAAACTTTTCAGAGGGGTCACACATCATCCCAAGAACTTAGGAGAAATATTTCCAGGAGATGATCCAGAGGTTTGACAAGATTGTTTTTGAAAGCCCAAGATTTGGATCAAGAGACTTGCGACTTCGTATTCCCATGACTTCTTGTACAATACTTGTTTGGTACAAAAGGAAATACAGGATGTAAGAAAAAGTTTTAATTTCTACTCATTTTCTTACATTTGAAACACAAGCTCAAAATTGGGATGTTACATAGCACGCACAAATGCTTGGTTTGGTGTAACAAGTAGCTCGGTCCTTAATTGACCCGGGCACCATTTCATTCACACCCAAAAGATCACACCATCTTACCATTGTGCCCAAGTCTAAATTGTTTTCATTTTCAGTTTTAGTTTTGCAATTTAGACAAAGCACAAGGCTGAAATATACAGGTTATAATAGTTTGTGTGATCAAGGTTATCGACAAGTCGATAACCGCCCATTTCTACCGATAACTAAGCATGATGACACGTAAACTACTAAGTGACAAGGGTTCATCCAGCGAACCCAAAATCACAGCAAGTAATCCTAGGCTTCAGTAGTAGAGGAATAAACATTTCCTACTGATAATGCATCTAGTAGGCCAGCTATCGACAATAGTTTAAAACAACATAGCAATGCATACATAGAATTTGCAAACAACATATTAGAATTTGAAAATAGTAGGAACAATATGATCAAATGAATGCTACATCTGCTTGCCTGGCTGAAGTGCAGGATCTGATGGTTGCTGTGGCTCAATATCAGTAATAAAATTATCTTCGGAACCTAATGTGAGGACCCGGAATATTTAACCAGTAACACTTAACCTCCAAATGGTTTTAGCGTTACTAATTAAACATTCTAAGCCTCGATGGACATATGTTTCCCAGAATTGCAACATATGCACATCATCACAAAATTACACATCATTTCCATACAACATATATCACTAAGTTCAACAACGACATAAAGTAAAGTTATTACAAAAGAGAGCCGACCGCCAAATAGATCAATATACAAGGATGACAATGAAGCAAAAGCGCCATAAGATGGCTAGAACAAAAGTCGACAGGTTAGCCAACATAACCCACAAGGCAACCGATCGCCGCCAAGCTAGTCGCCCGCAAGCTACCACAACACAACGCAAAGTGAGGCCCTTCAGCTCACCTTCCTCCTCCGCAACAAAACAATTAAGATAGCAACCGAGTACAAAGATTGTCTTTGTACCCGCAAGATCGACGTGTGGAATAGCGCACCTATTCATAAACTACATGCAAGCTTATTTAGGTGGAGGTCATATGTCTCATTTTGCATGAAGCCAACTTTATTTGCAATAATGTAGTACCCTTTAAAAGCAAGTTTGCAAATTTATTTTGTTATCAAAGTAATGTGAGTAAAGATACATACAAGTAACCACCGAAGTGACTAACCCAATAGTCACCACAACATAGCACGAATCCCGATTCGCACCACCCATCAAGTTTTAATTAAAAGGTTGTAGTCTAACTCTTGAAAGACCTTGCCAAGCGTGTCCATAACCTAGGACGAGGCTATTCGAATAGTTTTAACCTGCAGGGTGTACCAATGTACCCACACTTCAGATCGCCTTCAAGCCACACGCACACTCCGAAGGTATGTCGGCACCGCTAAGTCCTACGAGACATTTCCAATCTTGTGTATTAACTACGAGCCGCTCAGATGGGTAGAAACACCATACGCCACATTGCAAGCCGAAAGACAACAAATCCCATCACGGGTGAAGTCTTTCGGACACTACAATGCTCCCAACACCATCCCTCCCGCGACTCCCTGCGACTCGGGGCCAATACCCGCCAAAGTACTAAGTCAAGAGAGGTCCCATACCTCTAATGTGGTTAGCACGCTAAAATGCTTGGTTTAGTGTAACAAGATGTTCGGTCCTTGTTGACCGGGCACCATTCCGCCACACCCCACAATCACACCATCTTACCATTGTGCCCAAGTCTAAATCATTTTGTTTTTTTAGTTTTAGTTTTCATAAGTAGACATGGCACAAGGTGGAAATCATAAATCATAATAAGTTTTAGGTGATCAAGGTTATCGACAAGTCGATAACCGCCCATTTCTAGAAGCTAGGCATGGCTAAGCAATTAATTCGAACTACTAAGTGATAAGAGCCCATCCACGAACTCTAAATCACAGCAAGTAACCTAGGCCCATGGTAGTAGAGGATAATCATTTGCTAAGGAAATGCATCTACTAGGCCAACTATTAAAACAAAGTAGCAATGCATACATAGAATTTGTAATCAACACAAATACTTAAAATACTGGGATTAACATGATCAAACCGCTTGCTCGCTTGTCGTTGTTCAATTTGTTACTGAGGGTCGTTCTCGGGTTACCGCAAATGTCGAATCCTAAGCGAAAAGGCAAAAAGAACCAAGAACAACCAATAAGACTAGCAACACTTAAACAAAAGAGCAAGCAAAAATTATCCAAATACAGCGAAATTTATACACAAGGTAGAATACAAATATACCAAGACATAGAAACTGGAAAAACCTAATTTGGATTTGTATGCAAAAGATATTGCTTAAAAACTCATTTTTGGCCATAATTAGCACTGTAGCAAAAATATTTTCTAGAAGGATTTTGAAGCTGAAATTTTTATGGTAGCTACCTACTGGTATAGTGGTAACCCATATAAAATTTTAGGTCATTTGGAGTTAAGATGATTTAGTTATGACTTTTCTAAGTTCTACAACTAGCATATATCATTTCTCAGGAACATGAATAAAGGCAAAGCCTAGATCAATTTAAAGCATGTCTATAGGCCAAATTTACAGGTTGAGTTTGCTCACTTTGCAACTACAGAGAGGAAGTTATGTGTTTTACAAATTTTTCATGAATTTCTAGACCTCATTTTTCATTAAACAAGATCATGTTGTTTAAATCATTTTTGCTACAAAACAGGGCCTAATTTCATTCTCAGATTAAAGTTTATACTATAACAAAGCTACAAAGAATGGAATCATTCAAAAGGAGTTAAAATGACAAAGTTATGCACTTTTGAAATTTGAAACAAGAAAAGACTTAGGAAACTTGAGCTCTGGAGGTCCAAACGAATCGAAGACAAGGAGAGGTCGGGTCGTTAGATCAAGGTCCGACGGCCACGAGCCTCGACGCGACACAGCGCGCACAAGACCTCCTCCCAAGATCGGGAGGTCGGATCGTTGAGATCTGATCCAACGATCACGACCAGCTCGTGCACATCGCACGCAAGGAGGTCTCACGCGCTTGTCAGAGGTCGTGGACCGCCGATCGAGATCCGCGTCCCGAACACTAGGGAGGTCTTAAGGCTTTAAATCCAAGGAAGGAGGTGGGACGGTCAAGATCTCACGAGAGGAGGTCCCAACGGTCTAGATCTCGGGAGAGAGGTCCTACGCTAAATCCACGAGAAGGAGGTCTAACCCGTTAGATCTAAATCTAACGGTTTAGACCGAGGAGGAGGAGGTCCTAACGCCATCGATCCAGGAGGAGAGGTCCTAGACGGTCAAGATCTCCCGAGGGAGGTCTTGATCGGTGAGATTGACACGAGGAGGCCTTGGATGACCAAGATCTTCTCGGGGAGGTCCTAAGCTATAGTGTTTTACCGGGAGGAGATCTGGACGGTTCAGATTAGACCAAGGGAGGTCTTGAACGGTTCAGAACAACGCAGAGGGAGGTCCTGAGACTAAAGATTTACAAATAAAACCTAACGCTCAGATCTAAAGCCGGGGAGGTCATGGACGGCTAGGATGGAGCTAAAGAGGTCGGAGCGGGGTTTTCCTTGTATAAGGCCAGGGGTGGCTTTTTGACAAAGAGGACCCCGATGGTAGCCTAGGGTGGTTTTTGCGAAATGACCAAGGGGAGGTCTTTTGCAAAGAGGACCTCGGTGGAGGTCCAGAAGGTGGCTTTTACAAAAATGACCTCAAGGAGGTCTTTTTGCGCAGGAGTGGTCCTATCGGCTCAGATGGAGTTCCACGAGGTCTTAAACGGTTAGGATCTAACCAGGGAAGGTCCTAGTGCGTGAGATTTTACACAGAGCCAGATCTAACGGCTAAGAGTTAATCCCAGGAGGTCTTTAAAGGCCGAGGTGGAACTAGGGAGGTCCTGGGACTTAGAAATTTCCGCGGAAACCCATCTACGGTACAGATCTCACCGAGGGTGGTCTTAACGGCCGAGATTAAGCGAGGGGGAGGTCTTACACTTACGGGTTTTCACAGGGAGGATCTAAAGGTCCAAATCTAAACGTGGGGAGGTCTTAGACGGCTACGAAGAGCTCTAGGAGGTCGGGGACTTAGTGGTACGCACGTTTTGCCGGCAAGACAGCCTTAAAGAGCAACCTCGGACAGCATTAAACATCCTCGCACGGCATTAATGCCAATCATTAGATCACAACTCCTGTCCGAGTACGACACGGCAAAACGCCCGAGCACCCAAACGAGCTCACCGCCGGCGACGTAGGCCACGCCGGCGGGAACCAAGAGCACAGCTAAGCTCACAATAGCGCAGCGGACCTAACGGAGACACTCTCGACGGCGGTGACGAACTTGAACGTCGGCGAGCCGGAGAGGAGCGGTGAGCAAGCCTTTGACAAAACCGAAAATAGGAAAGGGCCGCTATGACCTAACCTAACACGCGCCGAGCTCTAGGAGGCTAAAATAAACTCACCCGAGTGTAGGGAAGGTCCGGAGGAAGACGGAGGGACTTGGGGAAGGTCGACGAAGTCCGCGATGAAGAGCTTGCCGGAGAGGAAGAAGAAGATGGCCTCGACCCAAAGCTACTCCCAACTCGTGCACCACCGCAATGAGAACCAAGCCAAGTTAGAGCAGCTCGAGTTGAGGAGATCAAGATGATAGTGAACAAGGCCGTGAAGTTCTTTGGGACCACTGGGCCTGGAGGTCTTCGAGAGAGCTCCAAAAGTGACAAGGGAGGCGGGAGGTGGTGGTGTTCGTGGGGTTGAGTTTGAGGACCAACTCAAACTAAGGGAGCTCAAGCACGCCTAAGAACGAAGAAAGGATAGGAGAGGAAGGTCTCGTGCTATGTATAGCCGGGGAGCTTGGCAAGGGCTAGGGCAACCCACTGTGAGCAAGAACCATGCCCCGCAAAGGCACGCTCGACAGGACAAGTGACAGAGCGGTGGAGACTTTGAGGTTAAAGGCGACTAGCAATAAATGCATGTCAGCAGAAAGAGTCGTTGACAAGGGCAAAAGGTGACATCTCATCGCCCAACCGCTCGACGACGACACACGCACGCAGGTGCGAAATTTCATGGCGGCAGACCTCAGGGAGGTCGTGAGGAAGAAACTCTGGCGCTAAGGAGGTCTGGACGCCCAAGAATCGCCGAGGTGAGGAGGTCGTGGCGCGGCGAGGAGGTCTGGGAGGTCGTGACCGCATTGATGGAGATCCAGTGGCTTGACCACCCGAGGCGCCGAGGCGCTCAAGAGGTCCTCGAGTTGGATCGGGAGGAGGTCGTGAGCGGCTTGATGGAGATCCAACGGCTAGAACGAGCGCGCAATACGAGACCGAGCTCAAGTGCGAGCGCCGACGACATGGTCCAACCAAGTCGGTTGAGTTGGGCTCGAAACACAAGTCGAGTCCGAGTCGACTCAACCAAACTTAGTCTTTACGGTTTTGAAGGAGCATCCAATTAATAATTCGCTCATGGCGAAATTTTCTACAATGATCTAAGGTCTGAAATTTTTATAGTGGGTAGATTATAACATTCTAATAACAACAAAGTTGGATTTACTAAATTTGGAGTCATACACATTTACTTATGATTTTTCTAAGTTGTAAATCTAATGCAAGTCATTTTACAGAATTATGAACATGCTCAAATCTTGTTCCATATGAAAGTATACTAATAGATGAATTTAACAAAATTGATTTTGCACAAATTGGATTTATACCGAAAAAGATATGCATTTTTCAAGATTAAATCTATTTCTGGAATATTCAAAATGACAGAAATCAAGTTATTTCTAGTTCTACAATTTTCTGCTATTGGAACATGCTTAAATCCATTTTTATAATAAACTTAAGTGATAACACAATTTATTACAGTTGGAATTATCTAAAAGCGATTAAAATGAATTAGCTATGAGTTTCTAAAGTTTTATATCATTTTGATTGTTAACTAACTACTTACCAAATACGAGACAAACTCAACTAATAGAATAAGGCGTGGACACTTATCCACCTTGATCTAAAATCTCACGGCTCACGTGCGCCAAAAACAGCGACGCCGCGACGAAACCTAATCGGAGCCCACCGTTGGATCACGATCCAACGGCGCACACGAGTGTATGCAACCGGACGGTGCGGTTGCTTGGCCAATCTCACCGCAGATCGGCGGATGGGCGGTCGAGCGCACCAACGGTCGGAAGGTCGATTGCATACAAGATCCGGCCGTTGATCGCAAGATCGACGGTCGAGAATGATCAAGGCATCCGGAGGGTCCGAATGCACTCACGATCAGGGCCGTTGATCAAGGGATCGACGGTGGCTAAAGATTGAAGTTCAAAAGGGAGATGCCAACACGTGGGGCACGCATGTCAGTGACCTTGAGTGTGAGGACCCCAGTTTATTTGGTTTGTAATGCTTAACCAACCACCTGGTCCTAGCATCACAAATCAAATAAACTGATCCTCGAGATATGTATACTTCCCAGAAAGCAGTATACACACCCCGGTACAAAATTAGACATCAACTCCATTCCACACATAGAGTCCAAACACCACACTTCCAAACGGAAGATAAACAAATAGTAACAATATTACAGACAATGGCCGACTGGCCACAAGATACACAAATAACAACAAAAAACACGGAAGCAAAAGTGCCATAAGATGGCTATAAACAAAGCCAATCGGTGTGCCTTCAACCCACAAGGCATCCGACCGACCGCCAAGCCTAGTCGTCACCCACGGCGACAAAGACTCACGAAGTGAGGACCCCGAGGCTCACCTTCTTCCTCTCGCAACAAAAACATTAAGCAAAGCACCGAGTACAAAGATTGTCTTTGTAACCGCAAGACCGACGTGTGAACTAGCGCACTGCTCATATGCTACATGCAAAGCTTGTTTAGTGGAGGCCATATGTTTTATTTGCATAAAGCCAATTTTCATTTGCAATAAGGTATACTGGTTTGAAGGCAAGTTTGCAATTCATTTTTAAGATTGGAATAACAAGAAGGATATTAATAACAATAGCGAAAGATAAACAACCTAGAAGTGACTATCCCAATAGTCACCCCAACAATAGCACGAATCCCGCATTCGCACCACCCATCAAGTTTTAATTTAAATGTTGTAGTCTAGTTCTTACGGGCGATCCGAGCGTGTCCATAACCTAGGACGAGGCTATTCGAATAGTTTTAACCTGCAGGTGTACCAATGTACCCACACTGCATCGCCTTTAAGCCAAAGCACACTTCCAAGGTATGCTGGCATGACTAAGTCCTACGAGACTGTTTCCAATATTGTGTATCAACCCGAGCCGTCAGATGGGTAGAAACACCATACGCTTACATGGTAAAGCCGAAAGACAACTACCCACTCGGGATAAAGCTTTTGGACAACTACCATGCTCCCACCTCCATCCCTCCCGCGACCTCCCGCGACCGGAGCCAATACACGCCAAAGTACTAGGTCAAGAGAGGTCCCATATACTCTAGTGTGGTTAGCACGCAAAATGCTCAAGACGGTGGCGCAAGTAACTCGGTCCTTAATTGACTCGGGCACCTTTCCAAATCACACCCAACAGATCACACCAGTCTTACCATTGTGCCCAAGTCTAAACCATTTTTGTTTTCATTTTTAGTTTTGCAGATAAACATAGCGTAAATGCTAAAACATAAAGTTATAGTAAATTTTGTGTGATCAAGGTTACCGACTAAAGTCGATAACGCGCCGCTTCTACCGATAGCTAAGCATGTCTAAGCAAGTTGACCCGAATCTACTAAGTGACAAGAGATCATCCAATGATCTCTAATCACAAAGAAATAACTTAGGCTCGTGTAGTAGAGATCCATATTTTGTCTACAGGATATGCAACTACGGATTTAACTAACCATTTTAACACAAATTAAGCGATGCATACATACAATTTGAAACAAAATATTAAACTTTAAAATACTGGGATTAATCATGATCAAACCGCTTGTTCGGTTGTCGTTGCTCAATATGGTGCGGAGGATCGTCCTCGTGGTTGCCGCAAATATCGAATCCTAACGATTTGAACAAAACAAATAATAAGAACGAATAACACCGCAAAACTCAAACATCACATACAAACACCAATATATACACCAAGGCTAGACTATCACAAAGAATGACAAACAATTGCTACAGAGACCCATCCACCTTTGCTAGGTTAACCACAAAATCAAACTTCTAACACGCTTTAAACTTTGGACAGGCTTTGATGGTGATTGTGTGCACATCTATTATTTAATCATCAAGTTAATAAATCAACAACAGCTAGGTTCTCTAACTCAACCATTACAAGCTGATATTACAGAACCTACAAAAGCTATTGACAATACTGACTAGTCAATTATCCAACTATGAGGTGCTAAACAAAATTCTAATTATGGTTGGCCTTAATAAAATTTCAGGTACTAACACACCTAAGCATTACACCAACATATAGGAAGGTTAACAATTACAACATGCTATCACTACAAGACCTTACTACACCGGTAGCAGAGGAAAGACAATTACAGAGACAAACCACTAGATTCATTAATGACTTCTTTAGATCACTTATGCCAACAAGGGTTTAAAAATCCATAATCACGAACTGACATAATTCCATACCAAACACTATTTCCTAAGGAACTCATCAAGACCTAAATAGCAAGCATGAAACCAATTTTCGACATCGACAATGTAAAACGACAACAGGGAAATATACAGAGAACTAGAACTAAAATGCTTTCAAACCTCTAATACCAATATTGATCAAGCATGAGAGTGAACTAAAGAACAATCATAATCATGATTAGCAGCTAACTAATTGGTTTTGAAGGAGTGGGCCCCACTGTCAGACAGACAGAGAGGGGAATAACAGAAGAAGAACAGAGGATCTCGGGCGGCTCTGGACCTGGATTCGCCGCCGGTGATGGAGTGGCGGCGCGGCCTGTGCGACGGGCAAAATGGGTCGCTTGAGGACCACTGAAGCTGACAGTGGTCGCGGGTTCGCCGGAGAAGCACGGTGGCGGCGCGCCGACGAGCTTGGCGCGGCGATGGGGTGACAAGGCGCGATCGCACTAGAGAGGAAAACAATGAAATTTAGCGCGCGCATGGGCATCGATGAGTTACCAGAACTCACCGCGTGCTTGGCGACGCAGCAGAGGCACCGAGTGGCCCGGCGACGAGAGCCCACGGCGGCGCAAGGCGATTAACGGCGGCAGGAGCCTGGGGTGAACGAGAGGACGAGTGAGAGAGTGGAGAAGAAAGGTGGAGTCCATGTGGTGCTCACCGAGCGAAGAATTGAGCCGAGCTCACCGGAGAAGACGCGCGGTGGAAAAAGCGGTTTCGGCCGACTTGGAGAAGAAAGGCCACGCGCAGCTCCACAAGCGATGAAACCCGAAATTCCTTGAGGGGTTTACTTCGAGGATGTGGAACACGCCGTGACGCGGCTGCCGCCGTGCTCGGAGATCACCGAGCAGCAGAACGCCGGGCGCGCGCGGCGCCACGGCTCGGAGCTCGGTGGAGAAGAACGGCAATGGAGACGAAACGAGGTAGGAAAGCCTTGGAGGGTTTTGTAGGAGCAAAGTGAGGCGCGAGGTGAGACGGTGGGCGGTGAAAAGACCGTGAGGTGAGGTGGCAAAGACGCATGTAGGCGCGGCCGGCGAGCGCGCGAGGCGAAGCGGTGCGCTGGAGCATGGCGAAGCGACGTGGCGGAAACAACCTGCAGGTGGGACCGCCCTGTCAGCGACTGACGAAACGGTGCGAACCGGTGGCTTGACTCGATCTGAATCGCTCCGACCGTTGGATCTGAGATGGACGGTCGAGATTGATGTATGCATTCGACAGTCGGTTAAGACGCAACGCGTGGATCGCTCGATTTGCATCGGACGGTCACGATCGATTGGACTCACGCGCGGTGCAGCTAGTTGACGCGACCGAGTCAAGTGGCGCGGGTCGGACTCGAGCCAGAGGTTGGGTTCGGGCCCGAGGAACAGTACTTTTAGAATTTGATTTAAAAGACAGAGAAGGTTTGGGGAATTTTTAGAGGTAGCTCCTGAGCTCCAAAAATTTCGAAATTTTTATGGTAGCTACTAGAGACAGAGAACAACCTTGTATAATTTTTCCAGAACTTTTATGCACTGCATTGTTCTAGAGAAAATTCACAAGCTGCTGTACAGGAGTTTGACCAGATTTCAAACAGAGTTGACTTGGCCATTTGAAATAGCAAACAAAATCTAAAAATTGTGAAATAATTCAGGAGGTAGATAGGATGATCAAGATGACAGGAAAATATTCCTAGGGATGATCACAAGTTTGAAGGCTAAGAATGTGCTGACAACAATTTCCATTCACAAGAATTTAATTCTAGAAAATGGAAATTGCTAGGGAAAAATGTAGAAACTTTCAAATGATTTTGAAGAGGCAACAAAAGTTTTTATTTCTCCTCAAAATTCTACATTTGAAATACAAACCCTAAGTTAGGGCTGTTACAAATCTCCCCTTACAGAATCTCGCCTGAGATTACGACATCTTGGGAGAAGAAGGATGGGTAATCTGCCGAGACGATCTTCCCGCTCCCAAGTGGCTTCATCCTCGGAGTGGTTCGACCACTGAACTTTGAGGAACTTGATCACACGGTTCCTCGTTCTGCGTTCAGCTTCTTCGAGGATACGAACGGGATGCTCGCGATAAGACAGATCTTCCTGCACATCGATATTTTCCAATGGTGTTTCCTCAGCTGGAACACGGAGGCACTTCTTCAATTGTGACACATGGAAAACATCGTGCACTCCTTCAAGTGTAGCTGGCAATTCTAGTTTGTATGCAACAGCTCCCACTTTATCGATGACGCGATATGGTCCAACATACCGAGGAGCCAACTTGCCCTTGACATCAAACGACGATGTCCTTTCAAAGGTGAGACTTTGAGATACACAAAGTCATTGGGCCGAAACTCAACTCACGGCGACGCCGACCGCATAGCTCTTCTCGCTCGATTGAGCTACGCGCAAGTGCTCACGAATCAATCGCACTTGACTTTCGGCCTCATTGATGGAATCCGCCAAAGAACCGCTTTCACCGCCTCTCACCGGTTCAACGGTGTTCGCGGCGCCGCCCATACAAAGCCTCAAACGGTGCCATACCAAGACTAGCCTCGAAAGTCGTTGTTGTAGGAGAACTTCGCAAGCGGTAGGCACTTCTCCCAATTCTTTCCATAGGAGAGAACACAAGCACGGAGCATGTCTTCAAGAACTTGGTTGATTCGCCCGTCGACCATCACCGAGGATGATAGGTCGAAATGAAAGAAAGACGGGTCCCCATGGCTTCCTCGCAGACTATGCCAAAACCGAGAGGTGAACAGAGAACCACGATCCGACACAATTGTTCGTGGCACACCATGCACTCACAATACGGGATATGTAAAGATCCGCTAAGCGATTCACATCAATCTTCGTTCGACCGAAGGAAATGAGCCACCTTCGTCAATCGATCAATGATAACCCATAATGCATCCTTCCCGCAGGAGTACGGGCGCACCGGTGATAAAATCCATGCCTCTGTAATCCCACTTCCATTCTCGTATAGGTAAGGGTGAAGAAGACCACCGACGCCGATGCTCGGCCTTGACACGACAACATATGTCACATCCGCCACGAACCCGCAATCTCGCGCTTCATGCGAGTCCACCGAATCTCTCGCCGCAGATCTTGGTACATCTTGGTAGCCCCGGATGGATGGACAAAGGCGAATCATGGGCTTCTTGAAGGATCAAATCCGCAACTCGGGATCTTTGGGACCACGAGACGCTGCCCAAACCATACAACACCGTGCTCATCCTCTCGTGAAACACTTGGTGATCCATTCTCGATGTTTTGCTTGATTTTACCCACACCATCATCCGATTGTTGTGTCGCTTGATTTGATCCACCAAGGTTGGTTGCACAACCAAGGCGCAAGGGAACCATGTTCAACCAAACCCAAGTTGAGACGCTGAAACTCGCAAGCGATGCGAGTTCTTGCTCTTGGATCATCAAAGTATTGCAATACACCTTTCGACTAAGTGCATCAAGAACCACATTGGCCTTGCCGGTGATACCGAATACCCATGTCATAATCTTTGATCAATTCTAGCCATCTCCTCTCGCTCGAGGTTCAGATCCGCCGAGTGAACAAGTATTTCAAACTCTTGTGGTGGAATACACCTCACAATGTTTCCGATCAAATAATGCCGCCAAATCTTGAGTGCATGAACCATCGCAGCAAGCTCTAAATCATGGGTGGGATAATTGAGCTCATGAGGCCTCATTTGCCTAGATGCATAGGCAATCGCCTTGCCTTCCGCATAAGAACACATCCGAGTCCCCGACGAGAGGCATCGCAATAAATATCGAAGCTCTTGTGGATATCGGGAAGAGTAAGGATGGAGTGAAGTCAACCGCCGCTTGAGCTCAAAGCTCTCATCACAAGCAGAGGACCATACAAACTTCTTGTCCTTCTTAAGCAATTCACCATCGGCTTATGCGATCTTGGAGAAGTTCTCGATAAAGCGGCGATAATAGCTCGCTAAACCAAGAAAACTCCGCACATCGGTGGTCGACTTTGGCTGTCCCAAGATAGAACATCGCTGACCTTCTTTGGGATCCACAGCTATGCCTCCGGTGAAAGAACATGGCCCAAAATGCCACTTCCTTCAACTAACTCACATTTCTTTGAACTTTGCATACGGTGATGCTCCATAACTTGCCCAAAACAATCTTCGATGCTCAAGATGCTCGCTTGATCTTGGAATAGATAAGAATGTCATCAATAAAAACCACCACAAATTTGTCCAAATACTCCATGAATACGAATTCATAAGGTTCATGAACAACGCTGGAGCATTGGTCAAACCGAAGACATGACGGTGTACTCGCATGTGCCATAACGAGTAGTGAAAGCCGTCTTCGAATATCCTCATACGATCCGACTTGATGATAGCCCGACTCGGATCAATCTTGGAGAACACTTGAGCTCCGCATAACCGGTCAAAAGATCATCAATGCGGGCGAGGATATTTGTTCTTCACCGCCACCTCATTGAGAGGACGGTAATCAACACACATGCGCAAAGTCTTGTCCTTCTTCTTCACAAAGATCACCGGACAACCCCAAGGAGATGAACGGGACGGATGAAACCCTTTGCTTGGAGCTCGCCAAGCCGCTTCTTCAATTCTTCTAGCTCATTGGGAGGCATCCGACACGGCGCCTTCAAATCGGAGCGATGCGGCAGCAACTCGATGACAAACCTGTGTCTCGAACCGAGGCATCCTGCAAATCTTCGTGAAAGACATCCACAAAGTCGATACTATGGGAACATCTTGAATTCGCAAGGTGGCTTTGCTTCTAATGCACATAGACACGGGCCCAAGCCGTGGCGAAACCCGCTTGCTCACCCGAAGGGTCGGTAAGATAGACAATCTTCCCGCACAATCGATTTGCCCCAAGTGTTGGGACAACCAATCCATGCCAAGAATCACATCGGACTCATTGAATCGAGCGTAATGAGATTTGCCAAAAATCCCACTCCTTCAACTATGATAGGAACATCCCGACATCAGAATCGGCTCTCATTTCCGACCCGAGAGCGGATGAGCAAAGGAACTTCCAAAGGAACACGGTGAAGACCACTAACAGCAGCAAATGATCTTGAAATAAAGAATGCGATGCTCGTAATCAAATAATACCGCAGCGGGACGAGAATTAACAAGAAGTGTACCCATCAAGACATCCGCGCCCCGAGCCTCCTCGGTGAAAGGTGGTTCACTCGACCACCGCCGCACTCGGTCTTCGAATAATCTTACGTCGCGGGTGATCGCTCCCCGCCGCGTCCTCCATTAGGACGAGGGGCTGCTGCAACACTCTGAGGGCAGGCATTCGCATAATGGCCCTTGTTGTGGCAGCGAAAACAAGTCACCTCGGCCGCCGGATTGCGGAGACCGCTCTGCTGCTGGATCGCAGGCGCACGTGGCTGAAACACGGCCTGCGGTGGGCGAGGAGCTGGTGCAGATGGTCTCGGCGCCGGTGGAGCAAAAGAACGGGCCATCGTGCCGCCCACCGAGGACTAACGAGGTGGTGTGAGTAGAGCGATGCGCGCCCCATTTGCGCTGCGGGACTCGCCAGCCGCTTTGCCTTATGCTCGCAACGATGGCCTTATCTACCAAGGCTCGAAAGTCCGAGAAGTCCACAATAGATAGCTTGTCCTCGCAGCCTCCTGACAAGCCATCCATAAACTTCTCCCGCTAGCCTCATCTCGAGGCCACCTCACCCGAGCATAACGAGCCGATGATTGAACTCGTAAAGGTACTCCGTCACGATTTGCGCCCTTGCTTGAGCGCGAGGAACTCTTTTTCTTGACTTCATCAAAGCCATCCGGGATGTGGGCCCGACGAAAAGTGACCGGAACTCCTCCCACGCGACCACATGGCGCGGCCGCATGGCGAGATAGTTCTCCCACCATGAGAGTGCCGCGCCTCAAGGCCGGTGGGACGCGAAGAGCGCCTTGTCCTCGCGCTCGCATCGAGCTATGTTGAGCTTTCGCCAACCATGCGCAGCCAATCGTCCGCATCGAGAGGGTCCTCAGAGCGGGAGAAAGTCGGCGGTTGTGTACGGAGGAACTCTGCAAGTCCCCCGCGAGTCTGGTGGCCGCCACCACCGGCAGGAGTGGAGGTATTCCTAGCAATAACCTCCAAGATGCGCGTCTCGTCCATGCGGTTTCGCCGATCTCGAGCGAGAACCTCACCATGGTCGGAGGAGGGGAAGCTCCTCATCATGACCACCTCCGATCGCCACGCGTTCTCCGGCCATCCTGTTTTACTAAGACAAGTTAGCAACAAATTTAAGAGCAAGAAAGCCAAAATTCATGAAAGCAGTCCAGAAACAAACACAAGGCAGGATAAAGTTCGACCAGCAAAAATCAGACACATAACTACTCCCTTTACATCTTACCCTATTATCCCCACAAGTTTTAGTTGGATTAAACTTCATGGTTCTCCCAAACTAATTCCACCTGTAGTAACTATCTTTGAAAGGTGAAGAGAGAAACCAAGTTTCAAAACTTAAATTAGAGTAAGATGAGAGTAGAAAGCTAAGATAGGTAAGGAATAAAATCGAGAATCGCACTAGGTTTTCATAAACCTTTTATAATTTGAAAATAAGACTTTCAAAATACCCTAAGGACGACTATGCTTGGGTTACTACGGTCGAATGGCTCGATACCAACTTTGTGAGGACCCAGTTTATTTGGTTTGTAATGCTTAACCAACCACCGGTCCTAGCATCACAAATCAAATAAATCGATCTCGAGATATGTATACTTCCTAAAGAAAGATACACACCCCGGTACAAAATTAGACATCAACTCCATTCCACACATAGAGTCCAAACACCACACTTCCAAACGGAAGATAAACAAATAGTAACAATATTATGTATAATGGCCGATCGCCACAAGATACACAAATAACAACAAAAAGACAATGGAAGCAAAAGTGCCATAAGATGGCTATAAACAAAGCCAATCGGTGTGCCTTCAACCCACAAGGCATCCGACCGACCGCCAAGCCTAGTCGTCACCCACGGCGACAAAGACACTCACGTAGTGAGGACCCCGAGGCTCACCTTCTTCCTCTGCAACAAAACATTAAGCAAAGCACCGAGTACAAAGATTGTCTTTGTAACCGCAAGATCGACGTGTGAACTAGCGGACTGCTCATATGCTACATGCAGCTTGTTTAGTGGAGGCCATATGTTTTATTTGCATAAAGCCAATTTTCATTTGCAATAAGGTAATACTGGTTTGAAGGCAAGTTTGCAATTCATTTTTAAGATTGGAATAACGAGAAGGATATTAATAACAATAGCGAAAGATAAACAACCTAGAAGTGACTATCCCAATAGTCACCCCAACAATAGCACGAATCCCGCATTCGTACCACCCATCAAGTTTTAATTTAAATGTTGTAGTCTAGTTCTTACGGGCGTATCCGAGCGTGTCCATAACCTGGGACGAGGCTATTCGAATAGTTTTAACCTGCGCAGGTGTACCAATGTACCCACACTTGCATCGCCTTTAAGCCAAAGCACACTTCCAAGGTATGCAGCACTGACTAAGTCCTACGAGACTGTTTCCAATATTGTGTATCAACCCGAGCCGCTCGTATGGGTAGAAACACCATACGCTTACATGGTAAAGCCGAAAAGACAACTACCCACTCAGATAAAGCTTTTGGACAACTACCATGCTCCCACCTCCATCCTCCCGCGACCTCCCGCGACCCGAGCCAATACACGCCAAAGTACTAGGTCAAGAGAGGTCCCATATACTCTAGTGTGGTTAGCACGCAAAATGCTCAAGACGGTGGCGCAAGTAACTCGGTCCTTAATTGACTCGGGCACCTTTCCACCACACCCAACAGATCACACCAGCCTTACCATTGTGCCCAAGTCTAAACCATTTTTGTTTTCATTTTTAGTTTTGCAGATAAACATAGCGAAATGCTAAAACATAAAGTTATAGTAAATTTTGTGTGATCAAGGTTACCGACTAAAGTCGATAACCGCCCAGATTCTACCGATAGCTAAGCATGTCTAAGCAAGTTGACCGAATCTACTAAGTGACAAGAGATCATCCAATGATCTCTAATCACAAAGAAATAACTTAGGCTCGGGTAGTAGAGATCCATATTTTGTCTACAGGATATGCAACACGGATTTAACTAACCATTTTAACACAAATTAAGCGATGCATACATACAAATTGAAACAAAATATTAAACTTTAAAATATGGGATTAATCATGATCAAACCGCTTGTTCGGTTGTCGTTGCTCAATATGGTGCGGAGGATCGTCCTCGTGGTTGCCGCAAATATCGAATCCTAACGATTTGAACAAAACAATGAATAAGAACGAATAACACCGCAAAACTCAAACATCACATACAAACACCAATATATACACCAAGGCTAGACTATCACAAAGAATGACAAACAATTGCTACAGAGACCCATCCACCTTTGCTAGGTTAACCACAAAATCAAACTTCTAACACGCTTTAAACTTTGGACAGGCTTTGATGGTGATTGTGTGCACATCTATTATTTAATCATCAAGTTAATAAATCAACAACGACTAGGTTCTCTAACTCAACCATTACAAGCTGATATTACAGAACCTACAAAAGCTATTGACAATACTGACTAGTCAATTATCCAACTATGAGGTGCTAAACAAAATTCTAATTATGGTTGGCCTTAATAAAATTTCAGGTACTAACACACCTAAGCATTACACCAACATATAGGAAGGTTAACAATTACAAAGATGCTATCACTACAAGACCTTACTACACGGTAGTAATGAGGGAAAGACAATTACAGAGACAAACCACTAGATTCATTAATGACTTCTTTAGATCACTTATGCCAACAAGGGTTTAAAAATCCGTAATCACGAACCGATTGAATTCCATACCAAACACTATTTCCTAAGGAACTCATCAAGACCTAAATAGCAAGCATGAAACCAATTTTGACATCGACAATGTAAAACGACAACAGTGGAAATATACAGAGAACTAGAACTAAAATGCTTTCAAACCTCTAATACCAATATTGATCAAGCATGAGAGTGAACTAAAGAACAATCATAATCATGATTAGCAGCTAACTAATTGGTTTTGAAGGAGGCCCCACCGCCGATGCATGCAGAGAGGAATAACGTAAGAAGAACAGAGGATCTCGCGGCTCGGGACTGGATTCGCCGCCGGTGATGGAGTGGCGGCGCGCTCGGCGACGGGCAAATGGGTCGCTTGAGGACCACCGGCCGCGATGGTCGCGGGTTCGCCGGAGAAGCACGGTGGCGGCGCGCGACGAGCTTGGCGGCGGCAGTGGGGTGACAAGGCGCGATCGCACTAGAGAGGAAAACAATGAAATTTAGCGCGCATGGGCATCGATGAGTTACCAGAACTCACCGCGTGCTTGGCGACGCAGAGAGGCACCGGAGTGGCCCGCGACGAGCCACGGCGGCGCAAGGCGATTAACGGCGGCAGGCACTCGGGTGAACGAGAGGACGAGTGAGAGAGTGGAGAAGAAAGGTGGAGTCTGTGGTGCTCACCGAGCGAAGAATTGAGTGGAGCTCACCGAGAAGACGCGGCGGTGGAAAAGGCGGTTTCGGCCGGACTTGAGAAGAAAGGCCACGCGCAGCTCCACAAGCGATGAAACCCAAATTCCTTGAGGGGTTTACTTCGAGGATGTGGAACACGCCGTGACGCGGATCGCCGTGCTCGAGATCACGGAGCAGCGAGAACGCCGGAGGCGTCGCGGCGGCGCCACGGCTCCCGGAGCTCGGTGGAGAAGAACGGCAATGGAGACGAAACGAGGTAGGAAAGCCTTCTGAGGGTTTTGTAGGAGCAAAGGAGGCGGCGAGGTGAGACGGTGGGCGGTGAAAAGACCGGTGAGGTGAGGTGGCAAAGACGCATGTAGGCGCGGCGGCGCGAGAGCGCGCGGCGAAGCGGTGCGCTGGAGCATGGCGGTGACGTGGCGAAACAACTGCGAGTGGGACCGCCATCGGCCGATCGACGAACGGTGCGAACCGGTGGTTTGACTCGATCTGAATCGCCCGACCGTTGGATCCGAGATGGACGGTCGAGATTGATGTATGCATTCGGACAGTCGGTTGCGCGACGCAACGTGGATCGCTCGATTTGCATCGGACGGTCACGATCGATTGGACTCACGCGGTGCAGCTAGTTGACGCGACCGAGTCAAGTGGCGCGGTCGGACTCGAGCCAGAGGTTGGGTTCGGGCCCGAGGAACAGTACTTTTAGAATTTGATTTAAAAGACAGAGAAGGTTTGGGGAATTTTTAGAGGTAGCTCCTGAGCTCCAAAAATTTCGAAATTTTTATGGTAGCTACTAGAGACAGAGAACAACCTTGTATAATTTTTCCAGAACTTTTTATGCACTGCATTGTTCTAGAGAAAATTCACAAGCTGCTGTACAGGGAGTTTGACCAGATTTCAAACAGAGTTGACTTGGCCATTTGAAATAGCAAACAAAATCTAAAAATTGTGAAATAATTCAGGGAGGTAGATAGGATGATCAAGATGACAGGAAAAATATTCCTAGGGGATGATCACAAGTTTGAAGGCTAAGAATGTGCTGACAACAATTTCCATTCACAAGAATTTAATTCTAGAAAATGGAAATTGCTAGGGAAAAATGTAGAAACTTTCAAATGATTTTGAAGAGGCAACAAAAGTTTTTATTTCTCCTCAAAATTCTACATTTGAAATACAAACCCTAAGTTAGGGCTGTTACATTGAGTCACAACCGCGAACGTTTAACCCACGTGCACAGTGCACTGGGCCCACATGTCAACGACTAAGAGTGGCGGTTTAGGACAGAATTAATGCTTCTAATGATTATCATTAAATAGACACTAATGACTCCTGGATTTGGATTATGACCCCTCGGGCCCACAAGTCAGCGACCCAGAGGTAATTTTCCGACAGCGATTAATGCCGACACATTAATTAATCAATGATTAAGCGTTAATGATGTCGGAACAGTGCGGAGTCGAGCCAGAGGGTGATTTAAGGATGTTGGGCCCACACGACAGTGGCTCAACGATAAGGATTAAGACACCATTAACGAACTAATGATTGGCAATCACTATGTAATTAATGTGTCCTAATCAAAAGACAAAAATGGGAGTTCTGTGCCGGCAAAAACCCGAGCGGCTATAACGGCTCGTCGCCGGCGACACTGGCTGCGGCGGCGCCGAACAAGAACCAAAATGGAATCGCAATAGGACTACGAACCTAGTGGTGGCATTCTCACCGGCGGTGAGGGACTAGAACGCCGGCTAGCCGGAAAATGAAAATGGAAGCTTTTACTGCTAAGTGCGAAAATAGCGAAAAGCTCCGCTGCAGTCCAAGGAAGCGGGTACCAGAGCCTCTAAGGACTAATAAGAAGCTACCTGGATGAAGGGAAGCTTCAAAGATGGCCGGAGATGCTTGATCACGGAGGAAGCTCGCTGGACTCGGAGAAGAAAGATTGAAAATGACACCCTGAGCCAAATGAGCGATACCAAAGCATCAATATAGCTTCATTAAGGTCCACAGAAGCTACATGAGCAAGTAATTAGAAAATGGAGCACTCACCTGAGCTGAGGAAGAAGATGACCAATTTCAGCCGAATTTGAACAAACCCCAAATTGGACAATTCCTGAGAATCAAATCCAAAATTAAGTGAGGGGAAATGTTCAAGATAGTAAAGAGATAAGGATAGGGAAAGAAACATGAAGGAGAACCACTGGAACACCAAGAACACCAATGGAGCTCTTCGGGTCAACAATGGCAACTTGCCATTCTTGAGGTGTTAAGCTCCAATACTGTAAATGGAGCTTGATGGTGGTCTAAAGAAATACCAGGAAGTGATTTGGGTGCTTATAAGGCCTTGGAGGCATTAGGGTTTGCACCACAAGCCTTTCGGGCGGCAAAGCACAGAGCACAAGCTGCGGCCGACAAGGATAAAAGATGGTAGACGTGCAATAGGGCATGGCATGGCCGAAGGTGTCTCCCACGACCCTCACTATTGACTAGGGTGGCTGTAGGAAGCATGACAAGACACTGCCATCACCCCTACTGTGCTCGCACGGCCGAAGGTTGAACATGACCAGCGAAAAAGGCTCGGGCGTTCCAGAGCCCTACGATTTAAATCGAACGGCTAAGATAGCGCCACGCCTCCGGGCTTTAAAACACAACGAAAAGATTACGAGCCCTAGGATTAGAAATGAATGGCTCAGATTGCCCCACGTCGCGAACGTGGTTTACAACAGAGGGACAAGCGAGCGTTGGATCTTAATCCAACGGCTCTGATTCAAACCAACAACCGGAGGGTCCGAAGGTTTCGGCGCATCTGGGCGGTTGGATGGAGATCTAACGGTCGACATTCATTTAAGCAACCGGAAGGTCCGAATGTTTACACGCGCGCGGGCCGTGCGATTTAGATCCAAAGGCTGAGAATGGACGCGCGTTTTTAAAGACAGGCTCGGTGCAGTTAGTTGACTGGACCGAGTCAATTGGCTCGAGCCCGAGTCTGACTCGAACCCAAGGCACAGTGAGACTAGGTTTGACTTCAAAATTAGAACAAAGACTTTGAAGGATTTATTTGAGGTAACAAATTAACTCCAAAAATTATGAAATTTTTACAGGAGCTTGCTAACTCAGATATTAACCTTGTGTAAAATTTTCAGAGGTTTTTTATGCTATGAATAAATCTCCAAAAATTATGCAAGGCTCTGTTTCAAGGTTTGACTAAAAGTCAAACAGGTTTGACTGCCTCTAAAAATATTCAAACAATTTCTAAAAAATTGTGAAATTTTTCAGAGGGGTCACATACCATCACAGAAACTTAGGAAAAATATTTTCCCAAGATGATCACAATATTTGACAAGATTGTTTTTGGAATATCAAAGTTTGGATCAAATGGGCTTGTGACAATGTATTTCCATAACTTCTTACAACAGATGTTCAAAGCTTACAGGAAATACATGATGTAAGAAAAAGTTTTAATTTCTACTGATTTTCTTACATTTGAAACACAAGCCCAAAGTTGGGATGTTACATACCCCTTCTCGATCCTTTTTCGAAGACCGAGTCCAATCCAGTCGAAGCAATCGCCTGCTTCGCCACGTGTAGGTTGATCAACGGCTCTCATCATGTCGGCAAGTCTCTCCCGTCCGGATCCCACAGGAACCACCAAGGCACTTGCACCGACCCCCGCGCCGCTCGATCAACTTGTCGCACCGAACCGCCCGTTCGATCATCCTCGTCCATTCTGCGTCACGCTTGAGTCACTTGACCTCACCCGGCATCCATGATCGTTCTGGACCTCAGCTCTCCAAGCTTAGTCCCGATCCTTTCGCCGTTGACCGTCATTGACCTTCAAGACACCTGTACAGCAATAGACAGAGAAATTGTCTCTGGGAACAAGTTCTTCACAACTTGACCCACGTCAGTATAAACATGCAATATGCCACACATATGCAACGATAAACATGGATATGACCTATCCCAAAATTACTTAGCCAATGAAAACAATATTCAGCACAAAACCGGTCAGACCGCCATTCAATGGCCGGTCAGACCACCTGAACCTGACAGCCTTTGAACATTTGCCGAAAACACAAGAAATAGCAAACCAAAAGTGTCAGTGCCAATTGTAACATCATCTTAATATCGTGCACATATCCTCATGATATCCACAACAGCATAAATATTTAAAATACTAGGATTAACATGATCAAATTGCTTGCCTTGCTGGGATTGGTCTTGCTGCAGAGGGGAGTGCTTAGGTTCAATAAACTCTTCGGAACCTAACGCGAAAAGGCGATAAAACTAATAAGAACGAAGAACACCCAAAAGGAACTCAACAGCAAAGAACATCCAAATCCTATGAAATTTATACAGCAGCTAGAGGTTGATTTTAGACAATTTTAGAAACAAGAATCACTTCATTTGGACTTATCATGAAGAAGTTATGGCTAAACTAAGTTCTCTCAGCCCGAAAAACCCTAATTAAATTAATTTCGGTTACTGTTCATGGCAAAAATTTCTAGAATGATTTGGAATCTGAAATTTTTATGGTAGGTAGCTAAGGTCATCCTAAGAACAGCAAAGTTGAGTTTACATCATTTGGAGTTATAATGAATTAGTTATGATTTTTCTAAGTTCTAAAACTAGTAGATCATTAATTTCAGTGGCAAGGATCAAATTAAGGCCTATTCTACATTACAGTACATTCCTAGTGGGTTTTAACAAAATTTAGTTTGCTCAGTTTGAAATCACAGAGAATAAGTTATGCATTTTACAAATTTTCAATGAATTTCTAGACATCCATTTTGTATTAAACAAGTTCATGCAGTTTATATCATTTTTGGCTACATAACAGTGCCCAAATCCATTCTCAGATTAAAGTTCATTCTATAACAGAGCTAAAGCAATTGGAATCATTCAAAAAGGAGCTAAAATGACAAAGTTATGCACTTTTGAAATTTGAAACAATCCAAACTTCGAAAATTTGAGCTCTCGGGAGGTCCAAATGAACTGAATGAATACGGGGAGGTCGTGGGCCGTTGATCTTGCATCGCAAGGCCACGGGCCTCGAAGCACAGCGCACAAAAGACCTCCTCCCGCTCTGGGGAGGTCCGGACCGTTGAGATTGGATCCAACGGCCACGACCAGTGCATGCACCGCGCACGCAAAGGAGGTCCTCGCGCCTAACGGAGGTCATGACCGTTAGATCAAGATCTGACAGTCCAGAGCTCCACGAGGAGGTCCTAAGGCTAAATCTACGGAGGGAGGTCTGGACGGCCAGGATCTCTCGGGGGAGGTCCTAACGATCTAGATATCCAGAGGGAGGTCCTACGGCTAAAGTTCACCCGAGGAGGTCCTGACTTCTAAGATCTCGCAAGGGAGGTCTTAACGGTCACGATCAAGCGGAGGAGGTCCTGGGCGACAGGGTTTTAACGGGAGGAGATCTGGACGGCTCAGATTAGATCTAGGGAGGTCCTAAATGGTCCAGATCGACACGGAGGGAGGTCCTGAGACTAAAGATTTTACAAAGATCTAACGTTCAGATCTAAACCTAGGGAGGTCGTCTACGGTCAGGATTAATTCGAGGAGGAGGTCCGAGGTGTTCTTTATAAAAGACCAGGGGTGGTCTTTTACAAGGAGGACCCCGAGGGTGGTCTAAGGGGTGGTCTTTGCAAAATGACCAAGGGGAGGTCTTTTGCGCACGGGGGAAGATCTAAACGGATAGGATTTAACCGGGGTGGTCCTAGACGGTTAGGATCGACTCAAGGGGAGGTCCTAGCACTTAAGGTTTTCTCAGGCAAAGATCTAACGGTCTAGAGCTAATCCAGAGTGGTCTTTAACGGCGGAGATTACTCTAGGAGGTCTTGGGACTTAGAATTTACACCGAAACCCTCTACGGTACAGATCTAACCGGGGGTGATCTTAACGGCTGAGATTAAACTAGTGGGATGTCCTGAGGAGGGAGGTCTTTGCGGACGTGCGAGAAGAGGTCCGACGGCTAAGATTAACCACAGAGAGGTCTTTAACGGCCAGATCTTCTTTGGGAGGTCGAGCGGGGAGATCTGGGTGGGGTTTTGCCGTACGACAACAGGAGGAGGAGGCCCACTCGCAGCGAGAGGCTCCTCAAAGATTCCGACAGCCAATCATTGGCTACTGGGCTGTCCGAATCTTACGTGATAAAAGCCCGAGTGCTAACACGAGCTCACCGCCGGCGATGGGGAGCTCGCTGGCGAGAACCAAGGACATGGCTGAGTTCTAAATAATGCCGAGAACCTAAAGGACGTGCTCTCGACGGCGGCGACGGCCTGGAACGCTGGCGAGCCGGAGAGAGAGGAAGGAGTACAATACGGCAAAACTACGAAAACTAAACGGGCTCTACGACGACTAGAAAACGCAAAGACCAAGCTAAGAAAAGGGCACCTAAGGCAGAGAGGGGACCAAGGTGGTCGGAGGAACTTGGAGAAGGCCGATGAGGTCCGGTGACGAAGAGCTCGCCGGCGAAGAGGAAGAAGACGATCTTGACCCCGCAAAGCAGCTCCCAACTTGTTCATCTCTGCAATGGTGAACCAATCTAAGTTAGAGCAAGCTCTAGGTGATCAAGATGACAGTGAAACAGGCAAGAATGTTGATGGGACCACTGGAGCTCGAGTTTCGGCAGGGAGCTCCAAGGGTGACAATGGTGGTAGGGGGGTGGTTCTCTCGGGTGCTCAAGCTTGGGGCTCACACTCACAACCGAGGGAGTCCAAGCAGCAACCAAGAGTGGGAAAATGAAATTGAGGAGGGCCTTTAGCTAGATAAAGCCGGGGAGCTCGGACATGGGTGTGGACAAGCCCCACTGTGAACAAAGTCCATGCTCCTGCCATGAACTTGGTAGATTTGACAAGAGCAGGTAGGTAGGGGATGACTTCTTAGGGCTAGGCTCTGACACCATCAATGCATGGCAGAAAGAGGCGTTGGGAAGGACCCAAAAAGTGACAGGCCACCGTTCCCAACTGCTCTGACCCTGACACACGCACAGGTGCGGAAAACCATGATGACCAGAGCTCAAGGAGGTCGGGAGGAAGAAATACAGGGCTAAGGGAGGTCCTGGACGTCCCTGATGCACTCGAGGTGGTCCTGGACGTCCCAGATCACCCGAGGCAGAGGAGGTCCGAGCGCACGGGGAGGTCTAGGGGAGGTCTTGACCGCAGGATGGAGATCTAGTGGCCTGGACCACCCCGAGGCGCTGAGATCAGAGGAGAGGTCTGGGGCACTGGATGGAGATCCAACGGCCCACACACGCGCGCACAAGCTCGAGTGCGGCGCTGGTGACTCGACTCGACCGAGTCAGTTGACTGGGTCGGACTCGGGTCTGACTCGAGCCCCAGTCAGACTCAGACCAGAATTTGGGTTTTGAACTAATCTGAAGTTTGGGGATTTATTTGAGGTAGCAAACTTACTC
This sequence comes from Ampelocalamus luodianensis, assembly GCA_036346255.1. NCBI lineage: Eukaryota > Viridiplantae > Streptophyta > Magnoliopsida > Poales > Poaceae > Ampelocalamus > Ampelocalamus luodianensis. The sequence continues at coordinate 52,296,124 of CM070625.1, read as the reverse complement.
CAAAAATTATGAAATTTGTACAGGAGCTTGCTAGCTGAGTTATTGGCCTTATGTAAATTTTGCAAAGGTTTTTGTGCTATACTTTTTCCTCCAAAAATTCCACAAGGTGCTGGTCCACAGTTTGACCAGAATTTAATTGGGTTTGACTGACCTCCAAAAATATTCAAACAATTTCTAAAAATTGTGAAATTTTTCAGAGGGGTTACACATCAACCGAAGAATTTAGGAAAATTATTTCCAGGAGATTATCACAAGATGGAACAAGAATGTTTTCGAAGGATCAAGATTTAAATAAACGGACTTGTGACTTGGCATTTCCACAAGTCTTGTACAGGAACTGTTCAGTACAAACAGGAAATACATGATGTAAGAAAAAGATTTAATTTCTACTCATTTTCTTACATTTGAAACACAAGCCCCAGATTGGGATGTTACACCCCACGTGTCAGCGCTCCATGTTGCACTTCGATCAAAGGCCACCGTCCATTTTGCGATCTGCGGCCCAGATCTGAGAAACATTCGAACCATCCGGTTCCCCTCTTCATTCTGGACCGTCCATCTCACGATCTGCGGCTGAGATCGTGTGTTCAATAGGACTCTCCGTTAGAGGTGTGCTCAGAGCCGTTCATCTTTAGATCTGCGGTCGTGGTTGGCCGAGGCAACCGCACCGTCCGAATGCATCATTCCTCGTGAGCCGTTGGATCATGATCCAACGGTGGGCTCCTTTTAGAGATCGCGAGCGTGAGCTGTTCCCGGCGCGCGTGGGCCGTAGGATGTTAGATCGAGGGCTCTCGAGCGTCCACGTCATTTATTTCCGGTTGAGTTGGATTTCATTTCTGTAAGTATTTATTTATCAACTGAAAATTGTATCAAAACTTTAGAAACTCATAACTAATTCGTTTTAAATCCTTTTTAGATGTTTCCAACTGTAATAAATTTCTGCGCCTCTGTAGTTTTATAGAAAATTGTGTAACTCAAATAATTTGATTTCTGCCAATTTTGAATATCCCAAAAATAGAATTTAACTTGTAAAATGCATATCTTTTTCTGTATAACTCCAAATTGTGCAAAATCAATTTTGTTAGATTCCTCTGTTAGTGTGCTTTAATATGAAATAGGTTTTGAACATGTTTATGTTTCTGGAAAATGTAATGTGCTAGGTTTACGACTTAGAAAAATCATAAGTAAATCATTATAACTCCGAATTTAGTAAACTCAACTTTGCTGTGATTAGGATGACATAAGCTACCTACCATAAAAATTTTGAGTTCTAGATCATTATAGAAATTTTCGCCATGAACAGTACCAATAATTAATTTAGTTGATTTAATAGGCTGAGAAAGAGTATTTTGGCTGTAACTTTTGCATCCTAGATCCAAATTGCATGATTGTTGTTCCTAAAATTGTATAAAACCATCCTCTAGCTGCTGTGTAAATTTCTTGGGATTTGGATGCCTTTTGCTGTTGAGTTTTGTTGGTGTTCTTCGTTCTTATTGCTTTTATCGCATTTTCGCGTTAGGTTCCGAAGATTATATTGAGCCTAAGAATCCTCCTCTGTAGCAGGAACAATTCCAGCAAGGCAAACAGTTTGATCATGTTAATCCCTGTATTTTTAAGTATTTATGTTGTTTACAAATTCTATGTATGCATTGCTAGTTTGTGTTAAACTATTGTCGATAGTTAACCTAGTAGATGCATTTCCTTAGGCAAATGATTATCCTTTACTACCATTGAGCCTAGGTTATTGCTGTGATTTATAGTTCGTGGATGAGCTCTTGTCACTTAGTAGTTTTACGGATTAATTGCTTAGCCATGCTTAGCTTCCGGTAGAAATGGGCGGTTATCGACTTGTCGATAACCTTGATCACACAAATGCTTACTATGTATCTATATTTCGGCTTGATGCTGGGTTCAAAACTGCAAAAACCAAAAACTAAAAGCAAAAGGATTTGGACTTGGGCACAATGGTATGATGGTGTGATTTTGGGTGTGACTGGAATGGTGCCCGGGTCAACAAGGACCGAACATCTTGTTACACTAAACCAAGCATTCTAGCGTACTAACCACACTAGAGGGTATGGGACCTCTCTTGACTTAGTACTTTGGCGTGTATTGGCTTTGGGTCGCAGGAGGTCGCAGGAGGGATGGTGTTGGGAGCATTGTAGTGTCCGAAAGATTTCACCCGTGATGGGATTTGTTGTCTTTCGGCTTGCAATGTAAGCATATGGGTTTCTACCCATACGAGCGGCTCGTAGTTGATACACAATATTGGAAAACGTCTCATAGGACTTAGCCGTGCCGGCATACCTTCGGAAGTGTGCTTTTGTGGCTTAAAGGCGGTCTGAAGTGTGGGTACATTGGTACACCCCTGCAGGGTTTAAAACTATTCGAATAGCCTCGTCCTAGGTTATGGACACGCTTGGCAAGGTCTTTCAAGAGTTAGACAACAATATTTTAATTAAAACTTGATGGGTGGTACGAATCGGGGATTCGTGCTATGTTGTGGTGGCTATTGGGATAGTCACTTCCAGGTGGTTACTTGTATTTATCAGTAATTCGCTGTTATTTCAACAACAAAACAGATTTGCAAACTTGCTTTTAAATGTATTACATTATTGCAAATAAAGTCGGCTTTGTGCAAAATGAGACATACAACCTCTACTTAAATGAGCCTGCATTTAGTTTATGAACAGGTCTGCTATTCCACACGTCAGTCTTGCGAGTACCTTGTGTACTCATTATTCTTGCTTAAATGTAAATTGTTGCAGAGGAAGAAGGTGAGCTCGATGGGCCTCACTTTTGTGAGCTGTGTTGTGGTAGTCTTCGGGGCGACTAGCTTGGCTGCCCGGTCGGTTGCCTTGTGGGTTATGTTGGCTAACCGGTCGACTTTTGTTCTTAGCGATCTTATGGCGCTTTTGCTTCCGCTGTCATTCTTGTATATTGTGTTATTTGGCCGGTCCGCTCTTTTGTAATAACTTTACTTTATGTATGTCGTTGTTGAACTTAGTGTTAAATGTGGTATGGAAATGATGTATAATTTTGTGATGATGAGCATGTGCTGCAATTCTGGGAAGCACATGTCCATCGAGGCTTTGGATATTTGATTAGTAATGCTAGAACCATATGGAGGTTAAGTATTACTAGTTAAATACCCAGGGTCCTCACAGAGTTGGTATCAGAGCCATACAGACCGTAGAAACCCCTAGCTTGGTCGCCTTTAGGATATTTTGAAAACTTACTTTCAAATGGTTCATGAAGATTAAGTAAGTTTTCAGATTTTACTCCTTACCTATCATAGCTTGCTCATCTCACCTTACTCTTAACTATGTTTTGAAAAAGTTGTTCCTCTCTTCTGTTCAAAAACTAGCCACTTATCGATTAAATTTGGTTTTGGGAAAACCATGAGTGTTGTAATTTGAAGGGTTGGCTGTCTATTCTCGAAATTGGGAGCTTCTGGAGTAGAAAGTTTCGGCCAGAAGCTTAAAGAAACAGATTTGGACAGCTAGCTAGTATTAGTAAATGAGATAGGAAATGAGAGGTTAATTCAACTGAAACTTGTGGGAATAAAAGGGTAAGAAGTGATATGAATTAGCTAAATGCCTAATACATTATTAGGAGTTTATACCTTGATTTTTGGACTGCTGTGAGTTAGAGTGAGTTCTGAAATTTTGGTTTTCTCAAACGATTACTCGTTCTTTCCATACGGGTTAGTCGTTTCGGGAAGTTGATTTGGTGACTTATGGTCTTGTGCTCTTTTGTGGTTATTCTTGAGCCCTTTTTATTGAGTTTGTATTTCCGTGCTTTGGGTCTCGAGTTGTAGCTAACTTGTCTTAGTGAAACAGGATGGCTGGAGGGACCCGTAGTGGTCAGAATCAGCCGGGTGGTCCCGATGAGGAGCTTCCCCCTCCTCCGACCATGGCCGAAGTCCTTATGCAGATCGAACGCAACCGTTCGGAGGACCGGAGGGTGTTGGAGGTCATCGTGAGGAACACCTCCGCTCCCTCTGGCGCCTCTGGATCTGGAGGTGGTGGTCATCAGGCGCGTGGGGGCTTGCGGAGTTTCTCCGTACTCAGCCTCCTACCTTCTCTCAGTCCGAGGATCCCCTAGACGCGGATGACTGGCTGCGTCTGGTTGAGCGGAAGCTCAACGTTGGTCAGTGCTAGGAGCAGGAGCGGGCACTTTTCGCATCCCATCAGTTGGAGGGTGCGGCACTCTCATGGTGGGAGAACTTCCTCGCCATGCAGCCCGCGGGACACGTGGTCTCGTGGGAGGAGTTCAGGTCAGCTTTCCGTCGGGCCCATGTCCCCGTCGGCCTGATGAAGCTGAAGAAGGAGTTCCTTGCACTCAAACATGGGCGCAAATCTGTGACTGAGTACCTCCATGAGTTCAACCATCTTGCGAGGTACGCTCCTGCTGAGGTGGCCACTGATGAGGCCAAGCAGGAGAAGTTCATGGAGGGTTTGTCTGAGGAGCTTCAGGACAAGCTCTCCATTGTTGACTTTGCAGACTTCCAAACCTTGGTGGACAAGGCCATCGTCGCCAAGCACAAGGCGAGAGCATTGGGCGAGTCCCGCAAGCGCAAGTGGGAGGCCCATCAGTCGGCTCGGGCCGGCCTTGTTCGTCCTCGCGTTGGGCCAGCACCAGGGGCCCATTCTCAGGCTGCACCACCACCGAGGCCTTCAGCACCAGCTCCACGTCCTCCGCAGGCCGTGATTCACCACGTGGCGCTGCGATCCAGTGTGGTGTTCCCGCAACCCAGCTGCCGATGTCACCTGCTTCTACTGCCACAACAAGGGCCACTATGCGAGTAGTTGCCCTAAGAAGATGGGAGCGGCCCCTCATCCTAATGGAGGGTGCGGGCAGGGGAGTGGTCACCCACCTGACCAGAAGACCCAGGGCATGGGGAGCGGCCGAGTCAACCACATCTCGGCTGAGGAGGCACAGGAGGCGCCCAACGTTGTGTTGGGTACGCTTCTTGTCAATTTACGTCCTGCTGCAGTTTTATTTGACTCTGGAGCTTCGCATTCTTTTATTTCGAGATCGTTTGCGGTTGATAGTGGTCTCCACTGTGTTCCTTTGGGGGTTCCACTACTTATTCGCTCTCCGGGTTCAGAAATGAGAGCTGACCAAGGCTGCCGGGACGTTCCTATCCACATCGAAGGAGTGGGATTCTTGGTGAATCTTATCCTACTCGACTCGGCGCGCCTGGATTTGATTCTTGGCATGGATTGGTTGTCCCAACACTTGGGGCAGATCGATTGTGCAAGGAAGATTGTCTACCTCACCAGCCCTTCAGGTGAACAGGTTGGGTTTTCACCGCACTTGCGAGAGCCCCTTCTTTGTGCACTTGAAGTGAAGCCAGCCTTGGAGATCCAGGATGTTCCCACAGTATGTGATTTTGTGGATGTTTTTCCTGAAGACTTGCCCGGGATGCCTCCCGTTCGAGACCTGGAGTTCGTTATTGAATTGCTGCCCGGTACAGCCCCTATTTCAAAGAGGCTGTATCGCATGCCTCCTAATAAGTTGGAGGAGCTGAAGAAGCAACTAGGTGAGCTGCAAGAGAAGGGTTTTATCTGTCCTAGCTCATCTCCTTGGGGCCGTCCAGTTATCTTTGTGAAGAAGAAGGACAAGACCTTGCGCATGTGTGTTGATTACCGTCCGCTTAATGAGGTGACGGTGAAGAACAAGTATCCTTTGCCCCGTATTGATGATCTTTTCGATCAGTTGACCGGAGCACGGGTGTTCTCCAAGATTGACTTGAGATTGGGCTATCATCAAGTCAGGATCAGGGCTGAGGATATTCCAAAGACGGCTTTTGCTACTCGTTGTGGTCTTTACGAGTACACCGTCATGTCTTTTGGCTTGACCAATGCTCCTGCTTTATTCATGAACCTTATGAACTCGGTATTCATGGAGTATTTGGATAGATTTGTGGTGGTATTCATTGATGATATCCTTATCTACTCCAAGAGTGAAGAAGAGCATGCTGAGCATCTTAAGCTTGTGTTGGGCAAGCTGCGCGAGCACCAGCTGTATGCAAAATTCAGCAAGTGTGAGTTCTGGTTGAAGGAAGTGGCATTCTTGGGCCATGTTCTTTGGGCAGGAGGTGTGGCTATGGATCCTAGCAAGGTCAATGATGTGCTGTCTTGGGGCCAGCCCAAGTCAGTCACCGATGTGCGGAGTTTTCTTGGTTTGGCCGGCTACTATCGCCGCTTTATCGAGAATTTCTCCAAGATTGCGAGACCTATGACCGAGTTGCTCAAGAAAGACAAGAAGTTTGAGTGGTCTGCTGCTTGTGATGTGAGTTTTCAGGAACTCAAGAAGCGGTTGACCTCAGCCCTAGTGCTTGTTCTTCCTGATATCCATAAGAGTTTTGATATCTTTTGTGATGCTTCTCGTCAGGGTCTTGGTTGTGTTCTTATGCAGGAGGGCCAGGTTGTGGCCTATGCATCGCGGCAGTTGAGGCCTCATGAACTCAACTATCCTACTCATGACTTGGAGTTAGCTGTTGTGGTTCATGCACTCAAGATTTGGCGGCATTATCTGATTGGTAACCGTTGTGAGGTGTATTCTGACCACCAGAGCTTAAAGTTCTTGTTCACTCAGCCAGATCTGAACCTCAGGCAAAGAAGATGGCTGGAATTGATCAAGGACTATGACATGGGCATCCAGTATCATCTGGGCAAGGCCAATGTCGTTGCGGATGCACTTAGTCGGAAGGTGTATTGCAACATGTTAATACTCCAAGAGCAGCAGCCTACCCTCATTTCAGAATTTCAGTGCCTCAATTTGGGTTTGATCGAGCACGGTTCTCTTGCTACCCTGGTTGTGCAACCAACCTTGGTGGACCGAATCAAGGCTGCACAACAAACAGATGTTGGTGTGAGTCAAATCAAGGAGAACATCAAGGATGGGACAGCCAAGTGCTTTTCAGAGGATGAGCACGGAGTTGTATGGTTTGGGCAGCGTCTTGTGGTTCCGAAGGTCATGGAATTGCGGGATTTGATTCTCCGCGAAGCCCATGACTCTCCCTTGTCTATCCACCCCGGGGCTACCAAGATGTATGAGGACCTTCATCAGAGATTCTGGTGGACCCGTATGAAGCGTGAGATTGCTATGTTCGTTGCCGAGTGCGACGTGTACTGTCGTGTGAAGGCCGAGCATCAGCGTCCAGCAGGTCTTCTTCAGCCTTTGCCTGTGCCAGAGTGGAAGTGGGATTCCATTGGTATGGACTTCATCACCGGTTTGCCTCGCTCGCCCAAGGGGAACGATGCCATTTGGGTGGTCATTGATAGGCTAACTAAAGTGGCACATTTCCTTCCTGTCAAGACTCAGCTTCGTGTGGGACCTCTAGCTGAACTCTATGTATCAAGGATTGTGAGTTTGCATGGTGTGCCACGAACGATTGTGTCAGATCGTGGTTCTCTTTTTACCTCTCGGTTTTGGCATCAGTTGCAAGAGGCCATGGGGACACGTCTTTCTTTCAGTTCGGCTTACCATCCCCAGACTGATGGTCAAACGGAGCGAGTCAACCAAGTGTTGGAAGATATGCTCCGTGCTTGTGTTCTTTCCTATGGGAAGAATTGGGAGAAATGTTTGCCGTTTGCTGAGTTCTCCTACAACAACAGTTTTCAGGCTAGTCTTGGCATGGCACCATTTGAGGCCTTGTGTGGGAGGAGATGCAGAACCCCATTGAACTAGTCAGAAACTGGTGAGAGACAGTTCTTCGGCCCAGATTCGATCAATGAGGCCGAAAGTCAGGTTCAGTTGATTCGCGAGCATTTGCGCACGGCTCAGTCCAGGCAGAAGAGCTATGCGGATCGCCGTCGCCGTGAGTTGAGCTTTGAGCCCAATGACTTTGTGTACCTCAAAGTCTCACCTTTGAAGGGCCATCAGTGTTTTGGCATCAAGGGCAAATTAGCTCCTCGGTATGTTGGGCCTAAGCGTATGGGTTTCTACCCATACGAGCGGCTCGTAGTTGATACACAATATTGGAAAACGTCTCGTAGAACTTAGCCGTGCTGGCATACCTTCGGAAGTGTGCTTTTGTGGCTTAAAGGCGGTCTGAAGTGTGGGTACATTGGTACACCCCTGCAGGGTTAAAAACTATTCGAATAGCCTCGTCCTAGGTTATGGACACGCTTGGCAAGGTCTTTCAAGAGTTAGACTACAACCTTTTAATTAAAACTTGATGGGTGGTACGAATCGGGGATTCGTGCTATGTTGTGATGGCTATTGGGATAGTCACTTCCAGGTGGTTACTTGTATTTATCAGTAATTCGCTGTTATTTCAACAACAAAACAGATTTGCAAACTTGCTTTTAAATGTATTACATTATTGCAAATAAAGTCGGCTTTGTGCAAAATGAGACATACAACCTCCACTTAAATGAGCCTGCATGTAGTTTATGAACATGTCTGCTATTCCACACGTCAGTCTTGCGAGTACCTTGTGTACTCATTGTTCTTGCTTAAATGTAAATTGTTGCAGAGGAAGAAGGTGAGCTCGAAGGGCCTCACTTTTGTGAGCTGTGTTGTGGTAGTCTTTTGGGCGACTAGCTTGGCGGCCCGGTCGGTTGCCTTGTGGGTTGTGTTGGCTAACCGGTCGACTTTTGTTCTTAGCCATCTTATGGTGCTTTTGCTTCCGCTGTCATTCTTGTATATTGTGTTATTTGGTCGGTCGGCTCTTTTGTAATAGCTTTACTTTATGTATGTCGTTGTTGAACTTAGTGTTAAATGTAGTATGGAAATGATGTATAATTTTGTGATGATGAGCATGTGCTGTGTAACAGCCCCAGATTTAAGAAACAGTAATAATTTGCTTTATGAACAGTAATGGAATACTGTTCATAATTGAAATTTGGATTTGTTGTTACAAATTTTAAAACCTTCTTTTTCTAGTCAAAATCCAAAACTTATTTGAAGTCTCAAAGGAAATACAAGATAGTGCTTGTATTATGACTGGGAAGTATTTTTATTAAAGCCTGGGTCAATTATCTTGACCAAAAATAATTTTTGTTGAATTTTTAGAAATTATTTTGACTTGGAGAAAAATATTTACTTTAAATAAACCTATTCGGGATAATTAAATTATTTATGTATTTTGAAAAGTGAAACAGTGGTTTTCAAAATTTATTTGGGGAATATATCATCCCAGTAGCATCCTTGTAAAATTTCATGATTTTACAAATTTATTTACTATTTTTAAACGCCAGTCAAACTTTTGGAACTTTAAAATGAGTCAGTCAACTCCTCTAGTGTAAACCCAGCCATTTGCACTGTAGCAACCGAGCTCAAGTACTTTGGGTCTAAACTGTGCAACCGGGCCACACCCGACACGTTCGCGCGCGTGCCCAACCCTCTAGCAAACGTGAGCCGTCGATTTCTTGATGGACGGCCGAGATTCGCAAAGCCGCGCGGGACATCCACGTACTCCGTGCGATTTCTGTCGTTGGATCTTGATCCAACCACATCTGACCTTCATCCATCCTAACCGCATCTTCATTTGTGGCCGTTGATTTCCAAACCAACGTGCCAGATCCTTTGTGCCGTTCGGGCCAACCCGTAGGGCTCATTCAATCCTGGCCGTCGGATCTTGATCGTGCGGCGCTCACTTTTTGGACTATACCATTTTTCTTATGGAAAGGTCCAATTAAACGTGAGCCGTTGGATTCTCACTGGATGGGTCAGATCTTGTGGACCGTTCGGGTTACCCGAACGCACCACTCAATCTCCACCTGTGGATCTTGATCGGATGGACCGCATCAATTGGGCCGTTCGGGTCGCCTAAACCTCTCTTTAATCTTCACCGTTGATCTTAAATCCAACCGCGCCGCTCTTTTCGTTTTTGAACTCAAGGGCTCGCATTTATTCCTGGCCGCTGGATCTCCATCCTACAGTACCCTTTTGACCGCGGGTGTTTAGGGCCCGATCTTCATAGGACCGTTGGATTCAAATCCAACGCTCCTCTTCGAAAGTAACCTTCGGGTTTCCCGAGGGCTACATTAAATCTCAAACGTTCGTTTGAGATCGCACAGTCCATATTAAACAATATCGATTATCTTATCTTAACACCTATCTTCATCGCAGCCGCCCATTTCTAATCGGACGGTTGATGTTCTTTCGCTTTTTAGGAGGCGCGCACGACTGCGGCTGACAGCGGGGCCCGCATGTCAGGGAGTTGTATTTCTTCCTCCTTGCCTCTGTGCGTCGTCGCCGGCTCTGTGACCGGAGTAGAGGCATTATCCAAAGATAATACAACTATTATTTAGATATTTAGCCCTAATTGGACACCTCATCAGCTCTAGACACTTCCCTTTTGCCCTGTAGCTCAACATCTATATATATACCCTAGCTTTTTGCTGCTGCCATTGTTGACCGAAGGAGCTCTTCATCTTCCATTGCCGTTCCAGTGGAGTTTCTTGCTCCTACCCTTTGCTTATCTATCCTAGATGCTTGTTTCACTTTGTGATATAAGCTTAGCATCTTTTGTAGGTTGAAACCGGAGGTTTTTCTCTCTGTTGATCAAAGCCAGTTTTTAGGAACATTCGGTGTTTCTCATGTTCTGGTAAGTTAAGACATTAATTTTTTCCATCTTGAGCACCTTAAGAACCTTAGAAGCTCACTTGAATCATTCACTTGTACATCAGTAACTCCAACCTCCTTTAAACTGAAAAGTTGTTTTCATAACTTTTTGGTCTTTCATGTCGTTTTCAAGTTCTAGGGTTTCTCCTGTCGACTTATCGTCCTATTTAGGTTTCAGCTAAACCCTAGTAGCATAAGCAGTGGTTCTTTAATTCTTGTTGTCATTTATTTAGCTTTGTAGTAAAGATCCACTTCTATCATCTGTTGTCGGCTAAACCGACAACTTTTAAAGCTTTGACAGTTTCTATAATCTGACCTACTAGGGTTAGGTTAAGGTTAGCTTGGGTGTTAATTACCCTAAAAGATCAGTCTAAGCTCCAACTTAGAATCTTTTACTTAGTCTATTTTCAATTAATCAACTCTGTGATGCCCTGTTTCCTTTCTTTTCAAAATCAAAATCAGAACTTTGTCTGAAACTCTAGTTTCTGTCATTTGAAAGCAGTAGGTGATAATATGGTCTATTATCTGTATTGGGGTATATGTAACTTAAGCATATTTTTAGTTATGCATTACAATCTTGATCATGCATTCTCTTTTCATTTTTATGTACTGTCAGTTTTTGTATTCATTGGATTTTATTGTCTCTTTTTAGAATCTCGTTCTTTTGAAGTATTTGACTCTATTTCTGAGCAACCAGAGCCTGCACAAGAAGTATATTACTATCAAGGCAAGCATCCTCTTTGCACCATATTGATCCAAAAGTTTTATACAATAGGTTTTTTTTCAAATAGAGTGATAACTCTTGCATGCTAATTTTCGGAAAATATAATTATGATCTGTTAATAGTTAGTTATGACCTAACATTGTGGATTACCTTAATTATAATCATGCACTCAAACCTAGAGTAGTATTGTATACTACAAAATTGATATCCAGAGCTTGCTTAGCCATGTAGTCTAGAGAACTTTAAAGTTTGACAAGATTATCTTGTCAAACATGGGAACAACAAATAAATTTCAGCCACTTTAACTTTCTGTCCAGTTTCTTTAAATCATGAGTGAATTTTAAATTTCAATTGATCTAGACAAGAGGATGCTAGTGATAGTGCCTTCGTGCACGAGATTGGGAATTGTGGTGGACTTGTCTGGACCAATTAAGGACTGAACTCTGATTATTCAATTCAAGTCCCCTACGTACTTCCACACGCGGTGTATGGGCGCTGTTTGGTTAAGTAAAAGGTTAATACTATTGAGTTGGAGACAGGAGAGTAAGGATATATGTATTGATCTTGTATGGCATAGATGCTTAGGTCTTCGGGCTGTGTCTTATGCCATGTAAGTTTTATATCAATATCAGATGTTCTTAGAAGGGTGAGGGCGTATTTGTGTTCCATCGCATGTACGTACCTTAAAGATGCCGATTGCAATCTAGTATGGGTAGCGAACCCAGATTGTATTTCTTTTGTTTGGATCGGCATTCCTGACGCAACATGTGTGCCCCGGTTAAGCAGATGCTATCAATCGTTGTTTAAGCGAGATCAGTTCACACATGGGTATCCAACTCAATAGTGTCAACTTGTTGAAAAATACCAAATCTTAGTTTACCCGGCCGGCATACCAAAGGTCGTGTGCTAATATTCCGGAGGCTTACGGGCTAACTAAGTCGTGTGGGTAAAGATGTACACCCCTGCAGGGTATTAAACTATTCGAATAGCCGTGTCCATGGTCATGGACGACAACTTGAGTTGATGTCACCTGTATAGAATTTTGATTTCAACTACTGTTTGGGTTCTGGTTCAGCATGAGAGAATTCATGCAATGTACTGTTTATATTTACTTTTATTTACTTACTGTTTTAGTCCAATTTGATTTATTAAATTGCTTTATCAAAACTTAGCAATTGTAGGTTGAGATGTATTGTTTTATGCAAAATTGAACCAATATGCCTTCCTGTTGCAACCTTATGCATGTATAAATTCTACTCCTTTATATAGGTTCTAACAAACACCTTCTTTTATTAGTTTGTGTAAGTCTTGCTGAGTACCTTCCGTACTCAAGGTGCTATAACCTATTGTTGCAGGTGAGGACGGTTATTTATATGAAGTGCCCGTTAGCGCCGATCAGGGTGACGCTAACGAGTGAAGCTATTTCTAATCTCCACGCAATAGCCTGCGGGTGATGGGGCCATTGGTGGCTTTTGCCGTTTAATCTTTTGCTTCCACTGTCAGACTTTGTTAGTGACCCTAAGTCACTTGATATTGTAGTACTAAATCGAAAATTGTAAGCTTATGTTTAATTATGTAAATGTATGACTTGTATGTGTATGATGCAATGTTGTTTAAGGATATATGTGCAATGGTCACTGATCCTGGGAACCATTGTAAGACATATATCCGGGAATCCGGAATATTGGGTTTGTTACTTATTAAATTTATGCCTCTAGCATGATCTTTAATAAAGGAGCAGCACTGTTCTTTAATTAAGAATTTTGCTACAGTATAACTTTAATTAAGTACATTTCCAATATTCTGGGGTCCTCACATGTTGCAATTCTGGGAAGCACATGTCCATCGAGGCTTTGGATATTTGATTAGTAATGCTAGAACCATATGGAGGTTAAGTATACTAGTTAAATACCCGGGTCCTCACAATATAGTAGCATTGGTCTTCGGAGTTATGAACCTTTTATATTAGTACATTCAGATGTTTGGGGTCCGTGCTCAGTTACTTCTGTGAGTGGTTTTAAGTGGTTTATCACATTTATTGATTGCTATACTCGTATGACTTGGACTTATATGATGAAACACAAGAGCGAGGCCCTTCGATGTTTCCAGGACTTCCATAGGATGGTTGCTACTCAGTTTGACACAAAGGTTCGGATTCTTCAATCCGATAATGGAACTGAGTATGTGAATAAGGAGTTTGCAATGTATCTCTCAGAAGAGGGGATACTTCATCAGACTACTTGTCCAGGAACCCCACCTCAGAATGGAGTGGCTGAAAGGAAGAATAGACATTTGTTGGAGGTAGCATGTTCACTCATGTTTCAGATGAATGTGCCAAAGGGGTTGTGGAGCGAGGTAGTGATGACGGCAGCGTATCTCATCAATCGCATGCCATCTCGAATACTTGGGATGAGGTCTCCAGCTGAACTTCTTTTGGGTCAACGGGAGTTCAAGGTGCCTCCCAAGGTGTTTGGTTGTGTGTGTTTTGTACGAGACCACCGACCATCGGTTGGCAAGTTGGATCCATAGGCATTAAAATGTATCTTTATAGGCTATTCATCGAGTCAAAAGGGCTATAGATGCTGGAACCCAGTCGAACGAAGGTTGTTCGTGAGTATGGATGTGATATTCCGGGAGTTGGAGCCTTACTACACGAGTGGAGGTACTCTTGATCAGTATTTGGAGCTCTCTCCTATCACCGAGGGTGACAGTCGAGAGGGGGAGAACAAGGAGAGTCAACAAGAAGAAGTTATTGTGGGAATAATTCCGTGCACAAACCTAACGAAATATGATGGAGAAGTCCTAGCCCCAAAAGAATTGAAGGTTTATCAGCGAAGACGCTTTGGAAAACAGGGGGAGAAGCAGAGAGACATACTGTGTTCAGCATGATCGTACCAAGCACGTTGAGATTAATAGGTTTTTCATCAAGGAAAAGCTCGATGGCAGAATATTGAAGTTAGAGTATATCAAGTCTGGTGAACAGTTGGCTGACTGCTTTACTAAAGGGATAGGCTCTAGTGAGAGTGCTATAATATGTAACAAGATGGGCATGATTAATATCTTCGGCCCATCTTGAGGGGGAGTGTTGGAGAGTTCGTGTTCGATCTCAATAGCAAGTTGTATAAGAGTTGGATTCTTGTTTGAGGCTATAAATAAAGTTGTGGGGATCCTACGGAACACACAACAATTAACCCCCGAAATTCCACAGGTTCCATTAGGATATCATCCGCTAAATTTAACCAAGCTATCTCGCATCAGCATTTCGTAGGTATATCATATTTGCATACCTTAATCCAAGCAAACCTGGGATCATGTGTCATATAAATATTGTCCAATTGTGCACATGTAAAATCACTTGCTCAGCAAGGATTGTAATATCTAAACAGTGGACGCAACAACAAACAAAGGTTTCAATTATGTGAAATAACTCAACGTCGGAGCTCCTCAAGAGTTCCTTTAGGGAAAATAAAAGCACAACAACTCAAGGCAATACAATACTAAAGGGCACTCCTGAGGGACTATAGCTTATATAAGTTACATCAAAGTAGCAGAACAAACCAGAACACAAGCATTATTAATTGTATTACACACTAATAATTAACACAAGTAATCCCCCGGGGCATTATTACCGTCAGAAGGAATAGCCCATCCCTGAGCCCCTACAAGTAGAATAGCCACTCAGTCTAGTCAGTGGGTTAGTGATCTCTTCTATCAGTGGGACTGTACTAAAATGCCCATTCTGCTTATCTGCTAGCATCATGCCTACGTCGATCAAACCGTTCTGTTCTACTATCTGCAAGCAAGAACACATTTATACCAACAGTTAGCTTACATGGCATGGAACAAGATCTGTATCTTCAATTTTAACATGGTGTAAGTTTACTGTTCCATGCCAATCAATAATCGATACCTTTTCTTGGAGGATTTCGTTAGCAGCTTTCAACATGCCTTCCTGCATATAAAACAGTTCAACTATACTTTTAGTAAGTTGCCAATGTTTTATTGGATATTTATAGCGGTAAACAAGACTAATTGACTTGCCTTGCTCTTCAGTGCTTGAATCTCTTGGATCATTATCTGCATCTTTCAGATGAGAAGGTTTTAGCAATGTCTGAAACAGTATTTCTTTAAGAAACTACAAGACTTTCTGGGAATTACCTTTGAGGAGCGGATGTTGTACATCCATGTCTCTAAGTGTCTCTCTAGGGCATTCAGCTCTTCAACGGTCATGTGCTCATTTGCCCTGTTCCCATAGATGTACCTGCCATGATTTTTAATTTTGTCAAGAGGAAGTGGCAGAATCCGTTGAAGTGTGAGTAAAATCTGAAGTTTTTTTACAGCCCAAGTTTTTTGAGTCAGCAGATTGGTTTGGTGCATGAAGCTCAACTAAATGTAAGAGCAAAAGTTTCTAAGTTTGTGTCACGTATTTGTGTTGCTTGCAAATGGTCCAGTAAGTGGAATGGATGTATTGGATTCATATCACAGTCCGACAGCCCTAAACATGGATGTCAGGATCTCAGGGGAGATTTGAATGGTAAAATGTGTTGGCCTATGAAATCAAACTTGACATGTGCTGGAATAAAGGTTGTGTTCTTTCATCCCCTTTCTGAGAATAAATGTGACTTAGTAAATTGTAGTGGAATCTGTGAATAATTACCTCAGGCCCTTCTGCAGTAGATTGATTTCTTGTTTCAGCACCATTGCTTCCTGTTTTGGGTCCTGGTCAGATACTTGGTCAAATTTTAAATCAGTACAGAGAGAGGAGGAGGACGCAATATTCTAAAGTCGCAGCTCGTGGCAACATGTAACAGAGAGGGTGTCTATTGCCTGAAATCTAGAAGAAAGTTGAAAACTGGTGTAAAAGTTGCAAACAGAGAGGGTTTGTATTGCCAAGTAGGTTTTAAACACTGCTGTACCTGTACTTAGATGAGATGGCAACATGAGCACATAATATATATATATTCCAGGTCTCGACTTCACCTAGCAGTTCCATACTATGCATGAGAAAAATTAGCACTAGTAGGCTCTAAGAAAGTGTGGTGATATCTCGATTTTCACGTTAACTAGCAACTCATGCTATGCATGTGAAATAGACACTAACATTAGACTTCTAAAGGTGAATATTACATATATTAAAGCAAGCAGGCAACTTCATTTTCTCTTTGAGTGAGGACTAACCATTCTCTGGTCGCGGCAGCCATCGGCCATGCCTTCTACGCTTGCACTCTTGTACCTCTCGATCAGTTCTTCCATAGTTCTATTGATCCAGCAAATTAATTAACACAATTGACACTTGTCAGAGCTCAAAGTTTCACAACAAGATGAAGCAAAGAGGGCTCCTTGTACCCTGTGGTGGCGAGGTCGTAGAGCTTGCCGTGGGCGGAGAAGATGATGATGCCGATGTCGGCGTCGCAGAGTACGGAGAGCTCCCTGGCCTTCTTGAGCAGCCCAGCGCGGCGCTTGCAGAAGGTGACCTGCCGGTGGACGGGGTTCTCGATGCGGCGGAGCTGCACCTTGCCTCTCGCCATGGATGGATGTCCTTCTCCTTCTCCTCCTCCTCCTTCCTCCGGCCTGCACACAACCTCCCACTAGTTTGGACTAGCTTCGAGGTTGCTGCGGTAAAACCTTACAAGATCTCTACGAGACACTGCTCTCTCTTGGCTAGCACAAGTGAGACCAGAGATGCCTCTTATATAGTGGGCGCACCAAGTAATATAATCCCATCTTCTCTGTTAGAGAGAATGATTTTTGGTCGCAGTGATCGATTGGCTCATGCATGTGTGTGCGTCGCATTGCACTCCTGATGACGAGACGTGTGAGAATCATTGGCATGCATCGCACACGGTCATGCTGCTTTCCTAGCTGCATCATGTCCGTCCATTGGACGGAACATGTAGCTAGTTGAAGTCAAGATGCAGGGATATATGGCACCAAGTTTCCAGGTCTTTGGAATAGATCATTTGTCATCGATCTATAGGCAACTCGATCCATCATTAAGTCCGTGTAGATTTGGATGGTGGTGATTGGTTGTGCGGTTTCTGGTTCCTGATGTCTGATGGTAACTGTCTGCTTATTAACTTATTGCTATAGCTTAACTGGCTGGCTATGGCTTAGATCCAGATTGCTCGATGAATGGTGAAGGCACAGGGTTGCATGCGCTGCAGCATTGGGTTTTCTTAGCTGGAGAAGTTGGCTAGAGCGCTTATCTGGAAGTAGCGATAAAAGGAAATATCAAGCGAGCGGTTATGCGACAAACAATGTTAAGGGCATGTACAATGGTACAGACAGCTGCTGTTTATAGCAACTATCTATGTCACCTATAGACAGCACTAAAATCAGCTCATACAATGGGTTGTGATGATACAGCCGGCTATAGGATTGTAGACAACACACAATCTTTAATGTTTTTTCTTGGTTTTGGTGCTACAGTCGGCTGCAGGATTATAGACAGCAATATTCTCTCTCTTCATTCTCTTTCATCCACGTCACCAAAAATCCTATGTGGCAAATGCTATAAACGGCTGACATAAGCCCATTGTACATGCTCTAACAAGTGAATTTTGGTCCTTGCCCAAATAGGCAGTGAAAAAAAAAACTAGTAACAAAAGGACAAGCAAACGAGATAAGAACCGGAGACGGCTTGGTATCGCAATTTTGCTGGCTTTGTTGCCGCACCATTAGCTAGGTGGCTAACGGCTATGAATTCCTCCTCCCTTTGCTTTACGACTATATGTTCTTGTTACAAAGATAGCTAGCTTTGCTAGCTTAATTAAAACAGGATGCTCATTTGGTGTCATGTCAATAACCCCTCTTTTTCTCTCCGCTCTCTCTCTTTTGTTGGACAAAGCATCTTTGCCCAACAATTAGCAACGCCAAAGGATTCTTCGGCATTTTAAACCCCTCGCTTATCAGTGCTCTTACAAGATTTTTCATCTCTGTCATCCCTGCAAGTTTTTCTTTTGGCCCACAGAAAATACAGGGTGAACTTGAGAATACATGGAAGGACATTATGAATAGGGGTGCAAACAGGCAGGATAATTGTCACGACCCGACCAGAGGTCACCCGAGAGGACCTCCCAGAACTCCCGAAAAGGCCAACAGGACCTCCCAGGAGATCTAGCAGGACCATGTCGAGGGGATCACTAGGACAACACAGGAGGTCCAAGCAAGACCACCTGGAGGTCCCGAGACCTGGATCAGAGGAGGTCATGAGATCCAGGACCTCCCCAAAACCCCACGACTAGACCAAGGGAGATCGTGGAGCTTGGAAAAACCCTACATCACCTGTGTTCTGAACTAGTCCTAAGGATCAACAGCTAGTTCACACAGCACCACAAGTGATAGACATACATCAACGAGAATTAGATTAATAACAAAGCCTAGTCATCCAGAACCAGTTGATCCTCAGCAAAGAACTCTTCACCTGCTCAAAAGATTATTTCAAGCAAGAGTGAGCATAACAACCGTGCTCGCAAGTCACACCTGTCAATTAACAGAATGACATGCATAATAGATAACACAAGAGAGAGCTTATAGGGTTAGTTTGCATAAAGCCAGATTTTATTTAAATACAAGTAAGTAAGTTGTAAGGCTGGTTACATTATACATAAAACTCATTTTACAACAGGGTTTTTGATTTATTGATAACAAGGTTGAGGGTGTGGGATAACCTCCTAACACCAGGCTAACCGCCAAGGGCTCCCTGCCCAGATTACTATGGATAGAAACCCAAATCAATTTCCAAAATCATTTGAAAACCAAACCAAAAACTAACTAAGAGAGGCTTTGCCAGCATGTACATGACTGTGGACATGGCTATTCAAATAGATTTTAACTCTGTAGAGGTGTACAGCTTTCCCCACAAGAGATAACCAAATTGTATTGTCCAACCACACACTTCCGAAGGTGTGCGACTAACAGGTTATCACAAGGCCTTTACAATGCTCCTTCTCACCACAGTCCCTCTCGCTAAGGTTTCACCCCCTTTGGGCTACCGGCCCGCAGAGTTCAGGCCCCCTTTTGCGCTAGGTGGGAATGTAAGAAAGTAGGTCATGAAGGACCACCCACACATCCAAAAAGAACAACCATGGTGAGAGATTGCAAATTATTTGGCCAGGACCCACCCATACAAGACTTGTGGTTGCACGAGGTGGCATAGCAAAGTAACGCTCAAAGACCGGTCCTTAATTGACATGGGCGACAACCTCAACCTTGGGGCGCCAACTGACACAGCCCGCGTGCACTACCCGTGCACCCACCATGAGACCAATCAAGGCTCGCCCACGTCCAAACCATTTTTCCAATATTTGCATTTGAAAAACAGGTTTCCACGACAACCCAATGCCATGGTCAAAACATTGAGATAAAACATTCGGTCTTTGGTTGTAAAACTTTGGCATTGCTAAGCACTTGTTTTTACGAGGTCCTGGTCACACATACAGCAACAACCAGGTTTTTTTTACTAAGGTGACAACAAGTTCAGGTGCAATAACAAAATGGTCATACAAAGAGGTTAGGAGTAACTACGACTGTAAACTCTGGCATTGAACAACTAGCTGAAATATTGTAACATCCCAAAGTGCTGTTACTAAAATAAAATAAATAAAGTTATTGTTTATTCGGATTTTCTAAAATTTGGAAAGAGTTCTATTGCTTTATTTGAATTTTTTAAGTTTTATTTGGTTGGAACTGAAAAATAAAATTTTAATTAGTTTCTAGAATTTTTTGAGATTTTAAAAGCCTTTTCCTAAATATGTTAAAGCCAAAATAATTTATTACATAAAATTAATAGCCAATTATAATTTGGAAATATTTTATTTAAATCCAAAATAACTCTAGGAACTTCTGTGAATTGTTCTAGAATTTTTGGATTTTATTTACTATTTTCTAAAGCCTAAATGAATTTCTGGAATTAAATCAAATAAGAAATCAATTAAAATCACTAATTTGGCTTTGGGCCGAAACCTCCTTCGGCCCATCTCCTGTCACGTGCGCTCGGCCCACTCTTCCGCCGCGTTAAAAGCTCTGAACCCGTTTCCACCGTTGGATCGGGATTCAACGATCAGATCTTCATGCAAAGTTCGGACGACCGATCGTTTCATTTGGTTTTGACCATAGGATCTAAATCGAACGGCCATTCATCTCCCCACGCCACCCACACCGACTCAGCCGCCTGATGCAAATCAAACGGCTCGCAACCCTTCTTCTTCCCCGTTCTTTCTTCTCCCTCACACGCCGCACGCGGTCGCCATTAGCGCCATTTGGAGCTCCATCTCCGTCGCGAATCTCTCCCTCTCTTCACGTGTGAATGTGCGCATTCAAACCTCCTGTCAATTTCGGACCCAACCCCACCTTTCACTTTCCTGTCTCGGCCCTAAACCCCGATAATCTCTCCGGTGACACCGCGCGGCCTTCTTGCACGTCACGCCGCCTCGGACCCTCCCGCGCCCTATAAAGGTGCACCCCGGCATTGCCTCTTCACGCTGCACCCAACGCAACCACCCACTCCTCCCCTCTCACTCCAGCGCCGCCGCAATCTTGATTCTAGGGTTTTACCGCCGCCGGTTAAAACCTCGAAGTACTCCGCCGCCGGCGACGCCTAGCCGCCGTGGACCGCACCACCGACTTCCCCATCACCGAAGCTCCCTCGCACACCCCTTCTTCGTCCCGGAGAGCCTCCGGTTTCCATAGCCGACAACCACCGTACTCCGTCCTCCGCTCCGGCGCCAATTCCGGCAACCACCGCCGTCCTCCTGTGCCAAGGCAGGTACCTTCATGTTCGCAATAGCCATGGCTACGCGTTGGTACCACTCACCGCCCGTGAACCTCCACCGCTTGCCGTTGTCGGCCGCACCCGAAAACATCGCCGGCATCAAGATGACGTGGCAGCCACCGTGGCGGCCACCTCACCCACCACCTCAGCATTGCTGCCCATGTGGCACCTGCGTGTCACGCTAGGTCAGCGCCCGCGTGGCACGGTCCACCTCCCCTCCGACCCAATGAACCGTGAACCCAGTCCATGTGAGCCGAGCCACTTACAGTGGGTCCCACGGCCAAATTTCTTTTTCTTTTATTTCTTTTCAGCCGAAAAAGCCTCGCTGACGTGAGCTTGCGCAATAATTCGGATTTTCCTTTAGAAAAATAATTCGGAAAATCAATTAAATTCTGATTCAGGGTTTATTTAGGGTTTAAATGTTTCAGGAGCTCGTATTTCTTCATACGAACTCCGATTTCGTCGATTCAAATTTCTAAATTTATCTAAATTCAAGATCTAGCTAACTAAACCAAATTATTTAATTTTGGAGTTCATTTGAGTTGTTATTTGAATTTGGCTTATTTCGTGTATAGATTTCGACGACTTCGGAGAGTCAGATTTCGACGCCGTTTGAGAGCTGCGTTCAATCAAGCAAGGCAAGTTATACTCTTGATTATATCGAGCCCAATATTTCAAATTATTTATATTCTGTTTTAAATTATTAATGCATGCATATGTTTATACAATTATTTTAATTCCCTGTTTTAATTACCTAGTTAACCCAATCTTCCTTGTATAGCCAATTTGAATATTGAACGTAAATACCTTGTCACCATTAGGCCAAGTGATATTAAAATTAACCATATGCTTAGCCAATGCTTAGATCAAATCTTGTATTTGAGAAACTTTAGCCAAATCTTCCAAATTTGATTTAAATTGGTTCTATGGTATTGTTTTACCATAGAAGGTTTATAAATGCTTTTACTCGGAAAATAAAATGAAAATGGGTTTGGACTTGGGCGAAATGGATGATTGGTGGGTGCAAGTTTATGCACGGGCTTAATCTGGTTAGGGTTAAGGCCCAGGGTTTTAATTGGAAGACGTCCAAGTCAGTTAAGGACCGGTCTTCGAGCGCATGATGCTATGCCTTATCGTACTACCACATGTCCTGTGTGGGCGGGACCTGGCCAACTAATTTACAACATTTCATTGTTAGATATGCCATTTTGGTGTGTGGGGACTTCTGGCGGATGGTTAGTCCAAAGGAAGTGAAACCTTAGCGGGCATAACTACTTTGGAATGGCGCATTGTAGAGGCCTCGTGATAATCACTTAGTCGCACACCTTTGGAAGTGTGTCAGACGAACATTGAAAGTTGATTATCTCTTGTGGGTAAAGCTGTATAACCTCTGCAGAGTGTAAAACTATTCGAATAGCCGTGTCCACGGTTACGGACATGCTAGCAAAACTACTCAAAGTTAGACTTTGGTTTTGTTTGAAAAAGACTTCTTCCAAACTGGTTTATCCAAATGGGATTTGGGCAGGAAGCCATGTGATAGGAGGGTATCCTTCACCATTCATGTGTGAATGTTATCTGACTATAAAACTGAGAATTTATAAAATGATTTGTAGTTATAAAATATCTGCTTTGGAACTTAGTACAAGTACTTAAAGAAAATGCTGCTTTATGCAAATAACCCTATAAGCCATCCTTTGTTACATCCATGTATGCATGCCATTCTGTTATTTGACGGGTGTAACTTGCGAGCACGGAAGTTGTGCTTATACTTGCTTTATGCAAACAAAATTTCAGAGGAGAAAGACTTCACTTCAAGTTTGGATCGTGACGACTAGGCCGCTACCCCAGTCGATTGCCTGTGGTAGATCAGCTGGACTCCACTACTTCTTCATCGTCTTCCGCTGTGTTTATTTAATGTTGCCCTGTAAGGCTATCTTGTAATCAACTCTGATGTTTATTAATAAATGTTAGCGTTTATGGTTGTGTTATCACATTTTTTTACTGTGTGAGCTAGCCACTGATCATGGGACTAGTTCAGTTATGCACAGAAGATTTGGGATGTTACTCTCGGGTCTCTTTTGTCTAACTCGGGAGCGAAGGATCCCGAATTCTCTGTGTTTATACACTAGTCCAGGATTTCTAGTGTACACAGTCAAACAAAAGTGATAGCAAAATCATATCACGCACTTTATTAATAACAAATTCTGAGTTTATTACAAAAAGGGGCCTGAGGCCAAATAGAAAAGAAATAACACAGCGGAAGACAAAATAGTAGTAGACCACATGACTTGCCACAGGAAATCGTCTGGAGGCATGGCCTAGTCGTCAAGATCCTCACCGTCCTGATAGAGATCTTCTCCTGAATAAAGATTATTCACCAAGCCTGAATCTCGGGGTCGAGATTCCCTTTAAGGGGGGTAGGTTTGTAACAGCCCAAATTTTAAATTTCAGTTGAAAATAAAGTTTAATTATTTTTGTGGAATTTTCAAAAGCTTTTACTTAATCAAATTGAAGCTAAACAAATTTATTTGCAAAACATATTACCAAATAATAGTTGGAAATATTTTATTTAAATCCTAAATGCATCAGAGAATTTCTGTGAATTTTCTCATAATTTTTGGATTTTAATTGCTATATTCCAAAGCTTAATTGAATTATCAGCAATTATTTAAATCAGAAATCAAAAGAAAATCCCCAAACAACCAATGGGTCAAACCCACTCCCAGATCCATTCTCGCGCACACACACCACGCAGCCATTTCGCGCGCGCCTCCTCTCTCTCACCAAAGCGGGCTGCGTGCCGACCTCTCCCTCTCACACACTCGCGCCGCCTCGGCCTTCATCAGCCGTTGGATCGAAATCCAACAGCTAGAACTCAATGAGACGTTCGGACGACCGAACGTCCCACTCAATGGTGACCGTTAGATCCAAATCTGACGGCTCTCATAAGACCTAGAACTTAACTACTTCCTGCACCTCCTCGATTTATCGCAACCGTTGGATCAAAATTCCATGGCTGCGCCCAACCCTAACTTACCGTTTCGCCCCATCTATTGTCCACCGTCCGATCAAAATCGGACGGCCCATCATCGTCATCTTCCTTTCCATCTTGTCCCTCGCCGCTTTCCTTTTCTCGCTCGCGGAGTCCGCCATGGATACGATTCGGGGAGCTTCTATACACGGCTAAAACCTGACCAAAACACCGAATTGTCGCGCGCATTAAAGCCGCCACACCGAATCACGCCCATACCAGCCTCTCCCTTTCCATCTCTAGCCCCAATTCCCCAATTTCCTCCGGCGACCTTGCGTGACCTTCTTGCGCCCTACGCCGCCTCAGCCTCCCCCGCGTCCTATAAATAGGTGCTCCGGGACCGCCTCGACCTCCACAGCTCATAGCCGCCACCCCCGTAGCCCCTCCGTCACCGTAGCGCCCTAATTTTGAAGATTCCCGCCGGCAAAACCCTTCGGGTCTTCTCCGTTTCCGGCGCCACCAGAGCTCCTCCGTCCCTGCCGTCGGCACCATCGTCATCGCCTCGTCCTTGCAAAGCTGCTGCCGCCACCCACTTCGCCGGAGGACCTCGGGATCACCTTCTTCGTCGACGACCGCACACCGCCACCGCAAGACTCCATCGCCGACAACCTTTCCGTCCCGCTCCACCGCCGTTTTTGTAACCCTCGAGTTCGCACCACTTCCCACTTCATTTTGCACGCATTCATTTAGCTCGTCGTGGCGTAGAACGCCGGCGAGCCCGAGCTCGTAGCGTCGTCGCTCGTCGGACCTACATGGCATGCCCACGTAGGCGCCATGTCAACGCCAGCTTGGCGCTATCACACGCGTGGTTGCCCACGTGGTGGCCACATCAGCCGCGTCCACCCCGTCCTTCCGAGCCAAAAGCCCGTAGGCTTGGTTCACGTGGACCGTGTCTATGACACGTGGGGCCCGCATGTCAGGAAAATATTTTAATTCCTTTAATTCTGGAAAAATCCTTCGCTGGCATCAACATTGCGCAATAATTAGCTTTTCCAGTCGAAAAATAATTCAAAAAATTCAATTAAATTCCAGATTTAGGTTTAAACATCAAAAATTCATATCTTTTGCATCTGAACTCCAAATTGGGTGGTTCAAGTTGCAAAATTTGTCTAAAATCATAATCTAGCTATATAAACCAAAATATTTCAATTTGGAGTTAATTTGAATTATATTTTTGAATTTATTTGAATTTGAAGTTAATTTGTCGTGTTTTCGCGTATAGACCTCGACGACTCGGGAGAGTTAGATCGTTCTAATGATTTAGAGTTTCAAGACTTCAATGAAGGCAAGTTACACTATTGATCATATTTTTCCCAGTATTTTAAAGTATTTAATTCATGTTTTCAAATTACTATTGCATGCATATGTTATATAAATGTTTGAATGCCCTGTTTTTGTATATAGTTATTCCAACTTCCATGGTATGGCCAATTTGATTATTGAATATGAATGCCTTGACACCCTTAGGTAAAATTTGTCATATGCTTAGCAATACTTAGATCATATTTATAAATTTGGGAAGGTTTAGCTAAATCTTTTACAACTTGATTTCAATTTGATTCTGTGGTATTGTTTGACCACGAAAGTTTTTAAAGAGGTTTTTACTGTAAATAAAATAAAATGGGCGAGATGGATGGATGGTGGGTGCAGGTTCATGCACGGGCCTAATCTGGTTAGGATTAAGGCCCAGGGTTTTAAATGGAAAGACGCCCAAGTCAGTTAAGGACCGGTCTTTGAGCGTATTTTGCTACGCCTTACCGTACCACCACATGTCTGGACAGATTTGGCTAAATAATTTGTGGCGTCTTAGTGTTATTTGTGCTATGTTGTATGTGTGGGTGTTGGTTAGACATTAGTCCCACCTGGCGCAAGAGGGGGCTTCCGGAGGATGGTTAGTCCAATGGTAGCGAAACCTTAGCAGGCATAAATACATTAAGACACTGCATTGTAACGGCCTCATGATAATTTCTTAGTCACACGCCTTCGGAAGTGTGCTTTGGCCGACATTAAAAGCAAATTATCTCTTGTGGGTAAAGCTGTACAAACTCTGCAGAGTAGAAACTATTCGAATAGCCGCGTCCGCGGTCATGGACATGCTAGCAAAGCCACTCTAAGTTAGACTTGTTTTTGGTTTATAAATGATTTCAACAGATGGTTTTGGGATGGATAATCCTACGGTAAAAGTTGGGCGGTTAGCCATGTGATAGGAGGGTACCTTTCACCATTCAATCAATGGAGGTTATCCACTATTAATTGTCATCTTAAGCACTGATTTTAGTTATAGTATAAAAACTGGCCTTAGAAATTATTATTGGTATTTAACCTGAAAATGCTGTTTATGCAAAATAACCCTGCCACTATCCTTTGTTTACCTTATGCATGCATTATCTGTCAATATTGGGTGTAACTTGCAAGCACGGAAGTTGTGCTTACTCTTGCTGAATAATCTTTATTCAGGGGAAGATCTCTATCAGGACAGTGAGGATCTTGACGACTAGGCCACGCCCCTAGACGATTGCCTGTGGCAAGTCGTGTGGTCTACTACTATTTTGTCTTCCGCTGTGTTATTTCTTTTCTATTTGGCCTCAGGCCCCCTTTTTGTAATAAACTCAGAATTTGTTATTAATAAAGTGTGTGATATGATTTTGCTATCACTTTTGTTTGACTATATACACTAGAAATCCTGGACTAGTGTATAAACACAGAGAATTCAGGATCCTTCGCTCCCGAGTTCGACAAAAGTGGTATCAGAGCCAGGTTTCAATCCTGGGACCTGTGGGTTAGCTTGAAACAGAAGTACATAGATTGAAATAATGGGTGCAATATGGTTAAGGGTGTAACTTGCCTTGCTAAAAGGCTTGGGGGTCTTCTTCTTCAAAGAACTCGGATTCCTCGGCGCCTTTGCAATCTACACGAGAACAAAAGCCAACTCAAACCAAGCTCAGCAAAAACGCAGAGAACTCCAAAGAAAACATCACAAAAACCAACACCAGAACTTGGAAGGTTGGAGGAGGTCCAGAGCTTGTGAAGAGGGTTTCAAAGAACTGGTCGGAAGAGGTCCAGAGAGCTGGTCAAGAGAGCCGGGGAGTTTGCAAATGAGGAAAAAGGTAAAGATGAAGTGTTGTTCAAACCTATAAGGCCTGGGCTGCGGGGAATTCAAGGGCACACGTGTTCAAAGATGGGTGGAAAAGAGGGAAAGAGTAGGTAAAAGACAGGACAAAGGGAAAAAGAGGTACACGGGAGGTGACAGCAGTTAATGTGCTACATCAACATTAAATGTGGCGCAGCAGCATTAAATGCGCACAGGCTTGCTATAGCAACGTGCAGAAAGGAAAAATGGACAGGGCTGGCTCAGACAAAGAAGTCGGTCAAAGCAACAGGGGAAAGTCGTGACCTAAGGGGGAGGTCCAACCAAGGGGTGGTCATAGGAGGAGGTCTTGTCCCACCAAGGTGGTCTTTGCTAAAAGGCCACGAAGAGACCAGAGGTCATGACCACAAGGGGTGGTCGTGGCAAAGAGGGTGATCCTTACAAAAAAGACCGAAAGTGGAGGAGGATGTCCTAAAGACAAAAGGGGAAAACGTAACAAGATCTGGACTTAGGGGAGGTCCAGTACCAAAAGGGTTTCAATAGGTGAGATTAAAAGGGGAAGAAATCTAACGGCAAAGATCTAAAGAAAAAGGTTCAAAGAGGTTCTGACGGCTAAGATCTCACAAGGGAGGTCTTAACGGTCAGGATCAAAACAAGGGGAGGTCTTGACGGCTAATATCTCACAAGGGAGGTCTTCTTAACGGTCAAGGTCAAAACAAGGGGAGGTCTGGACAACGAGGAGGTCCAAACCCGAGAGGGTCTAAACAAAGAGGTCGTCCAAAGAAGGAGGAAAGAATTGGGCCGAGGAGAGCACAATTGAGCCAAGAAAAAGGAGAACTCACGCAATCTCCCAAGAGAAACCAAACCAATTTAATTGGAGTTTGATTTGATCATTTAGAGTTCTTGTTAAATCTCAAATTAAGCTTCGGATTTCTCATCAAAACCAAGTGATTCTTTTTATTTTAAAATTTTCGAAAAGCTCCAAAAACCAGAATGTTACAAACCTACCCCCTTAAGGGAATCTCGACCCCGAGATTCAAACCTGGCCCGCAAAGAGGTAGGGATAGTTAGTCTTGAGGTCTTCTTCTTTTTCCCAAGTGGCTTCACTTTCTGGGTGGTGACTCCATTGTACCTTGTATGTTCGAATGATCCTGTTCCTGGTAATACGCTCCGTAATATCCAGAATCTTAATTGGCCGCTCCACATAAGCGAGGTCTTCTTGGAGATCACAGCTCTCTAGGAGGATGTGGTCTTCTGGAAATCAAAGGTATTTCCTTAATTGTGACATATGGAAGACATTGTGCACCGCTGACAAGGAGGTTGGCAGCTCTAATTGATAAGCAACTTCAGCTTGCCTTGACAACATCTTGTATGGACCGACAAATCTTGGTGCTAGCTTCCCTTTGGTCCGAAATCTTCTAACTCCTCTGAGTGGAGTGATTATGAGATATACACAGTCTCCCACTTCAAAAGACAACTCTCTCCTTCGGTTGTCGGCATAGCTCTTTTGTCGAGACTGAGCTATTTTCAACCGTTCTCTTATGAGCTTCACCTTGTTTTCAGTATCTTGGATCACTTCAGGCCCAAAGAACTGATGTTCTCCAACCTGGTCCCAAAGGAGAGGAGTTTGACATTGCCTTCCATACAAAGCTTCGAATGGAGACATCTTTAAGCTAGTTTGGTAGCTGTTGTTATAGGAAAACTCAGCATAGGGGAGGTTTTTATCCTAGCTTTTTCCATAATCAAGTGTGCAAGCTCGAAGCATGTCTTCGAGAACTTGGTTCACATGCTCTGTTTGCCCATTTGTTTGAGGATGGTAAGCTGTGCTGAAATTAAGTCTTGTTCCCAAAGCTTCATGCAGACTTTCCCAAAATCTGGAGGTAAAGTGGGAACCTCTATCGGACACAATGCTCTTCGGCACTCCATGCAAGCAAACAATCTGAGCTAGGTACAAATCTACCAATTTACTTCCTATATCGGTGGTCTTGACAGGAATGAAATACGCCACTTTAGTCAAACGATCAATAATAACCCAAATAGAGTCATAGCCCGATTGGGTCCTGGGCAAGCCAGTGATAAAATCCATACCCACCTGCTCCCACTTCCACTCGGGTATGGGTAAGGGTTGAAGTAGACCTGCTGGCCTTTGATGCTCGGCCTTGACTCTTTGGCAAATATCACAACGGGCTACAAACTCAGCTATTTCCTTTTTCATGTTGACCCACCAATATTCCCTCTTGAGGTCTTGGTACATCTTGATACTCCCTGGATGAATGGAGTATGGGGATTCATGAGCTTCCTTAAGCACAAGCTATTTTATTTCTTGATGATCTGGCACACAAAGTCTGTTGCCGAACCATAAAATCCCTTGTCCATCTTCTGAAAAACCAGGAGCCTTTCCTCTTTTTAAGTTTTCTTTGATTTCCTGGAGGTCTTTATCTTCAGCTTGGTTCTCTCGGATTTGTTTCTGGACAGCAGGTTCAACCTCCAGAACACGTACACAACCTTTCTTGACAATTTCCAAGTTTAGATACTCAAATTCCTCATACAACTTGGGCTGGTTCTTCTGGACCAACAATGTACTGCAATAGCTCTTTCGGCTAAGTGCATCAGCTACCACATTAGCCTTGCCAGGGTGGTAGTGAATGCCAAGGTCATAATCGTTTATAAGCTCCAACCACGTTCTCTGCCTGATATTGAGATCAGGTTGAGTGAAAACATACTTCAGGCTTTTGTGGTCCGTAAAGATTTCACAGCGATTACCAATAAGGTAATGGCGCCAGATCTTTAGGGCATGCACTACGGCTACCAACTCCAAGTCATGTGTGGGATAGTTGGCTTCATGAGGCTTCAATTGTTAGGAAGCATAAGCCACTACTTTTCCTTCTTGCATTAGAACACAACTAAGGCCTTGCCGGGATGCATCACAAAAGCCCTCAAAGTCTTTACGGATATCCGGCAAAACAAGTATTGGGGCAGAGGTCAAGCACTTTTTAAGTTCTTGAAAACTGTTCTCACAAGCTTGTGTCCATGCATACTTGCTTTCCTTTTTAAGCAACTAAGTGAGAGGCCTTGCTGGTCTTGAAAATCCTTTAATAAACCTACGATAATACCCTGCCATGCCAAGAAAACTCCTGACTTACGGCACTATCTTGGGTGGTTTCCAATCTAGCACATTTTGGACCTTGCTGGGGTTAACTTCTATTCCTGTTGCTGACATAGCATGCCCCAAAAAGGTGATCTCTTTTATCCAAAAGTCACACTTTTTGAATTTGGCATAAAGCTAGTGGTCTCTGAGCTTGTCTAGGACCATCCTAAGGTGTTCTTCATGCTCTACCTCATTCTCGGAGTATACTAGAATGTCATCAAAGAAAACAACAACACATTTATCCAAGTACTCCATGAACACTTTATTCATCAAGTTCATAAAGTAAGCAGGAGCATTAGTTAACCCAAAAGACATAATAGTGAACTCATAGAGCCCATAACGAGTTGAAAAGGTTGTCTTTGGGATGTCCTCTTGTCGGATTTTCAGCTGATGATAACCTAATCTTAAATCAAACTTGGAGAACACTGCGACTCCCATTAGCTGGTTAAACAGGTCATCAATTCTAGGTAAAGGATACTTGTTCTTGATTGTGCCATCATTGAGTGCTCTATAATCCACACACATACGTTGAGTGCCATCTTTATTGGCCACAAAAATCACATGAGCTCCCCAAGGTGAAGAGCTTGGCCAAATGAAACCTTTTCTTTGTATTTCTTCAATTTGCTTCTTTAGCTCGACAAGATCATTGACAAGCAATCTGTAAGGCCTTTTGGAGATTAGGGCTGTCCCTGGGACTAAGTTGATGACAAATTCTAGGTCCCTGTCTGGAGGCATTCCAGGTAGCTCATCAGGGAACACATCAGGGTACTCCCTTACCACAAGGAGGTCTTCAAGCTTCACTTTCCTCAAACAAGCAAGGCTAGGACCTCCTCTAAAAGAGGTCTCGGGACTGAACTCTACTTGGACTCCTAGCTCATTGGTGAGCACAATTGATTTTCTGGCACAGTCTATCCGACCTTGGTTCTTTGATAAACAATCCATTCCAAGAATCACATCTAACCCTTGGGAGTGCAAGACCACTAGGTCTGCGAAAAAAGGTACTCCCAAGATTTCCAAGGTAAGATTTGGGCACAAGGAGCTAGTCCTCATTTCTGAGCCCGGAGAGTGAATCAGCATAGGGTTTACTAAAGGAGATATAGCCAACCCATTTTCACCCACAAACTTGGTCGAAACAAAAGAATGAGAAGCTCCTGAATCGAAAAGAACTGTTGTTGGTACTGAATTGACAAGAAATGTACCAAGAACCACATCTGAGGCGGTTTGAGCCTCTTTAGTAGTGACGTGATTCACACGTCCTCTGATATATTGGACCGAGGGCTTCACAACAGTGTTGTTGCCAGAAGGGGGAGGTCCTTGTCCAGGTCTGGTTGGAACTGGAGTTGAGGCGGTGACTTGAAGCTTGTTTGGGCATTTATTGGCATAATGCCCCACTTCATTGCAATAAAAGCATGTGACCCCAGCTACGGAGGTCACTGGGGGCTTCTTCTGGAAATGACCTCCTGAGGTGGTCATTTGTGAACTGGAGGTACCAGGACGTCTTGTTGGCACAGGAAGTCTTGAAGGGGAGGAGGTCATAGGTCTCCCAGGTTGAAACAGGGAGGTCCTGGGCCTCTAAGAACTCCTAGAACTGACCTGTTGTGCTGTTTTCTTTTCTTTCAGTTCTCTATCTCCAGGTGCTTACCCTCCTGGCGAATGTCCTTGCTCACTAGATGTTGGAAATCTGTGTAGTCTTGGGAGATAAGCTGAACAGCAAGGTCATCATTAAGCCCTTCCAAGAAACACTCTTGCGTGGACTCGTCTGTTGCTACATCTTCAGGTGCATATCTGGCAAGCTGATTGAACTTGTGCAAATACTCATTAACTGTGCGGTTGCTTTGACGCAAAGCACGAAACTCTTTCTTCTTCAAAGTCATCATGCCGGGGGGAATGTGGGCACGACGAAAAACTTGCACAAATTCACCCCAAGAGATAGTCTGAGCATCGGTGTGGGACTGAGTGAAATTGTCCCACCATTCTGAGGCTGGGCCAGCGAGCTGGTGAGAGGCAAAGAGCACCCTCTCACGATCAGAACACTGGATCATATCCAACTTCCTACTTACTGCCCTGAGCCAATCGTCAGCTTCCAACGGCTCTGCACTACTGGAAAAGGTGGGAGGTCTCAACCTCATAAACTCAGCAATATTAGCCCTTGGAGGAGGTGGAACTAACACAGGGGATGAGCTGCTGCTGTTGCTTGCAATGACTGAGTGTTGGCAATATATTGAGAAAGAAAATTCATTAACTGAGCTTGATTAGCCATCATCTGAGCCCAGCTAGGACCTTCAGTGGGAGGAGGTGGTGGCGGTGGAGTTGGGTTCTACTGCACGCCCTCAGCTCCTCTGTTATAATTGCTTCACCCGGTTAGATTCTTAGGCTCTTCCTCCACTTGTCTATTACGATTACTTGAACTACCACTACGATTTCGGGTGGTCACCATCTTGACTAAGCTCCAAAGGCTGAGAAAAGGAAAGAAGAAACTAATGGAAACAGGCAAAACAACCAATATCGCAAGACAACCATCAGAAAGAATCCCTTCAGAAATCATAACTAATTATCGTTCTACTCGATCCTTACTGCTCGAAGGTGATCTTGAACACCAGGCCTAACCAAGAGACCACTAGTGGAATCTTCAAAGGTAAGGGGATCCATTTAACTTTGTAAATCGGTGCAAAGAAAAAATACAAGGTGAGATTAGGTTAAGATGATAAAAGGATTGGAGAAGGGAGGTAAGAACAGAAAGGTGACCAAGAAGAGAAGAGCATAATTTACTTTTCTTTGTTATACAAAATAGGTTTTGAAACCCTGCAGCCATTCTACTAGGTTACGACCTGCAGTCAAGATGCTCTGATACCACTTGTCATGACCCGACCAGAGGTCACCCGAGAGGACCTCCCAGGAAGTTTAGCAGGACCACATCGAGGGGATCACCAAGACCACCCAGGAGGTCCAACAGGACCACCTGGAGGTCCCGAGACCTAACCAGAGGAGGTCGTGAGACCCAGGACCTCCCCAAAACCCCACGACTAGACCAGGGCAGGTCGTGGAGCTTGGAAAAGCCCTACGTCACCTGTGTTCCGAACTAGTCCCAACCAATGATCAACAGCTAGTTCACACAGCACCACAAGTGATAGACATACATCAACGAGACTTAGATTAATAACAAAGGAGTTTATTACAAAGTTGGCTCACAAGCCGACAAAAGAACAACCTTACACAGCGGAAAATAAAAGATAGTCCATCCAATACACCACAGGCAATTGACTGGAGGGCGTAGCCTAGTCATCCAGAACCACTTGATCCTCAGCAAAGAACTCTTCACCTGCTCAAAAGATTATTTCAAGCAAGAGTGAGCACAACAACTGTGCTCGCAAGTCACACCCGTCAATTAACAGAATGACATGCATAATGGATAACACAAGGGAGAGCTTATAGGGTTAGTTTGCATAAAGCCAGATTTCATTTAAATACAAGTAAGTAAGTTGTAAGGCTGGTTACATTATACATAAAACTCATTTTAAAACAGGGTTTTTGATTTATTGATAACAAGGTTGAGGATGTAGGATAACCTCCTAACACCAGGCTAACCGCCAAGGGCTCCCTGCCCAGATTACTTTGGATAGAAACCCAAATCAAATTCCAAAACCATTTGAAAATCAAACCAAAAACTAACTAATAGAGGCTTTGCCAGCATGTCCATGACCGTGGATACGGCTATTCGAATAGATTTTTACTCTGCAAAGGTGTACAACTTTCCCCACAAGAGATAACTAAATTGTACTGTCCGACCACACACTTCCGAAGGTTTGCGACTAACAGGTTATTACAAGGCCTTTACAATGCTCCTTCTCACCACAGTCCCTCTCGCTAAGGTTTCACCCCCTATGGGCTACCCGCCCGCAGAGTTTAGGCCCCCTTTTGCACCAGGTGGGAATGTAAGAAAGTAGGTCATGAAGGACCAGCCACAAATCCAAAAAGGACAACCATGGTGAGAGATTGCAAATTATTTGGCCAGGTCCCGCCCATACAAGACTTGTGGTTGCACGAGGTGGCATAGCAAAGTAACGCTCAAAGACCGGTCCTTAATTGACATGGGAGACATCCTCAACCCTAGGGTGTCGACTGACATGGCCCCCATGCACTACCCGTGCACCCACCATGAGACCAACTGTGAGACCTTGGTTTATTTAGCTGGTAATACTTAGCCTTCCATTGGCTCTAGCATCACCAACCAAATACACCGTGTCTCGATGGACATGTGCTTCCCAGAATTGCAGCACACATACATCTTTACAAAAGCATGCATCAATTTCATACATCACAATATGACAATTCTAGCAAACGACATACATAATATAATGTTATTACAAAAGAGCCGACCGGCCAAATGACATTAAGTATCAACAATAGCGGAAGCAAAAGGTGCCATAAGATGACTTTAACCAAAAGACGATCGGTTAGCCATAACCCACAAGGCAACCGACCAGGCCGCCAAGCCAGTCGTCCATAACGAAGCAAAACTCACCAAAGTCAATCCCTTGGGGATCAACCTTCTTCCTCTGCAACAATTAAGCAAAGCAAATGAGTACAAAAATTATACTCACAAGACTTACGGGTAACAAACCTAGTTACTACTACATGCACGCTTTAATCAAAGGAGAAGGCTCAAGGTTAATTTTCAGCATAAAGCAAGTTTTATTTGCAATAAGTAATAGTTTGAAGGCAATTTTGACAATCTGAATTTGATTTGCATAAATAACAGCGAGACAATAAGTAATAACATAACAACAACCTAGAGATGACTAACCCCATAGCCATCACAACCATAGCACGAATTACCCATTCGTACCACCCATGTCAAGTTTTAATTTAAAAGGTTGTAGTCTAACTATTGAAAAGCTTACCCAAGTGTGTCCATAACCTAGGACGAAGCTATTCGAATAGTTTGAACCCTGCAGGGGTGTACCAATGTACCCACACGATAGACCTCCTTTCCACCAGCCACGGTTAGTGTAAGGACCCCGGTTTATTCGGCTTGTACTGTTTAACCATCCACTTGGTCCTAACAGTACAAATCAAATAAACCAAGCCTCGAGATATGCATACTTCCCTGAATTGCAGATACACACCCTGCTACAAAATCATGCATCAATTCCATTCATACACATAGAGCCAAGCAAAAGCAACAATCGAAAGACATAGATAATATAAAGAGAGTTATTACAAAAGAGAGGCCGACCGCCAAAATTCATAAAGATAAGTAAATACACAAAGAAGCAAAATGGCCATAAGATGGCGATAAACAAAGCCAATCGGTGTGCCTTTACCCACAAGGCAACCAACCGACCGCCAAGCTAATCGTCCCAAGCAGCGCAAGAACACACTCACAAAAGTGAGGCCCTTGGGGCTCACCTTCTTCCTCTCGCAACAATTAATATTAAGCAAAGCGGATGAGTACAAAACTTGTTTTTGTACTGCAAGACTGACGTGTGAGATAACGAACTATAATTAACTACATGCAAGCTTTATTTAAGTGGATGAGGTTTTGGACTTATTTTCAGATAAAGCAAGTTTTCATTTACAATAAGGTAATAGATTCAAAGCAAGTTTGCAATTAACTTTTATTGATCAAATAAAAGAGAGACAATAATAACATAGATAGAGAACAACACCAACCTAGAAGTGACTAACCCAAAGTCACCACAACAATAGCATGAAGTACCCTTCATACCACCCATGTCAAGTTTAAGTTTTAAAAGGTTGTAGTCTAGTTCTTGTGGGAAATAACCAAGCGTGTCCATAACCTAGGACGAGGCTATTCGAATAGTTTTAACTCGCAGGGTGTACCAATGTACCCAAACGATAGACCGCCTTTCCACCACCACGGTTAGCACACTTCCTTTGGTATGCGTGCATGGCTAAGTCTAACAAGACGCTTTCCAATGGACGATGCTAATTAAGAGCCGCAACCCACGGAGAAAGACACATTAAACAGCCTAACCGGTCCGCTAATGCTCCTCCAACACCACAAACACACACACACAGAACACACCCACCGACCAGCTCATAATTAACACCTCCCAAAGTACTTAGTCAAGAGAGGTTCCATATCCCCTCGTGTGGTTAGCACGCACTAATTGCTTGGATCAATGGCACAAGTAACTCGGTCCTTAGGGACTTAGGCACCATTCCACCACACCCAACAGATCACCCAACATACCATTGTGCCCAAGCCAAGATATAATTTTTGTTTTCAGTTTTGATTTGCAAAATGGTAAAACACAAGGGTTGGACATAATGGAATAATATAAGTATTTAGGTGATCAAGATCACCGACTAAGTCGATGATCGCCCAATACTACCGATACTAGGCATGGCTAAGCAATATTTATTCGAAATCTACTAAGTGACAAGAGCTCATCCAACGAACTCTAATCACAAAGAAATAACCTAGGCTTAGGTAGTAGAGGATATTGATTTACCTACAGATTATGCAACTAGGGATTAACTAATCAATTTAACACCCAAATAGCAATGCATACATAAAGTTTAAACAAAGTATTAGACTTTAAAAGTAATGGGATTGAATGGGAAATGATCAAACTGCTTGCTCGCTTGCTGTTGCTCAATTTGTTGCGGAGGGTCGTTCTCTGGTTACCGCAAATATCGAATCCTAAGCGAAAGAACGAAAACAACCAATAAGACGAGCAACACTTAAATGAAAAAGCAAGCAACAATTATCCAAATGCGACGAAATTTACACACAAGGTAGAATATGGATATACCTAGACATAGGAATTGGAAAAACCTAACTTGGATTTGTGGTGCAAAAGATATTCTCTAAAAACCTATTTTCGGCCATAATTAGCACTGTAGCAAAAATATTTTCTAGAAAGATTTCAGAGCTGAAATTTTTAGGGTGGCTACCTACTGGTGTGGGGATAACCCATATAAAATTTCAGGTCATTTGGAGTTATATTGAAAGAGTTACGATTTGTCTAAATTGTTTTACGGTATTAAACTAAAATATGACCCTTATGATTTTTAAAAACAGTAAAATTTGTGAAACCAATTTTCCTAGCAAATACACTAGCAGTGGAAGCTAATCCAATTGGATTCATACAAAAATGAGCTATAGACTAAAAGTTATGCATTTTACAAGTTTGCTAAAAGTTCTGAAAACAGTATTAAGTTCACTTGTTTATTATTTTTGAAAATGGTTTTCCAGATTTGATCATGGTCTACAATTATTTTTCTATTTAAGTGCAAGTTATGAGGAAGCTAACAAAACTGGAATCATCTAATTTGGATCTAAGATGACAAAGATATGAAAATGACAAGACCCTAATGTGACACTGATTTCTGGACTTAGCACTTTCGGGACTTCACTAACACCTAGCGACGTGGGCTAATGAGAGCCGTCGATCTCAGATCCAACGGACGACATTGAACCAGACCAAACACTCCTCACGCGCGAACGAGGGCCGACGTGGAGGCTCCAGGTCGTTGATCTCGGATCCAACGGCCGAAGACCACCCACGCCGCCCCGCAACGTTGTCGCCCGACAACGCGCCGGCTTCGCGGCGACAACGCCGCGACCAAAGGCACGGTGGCGCGAGTGAATGCCGTGAATGGGTGCGCACAGCATTGCGCACCCTCCGTACCACCCACACCGACGGTGGTGGACGAGAGCGCGCGCGACGGCGAGGAGCGCACGGAAAAATGACAACGACGATAACAAGCAAATAGCTCCGCAATGACCATTCAAGCGGTGCCCGAGCATCTAGGGGCTACCAGGAGCTACCGACGGACGCGAGGTGCAGAGGCGGTCGAGCAGCCCGGCGATTTAAACTCGCGACGGACCGAGGAAGATGACGCGAGGAAGACGGTCAGGCAAAATCAACCATGCCGCGCCATCACGATGGGTTCTAAAGAGCACGAGAAGCTCCCGAGAAAGGAATTAGAAAAGGAGCACTCACCGCTACCGAGACGAAGAAGGATGCTCGCGCCGATTTGGGAAATCCAAAATCCGGTGCTCCGCTGAAGCAACCTGAAATTGAGCGATTGTTAAGCACCACCGAGGTGAGAGGGAGGTGCAGGAGCAAGAAGGGAGCAGAGGAACCACTGGAGCACGGCCTTCACCGAGAAGCTCGCGCAACAATGGCGGCGAGAAAACAGGCGCTTGGGAGCTCCACAAATGCGGTGGGTGCAAGGGAGAGCTCACGGGTGCGTAAAGGAAGGCAGGGAGGAAGATGGGAGCTTTAGTAGCCGAGGAAAGCAGAGCAACGGCAACAAGCCTCGGATGCCGCCTCTCACGGCCGTGACGAGCGACGGAGCAGTGAGCGATGGACTTTGGGGCGGCTCGGCGACGCGCATTTAATGCACCTGCCCGTTGGCGTCGAGGGTGAGTGGACGCGACGCTACTGCCCACGAGCCTCTCTACCATGGCGCAGAGCGAGCGCGAGCGGGCTGGCGAGCGAGCGCGAGGAGGACGACGATGGCCAGCCGTCCGATTGCATCCAAGGGCTAGCGCGATCACGCTGAAACGGCATCGGATGAACGTCGACCGCCCGATTGAAATCCAACGGCTGCGAATCCGGGGCAACCGGAGTTGTCCGAATGCATACATGAACGCGAGCCGTCCGATGGAGATCCAACGGTCCAGAGCGCGCGCGCCCGATCGATCGCGCCGATACAGTTAGTTGACTCGACCGAGTCGGTTGGCTCGAGCCCGAGTCTGACTCGAGTCCAATGAACAGTGCAAACCCATTAGGTTTTGATTTTTGAACTGAAACTTTGAGGATTTAATTGAGGCATCAAATCAACTCCAAACTTTATGAAATTTTAACTGGAGCTTGCTTACCTTGGGGTTAACCTTCCATAAAATTTCCAGAGGGTTTTGTGTAATCGGAATTTTCTCAAGAAATTCCGAAGGTTAAAACAGAGGTTGACCAAGGTTTGACTTGCCTCTAAAATATTTCAAATAATTTCCCAAAATTAGGAAATAATTCAGAGGTGTTACCAAGCAACCCTAGAACCAGGGAAAATTATTTCAAGGGTTTGACAAAATATTTGACCAAGGAGGTTGTTGACTTGATAATTGAGGCTTTTGATTTTGAATTCCCAAAATTCCTTTACAAGAATTTTAAAAGTTTCAAGAGTAAAAGGATGAAGGAAAAGTTTTAATTTACCCTCAATTTCTTACATTTGAAACACAAGCCAAAATTTGGGATGTTACAAACCTCCCCTTACAAAAATCTCGCCCGAGATTTGGTTCACTCGGAAAAGAAAGAGGGTAGTCGCACGAAGACGATCTTCTCGCTCCCAAGTAGCCTCATCCTCGTAATGGTTTGACCACCGAACTTTGAGGAACTTGATGGTCTTGTTCCTCGTTCTTCGCTCGCCTCTTCGAGGATGCGAACAGGTGCTCGCGATAGGTCAAATCTTCCCGAACATCAAGAGTTTCCAACGGAGTTTCTGTTGGAACACGGAGGCACTTCTTTAGCCGGGACACATGGAACACATCATGTACCCCGCAAGTGCAGCAGTAACTCCAACTTGTAGGCAACGGCTCCTTCTTCTCGATAACACGGTATGGACCGACATATCGAGGAGCCAATTTGCCCTTGACACCAAAACGCGGTGACCCTTCGAGGAGAAACCTTGAGATAAACGGTCATTGGGCTCAAAGCTCAACTCACGACGACGGCGATCCGCATAGCTCTTTTGCTCGGATTGAGCCGCGTGCGTAAGCGATCACGAATGAGTCGGACTTGACCTCGGCCTCATTAATCGAGTCCGCCAAAGAAAGGTCTTTCACCGGTCTCGCACCAGTTCAACGGGTTCTACACTTTTCCGTATAAGGCCTCAAATGGTGCCATGCCGAGACCGGCTTGGAAACCGTTGTTATAAGAAAACTCCGCGAATGGCAAGCACTTCTCCCAATGCTTCCCATAGGAAAGGACACAAGCTCGCAAAGATGTCCTCCAAAACTTGGTTGACCCTCTGGCCCGACCATCCGCTTGGGGGTGATATGTCAGTCCGAAGAAAGACGAGTTCCATAGCTTCTGCAAGCTATGCCGAAGCCGAGAAGTGAAGATGGAACCACGATCGTAAACGATCGCCTTTGCACCATGCAAGCTCACGATCCTGGCGATATAGAGCTCCGCAAGGTGACCGGTACGAATCTTGGTCTTGACTGAAAGAAAGTGTACCACTTTCGTCAACCGGTCAATGATGACCCAAATGGCATCATTGCCCCTCGGTGACCTGGGTAGGCCGGTGATAAAATCCATCCCGACCGAATCCCACCTCCACTCCGGAATGGGCAAGGGCTGAAGCAATCCAGCTGGGCGCTGATGCTCGGCCTTGACACGACGGCACACGTCGCATTCGGCAACGAACCTTGC
Organism: Ampelocalamus luodianensis; assembly: GCA_036346255.1. Lineage (NCBI taxonomy): Eukaryota > Viridiplantae > Streptophyta > Magnoliopsida > Poales > Poaceae > Ampelocalamus > Ampelocalamus luodianensis. The sequence continues at coordinate 52,255,371 of CM070625.1, read as the reverse complement.
GACTTCCCTCTTCATCCGGGTCCACCAAAATCTCTGGCGGAGATCATGATACATCTTTGTGGCCCCGGGATGAATGGACAGGGGAGAATCGTGGGCTTCGCGGAGGATCAAATCCCGCAACTCCTTGTCCTTTGGAACCACGAGGCGTTGTTCGAACCTCACAATACCAAGCTCATCTACGAGAAGCACTTGGTCGTTCCATTCTCGACATTTTCCCGATGTGGTTCACTCCAACATCGATCGCACGAGCGGACGTGATACGATCCACCAAGGTTGGCTGTACAACCAAGGCAGCGAGGGAACCATGCTCAACCAAACCCAAGTTGAGACGCTGGAACTCCTCCAGAAGGGGGGGCTGATGCTCTTGAAGCAACAATGCATTGCAATGCGCTGCGACTAAGCGCATCCGCAACGACATTAGCCTTGCCGGATGGTAGTGAATACCCATGTCATAGTCCTGATCAACTCCAACCATCTCCTTTGCCCGAGGTTCAGATCTGGTTGGGTGAACAAATACTTTAAGCTTTTGTGATCCGAATACACTTCACAACGACACCGATTAGGTAATGTCGCCAAATCTTAAGTGCATGGATCACGCCGCCAACTCAAGTCATGGGTAGGATAGTTGAGTTCATGAGGTCTCAATTGCCTTGATGCATAGGCCACTACCTTGCCTTCTTGCATAAGGACACAACCGAGGCCTCGACGAGAAGCGCCACAAAGATATCAAGCTTCGACGGACATCGGGAGAACAAGAACGGAGCGGTGGTCAATCGCTCTTAAGCGCTTGAAACTTTCTCGCAATCACGGACCACGAGAACTTCTTGTCCTTCTTGAGCAACTCGTCATCGGCCGCTATCTTGGAGAAGTTCTCGATAAAGCGACGATAATATCCCGCTAAACCAAGAAAACTTCAACTTCGGTGACCGGTGGTCGACTCAGAAAGCACGTCGCCGATCTTGCTAGGATCCACACCACGCCTCCGCCGAAAGAATATGGCCTAAGAAGGCTACTTCCTTCAACCGTAACGCACACTTGCCGAACTTCGCATACTGGCTGGTGCTCACGGCTTGCCCAACACAAGCCTCAAATGCTCGGTGTGTTCTTCATCGCTCTTGGAGTAGATAAGGATATCATCGATGAAGACCACAACGAACCTATCCAAATACTCCATGAACACCGAATTCATGAGGTTCATGAACAAGGCCGAGCATTGGTTGCCGAATGACATGACGGTATACTCGCACAAGCCATAACGAGTAGAAAGCCGTCTTCGAATATCCTCGTCGAATCCGAACTCGATGATATCCCACTCTCGATCAATCTTGAGAAAACTCGAGCTCCAGTTAATTGATCAAGAGGTCATCGATACGGGCAAAGGGTACTTGTTCTTATCGTTACTTCATTAAGTGGACGGTAATCAACGCACATGCGCAGCTGCCTTGTCCTTTTTCGACAAAGATTGCCGAGCATCCCCAAGGAGATGAGCTAGGCGGATGAAACCCTTCTCTTGAAGCTCACCTAGTTGTTTCTTCAACTCCACCAACTCAACCGGGTCCATTCGGTAAGGCCTCTTTGAAATCGGGCGCACGGAACCAACTCAATGACAAACTCGAGGTCTCGAATCGTGGCATCCACCGAAGGTCGTCGGGAAGACATCAACAAAGTCACATACCACCGACTTCACTAATATCTAGAGTCGGCTTCGCCGGCGCGAAGAGATGCGGAGCCTTCTGGCAAAGCTAACCTCGCTCGCGGAAGGACTAGTGAGGTAGATGAGTCTCTAGCGCAATCAATTTGTCCCATGTGCCGAGACAACCAATCCATGCCTAGGATTACATCTAAGCTCGCCGATCGAAGGAGGATAAGGTTTGCCAAGAATCCTACCCTTCTATCTCAACAGGACATCCCTACACTCGCACTCGGCTCTCAACTCCGAACCGGAGAGCGAATGAGCAATGGGACCAACAATGGAGTAAAAGAAGACCTCCACACAGAAGAAAAGACTCGAAACAAACGAATGAGATGCGCTCAATCAAATAATATCAGAGCAGTGGAAAGAGTTAACCGAAAGGGTACCCAACACGACGTCGGGTGCCTCCTGTGCCTCCTCCGCGGAGATGAGGTTGACGCGGCCACTACCCACGCCTTGGGTAGCGGGGACAACCTTCTGATCCTGGGAAGAACCACCTCCCTGCCCGCGTCCTCCATTAGGACGAGGGGCCGCTCCAGTCCTGTTAGGGCAACTATTGGCATAATGCCCCTTCTGGTTGCACGAAAAGCAAGTGACCCCGGCAGCCGGATTGCGGGGGCCACCCTGCTGGTTCGCAGGCGCACGTGACTGGGGCACGGCCTGCGGAGGGCGAGGAACTGGTGCTGGCGGCCTCGGTGGTAGGGAAGCCACAGAACGGGCCCCTGGAGTAGGCCCGACACGAGGACGAGAGAGGCCGGCCTGTGCAGACCGCTGGGCCTCCCACTTGCGCTTGCGGGACTCGCCCAGCGCCTTGGCCTTGTGCTCAGCAACAATGGCCTTGTCTACCAAGGCCTGGAAGTCAGCAAAGTCCACAATGGAGAGCCTGTCTTGCAGCTCCTCAGACAAACCCTCCATGAACTTCTCCTGCTTGGCCTCATCAGTGGCCACCTCAGATGGAGCATAACGAGCCAAGTGGTTGAACTCGCATGTACTCCATCACCGACTTACGCCCTTGCTTGAGCGCGAAACTCCTTCTTCTTCACTTCATCAAGCCGGCAGGATGTGAGCTCGACTAACGCCGTCCAAACTCATCCCAAGAGATAGTGTGGCGGCGGGCTGCATGGCCAAGAAGTTCTCCCACCAGAGAGTGTCGCCTCAAGCCGATGGGAGGCAAAGAGTGCCTGTCTGGTCCAGCACCGAGCAACGCCGAGCTTACGCCAACTCGACGCACCGGTCATTCGCGCCCAATGGGTCCTCAGACCGAGAACGTGGGGGTTGAGTGCGAAGAAACTCACCAAACCCCACGAGATCGATGTCCACCCGCCGCCTGATCCCGAGGCACCGGAAGGGCGGAGGTGTTGCGCGCAATAACATCCAGCAGACCCTCTGCCCTCCGAACAGCTTGCGCTCAACTGAGAAGGACTCACCATGGTCTGAGGAGGCGGAAGCTCCTCATCCAAACCAGTCACGACCACGCCGCTACGAGTACCTCCACCATCTCGCTTAAGAAACTTAGGTTAGAAACCCAAGCACTAACATTAGAAGTTGATGAAAGCGAAAGCTAACGATTAGGGAATGAGACATCACCCTAACCGAAAGCCAAAAACAGCAAGTAATAACTTTAAATGTTTCCAAAGAAGTTCCAAAACAGCAAGGAAACTCCAAACCAAGCTCAACTTCTCAATGCCATTAGCCCGTATTGAATGAACGAGTAATAGTGTGAGAAGATAAAAATTCCAGCTCACTACAACCAGCCTAACACTACTCAAGAACAAGGTTAAGGCGATAAAATAACGTTAGATACTTAGCTAACTAGTATCACATCTTACCCTTTTATTCCCACAAGTTTTACTTGATTAACCTCTCCTTTTCTACCCTCGTTAGAACCTTTGAGCCGCTGTCAGGAATCGAATGATCGCTGTCCAGATTTTGCATCCAAGCCTCCTAATTGAAATCTTCAACTTCGGAAGCTTCAAAACCTTGTAGAGGGCGGCTAACATTTCAATTTGCCAAGCTCATTGGTCCCAAAACCCAATTAATCGATAATGACTATCTTTTGAGAGAAGGAAAGGGAAAACACTTTTTAAAACTCAAATTAGAGCAAGACGAGAGAAGAAAGCTAAGATAGGTAAGGAATAAAATCCGAGAACTTACTTAAGCTTTCACAAATCATTTGACCCTTTGAAAATAAGGTTTTCAAACTATCCTAAGGACGACCAAGCTTGGGTTACTACGGTCGGAATGGCTCTGATACCAACTTTGTGAGGACCCCGGTTTATTAGGCTCGTACTGTTTAACCATCCACTTGGTCCTAACAAGACAAATCAAATAAACCAAGCCTCGAGATATGCATACTTCCTGCACTGCAAGATACACACCTGTTACAAAATCATGCATCAATTCCATTCATACACATAGAGCCAAGCAAAAGCAACAATCAAAGACATAGATAATATAAAGAGAGTTATTATAAAAGAGAGGCCGACTGCCAAAATTCATAAAGATAAGTAAATACACAATGAAGCAAATGGCCATAAGATGGCGATAAACAAAGCCAATCGGTGTGCCTTTACCCACAAGGCAACCAACCAGGACCGCCAAGCTAATCGTCCCAAACACACAAGAACATGACTCACAAAAGTGAGGCCCTTGGGGCTCACCTTCTTCCTCTCGCAACAATTAATATTAAGCAAAGCGATGAGTACAAAACTTGTTTTTGTACTGCAAGACTGACGTGTGAGATAACGAACTATAATTAACTACATGCAAGCTTTATTTAAGTGGATGAGGTTTTGGACTTATTTTCAGATAAAGCAAGTTTTCATTTACAATAAGGTAATAGATTCAAAGCAAGTTTGCAATTAACTTTTATTGATCAAATAAAGAGAGACAATAATAACATAGATAGAGAACAACACCAACCTAGAAGTGACTAACCCAAAGTCACCACAACAATAGCATGAAGTACCCTTCATACCACCCATGTCAAGTTTAAGTTTTTAAAAGGTTGTAGTCTAGTTCTTGTGGGAAATAACCAAGCGTGTCCATAACCTAGGACGAGGCTATTCGAATAGTTTTAACCTGCGGGGTGTACCAATGTACCCACACGATAGACCGCCTTTCCACCACCACTGTTAGCACACTTCCTTTGGTATGCGTGCATGGCTAAGTCTAACAAGACGCTTTCCAATGGACGATGCTAATTAAGAGCCGCAACCCACGGAGAAAGACACATTAAATAAAGCCTAACCGGTCCGCTAATGCCCTCCAACACCACAAACACACACACACAGAACACACCCACCGACCAGCTCATAATTAACACCTCCCAAAGTACTTAGTCAAGAGAGGTTCCATATCCCCTCGTGGTTAGCACGCACTAATTGCTTGGATCAATGGCACAAGTAACTCGGTCCTTAGGGACTTAGGCACCATTCCAGCCACACCCAACAGATCACCCAACATACCATTGTGCCCAAGCCAAGATATAATTTTTGTTTTCGCTTTTGATTTGCAAAATGGTAAAACACAAGGGTTGGACATAATGGAATAATATAAGTATTTAGGTGATCAAGATCACCGACTAAGTCGATGATCGCCCAATACTACCGATACTAGGCATGGCTAAGCAATATTTATTCGAATCTACTAAGTGACAAGAGCTCATCCAACGAACTCTAATCACGAAGAAATAACCTAGGCTTAGGTAGTAGAGGATATTGATTTACCTACAGATTATGCAACTAGGGATTAACTAATCAATTTAACACCCAAATAGCAATGCATACATAAAGTTTAAACAAAGTATTAGACTTTAAAAGTAATGGGATTGAATGGGAAATGATCAAACCGCTTGCCCGCTTGCTGTTGCTCAATTTGTTGCGGAGGGTCGTTCTCGGGGTTACCGCAAATATCGAATCCTAAGCTAAAGAACGAAAACAACCAATAAGACGAGCAACACTTAAATGAAAAAGCAAGCAACAATTATCCAAATGCGACTAAATTTACACACAAGGTAGAATATGGATATACCTAGACATAGGAATTGGAAAACCTAACTTGGATTTGTGGTGCAAAAGATATTCTCTAAAAACCTATTTTCGGCCATAATTAGCACTGTAGCAAAAATATTTTCTAGAAAGATTTCGGAGCTGATATTTTTAGGGTGGCTACCTACTGGTGTGGGGATAACCCATATAAAATTTCAGGTCATTTGGAGTTATATTGAAAGAGTTACGATTTGTCTAAATTGTTTTAGGGTATTAAACTAAAATATGACCCTTATGATTTTTTAAAAACAGTAAAATTTGTCAAACCAATTTTCCTAGCAAATACACTAGCAGTGGAAGCTAATCCAATTGGATTCATACAAAAATGAGCTATAGACTAAAAGTTATGCATTTTACAAGTTTGCTAAAAGTTCTGAAAACAGTATTAAGTTCACTTGTTTGTTATTTTTGAAAATGGTTTTCCAGATTTGATCATGGTCTACAATTATTTTTCTATTTAAGTGCAAGTTATAAGGAAGCTAACAAAACTGGAATCATCTAATTTGGATCTAAGATGACAAAGATATGAAAATGACAAGACCCTAATGTGACACTGATTTCTAGACTTAGCACTTTCGGGACTTCACTAACACCTAGCGACGTGGGCGAATGAGAGCCGTCGATCTCAGATCCAACGGACGACATTGAACCAGACCAAACACTCCTCACGCGCGCGAGCGGAGGGCCGACGTGGAGGCTCCGTGGTCGTTGATCTCGGATCCAACGGCCGAAGACCACCCACGCCGCTCCGCAACGTTGTCGCCCGAACAACGCGCCGAAGGAAAACCGCGACAACGCCGCGACCAAAGGCACGATGGCGCGAGTGAATGCCGAGAATGGGTGCGCAATAGCATTGCGCACCCTCCGTACCACCCACACCGACGGTGGTGGACGAGCGGCGCGCGGCGAGGAGTGGCACGGAAAAAATGACAACGACGACAACAAAGAAATAGCTCGCGGCGGACTATCAAGCGGTGCCCGAGCATCTAGGGGCTACCAGGAGCTACCGACGGACGCGAGGTGCAGAGGCGGTCGAGCAGCTCGGCGACGAAACTCGCGACGGACCGAGGAAGATGACGCGAGGAAGACGGTGCAGGCAAAATCAACCATGCCGCGTCATCACGATGGGTTCTAAAGAGCACAGAAGCTCCCGAGAAAGGAATTAGAAAAGGAGCACTCACCGTGGCGGAGACGAAGAAGGATGCTCGCGGCGATTTGGGGAAATCAAAATCCGGTGCTCCCGCTGAAGCAACCTGAAATTGAGCGGTTGTTAAGCACCACCGAGGTGAGAGGAGGTGCAGGAGCAAGAAGGGAGCCAGGAACCACCGGAGCACGGCCTTCACCGAAGCTCGCGGCAACAATGGCGGCGAGAAAGCAGGCGCTTGGGAGCTCCACAAATGCGATGGGTGCAAGGGAGAGCTCACGGGTGCGTAAAGGAAGGCGGGGAGGAAGATGGGATCTTTAGTAGCCGAGGGAAAGCCGTGAGCAACGGCAACAAGCCTCGGATGCCGCCTCTCACGGTCGTGACGAGCAACGGAGCAGTGAGCGATGGACTTTCGGGCGGCTCGCCGACGCGCATTTAATGCACCCGCCGTTGGCGTCGGTGAGTGGACGCGACGCCATCGCCCACGAGCCTCTCGCCATGGCGCAGAGCGAGCGCGAAAGGGCGGGCGAAGCGCGCGAGGAGGACGACGATGGCCACCGTCCGATTTGCATCCAAGGGGTGGCGCGCGATCACGTTGAAACGGCATCGGATGAACGCCGACCGCCCGATTGAAATCCAACGGCCGCGAATCCGGCAACCGAGTTGTCCGAATGCATACATGAACGCGAGCCGTCCGATGGAGATCCAACGGTCGAGCGCGCGCGCCGATCGATCGCGCGATCTGATTAGTTGACTCGGCCGAAGTCGGTTGGCTCGAGCCCGAGTCCGACTCGAGTCCAATGAACAATGCAAACCCATTAGGTTTTGATTTTTGAACTGAAACTTTGAGGATTTAATTGAGGCATCAAATCAACTCCAAACTTTATGAAATTTTAACTGGAGCTTGCTTACCTTGGGGTTAACCTTCCATAAAATTTCCAGAGGTTTGTGCACTGGAATTTTCTCAAGAAATTCAGAAGGTTAAAACAGAGGTTGACCAAGGTTTGACTTGCCTCTAAAATATTTCAAATAATTTCCCAAAATTAGAAATAATTCAGAGGTGTTACCAAGCAACCCTAGAACCAGGGAAAATTATTTCCAAGGGTTTGACAAAATATTTGACCAAGGAGGTTGTTGACTTGATAATTGAGGCTTTTGATTTTGAATTCCCCAAAATTCCTTTACAAGAATTTCAGAAAAGTTTCAAGAGTAAAAGGATGAAGGAAAAGTTTTAATTTACCCTCAATTTCTTACATTTGAAACACAAGCCAAAATTTGGGATGTTACAGTTAGCATACTCCCTTTGGTATGCAGGCACGGCTAAGTCTAACAAGACATTTTCCAATATTGTGTATCAACTACGAGCCGCTCGTATGGACCGAAGACCATACGCTTACATTGTAAAGCCGAAAAGACAACTACTGTAACATCCCAAGTTTCAGACTTGTGTTTCAAGTGTAAGAAAATGAGTAGAAATTAAAACTTTTCTTACATCATGTATTTCCTGTGTGTGATAAACAATTCTTGTACAAGAGTTATGGAAATACAAAGTCACAAGTCTTTGATCCAAATCTTGATCTTTCAAAAACAATCTTGTCGAACCTTCTGATCATCTCCTGGGAATATTTTTCCTAACTTCTTGGGATGGTACGTGACCCCTCTGAAAAATTTCACAATTTTTAGAAATTGTTTGAATATTTTTAGAGGGCAGTCAAACCTGTTTGACTTTCAGTCAAACCTTAAACCAGAACCTTGCAGAATTTCTGGAGAAAAATGCATAGCACAAAAACCTTTGAAAATTTTCCACAAGGTCAATATCTAAGTCAGCAAGCTCCTGTTAAAATTTCAGAATTTTTGGAGTTATTTTGCTACCTCTAATAAATCCTCAAAAGTCTCTGTCCAATTAAAAATCAAATCTGGTTTCACTGTTCCTTGGGTTTGAGTCGGACTCGGGCTCGAGCCACTTGACTCGGTCGAACCCACTAACTGCACCAGGTCCCTTTCTAGCGTGCGGTTGATATCAGCCGTTGGATTTGGATCGCACGGCCCGCATTGATGGTGTCGTTCGGACCACCACGAACATCCCATCCATCTGAGCCGTTGGTTTTAGATCGGGCTGTCCTTATTGAATGGGCTAATCGGATCACCGAACGTCTCCTTTGATCTGAGCCATTCGTTTTTGTTCGGACCGCTCTGATTGCTTGGAGTATTAGAAACCCTCAGCCGGACCCTTTTAATCGTGACAGTTCATCTCGCATCCAACGGTCACGGTGCCTCCTTCTGTTCAAAACCATCCCTAGCTCTTCTCAGTGTTTTGAGCTCAAAACCACTTCAAATCCTCAAAACACCATTGTTGACCCGAGGAGCTCCATTGGTGATCTTGGTATCCAGTGGTTCATCTTCGATCTTTCTTGTACCCTTTTGAGCTCCTCAACTTCCTTTACATTTCCCCTAACTTAATTTTGGGTTGCATTCACAGGAATCATTCAATTTTAAGTTTGGAGATTTTCGGCCGATTTCACCCCCTTTCTTCTCCAACTCCGGTAAGTGGTTCATTTTGCAATTACTTGCTGTTAGAGTTTCTCTGAGCTATAATGATGTTATAGTAATGAATTGGTTCCACTCATTTTGCTCAGAACCTCATTTTCTACTTCGTCTTCCTCGGCTCCGGTGAACTCTATCGTGTCCAAGTCTTCTCCGCCCATCTTTGAAGCTCCTATCGGTTAAGGTAGCCTCTTATTAGTCCCTAAAAGTCATGGCACTCGCTTTCTTGGACTGCAGCGGAGCATTTTGCTGTTTTCGTGTTTTGCCGAAAAGGCCTCCATCTGTGTTTTCCGGCTCGCCGGCGTTCTAGACCTCCACCGCTGGCGAGGTCATCACCATTGGGTCCGCAACACTATTGCGAGCCCATTTTGGTATTTGGTTGGCGTCGCCGCGACCGGAGTCGCCGGCGACAAGCCGTGGAATCCACTCGGTTTTTGTCAACTGGGAGCGCCGTTTTTGTCATTTTATTAGGACACAGTTAATGCTTAATCATTACCAATCATTAGAAGTATTAATTATGTCTTAATCTGGCCTAATGTATCATTGACAGTGGGCCCAACCCCCTGTAATCCCCTCCGCTGGCACTAATCAGTACGGTTAGGACATCATTAATGCCTAATCATTAGTTAGCAAAGTGTCGGCATTAATGGCTGTCGGAGATAACCCCTGTGTCGCTGCCTGGTGGGCCCTCGCCCACTTAAACCCTCTCTGAGAAAAGTCTTTAGGACCCAATTAATGCTAATCATTAGTTTAGGAATTAATTACTGTCTTAAAGTCCCCTTTGTCTCACTGTCATGTGGGCCCTCTCATTTAATCACTCCCGGCGCACTTAAGTCCCGTGCGTTGTTCTCCGTTGGTTGTGGGCCGTCGATCTCATGATCAACGGCCCAGATCTGAAAAACATGCGGACTCTCCGGTTCCCTTTTCATTCTGGATCGTCCATCCCACGATCTGCGGCTGAGATCGTGAGTGCGATCGGATTCTCCGAAGGGAGGTGTGTTCCGAGCCGTTCATCTTTAGATCTGCGGTCGTGGTTGGCCGAGGCAACCGCACCGTCCGAATGTATACCTCCTCATGAGCCGTTGGATCTTGATCCAATGGTGGGCTCCTTTTAGGGATCGCGCGCGTGCGCTGTTCTCGGCGCGCGTGGGCCGTAGGATGATAGATCAAAGGCTCTCGAGCGTCCACGTCGCTTTATTTCCGTTTGAGTTGATTTTATTTCTGTAAGTACTTATTTATCAACTGAAAATTGTATCAAAACTTTAGAAACTCATAACTAATTCATTTTAAATCCTTTTTAGATGTTTCCAACTGTAATAAATTTTTATGCCACTAAAGTTTAATATAAAAATGCATTTGGACATGTTTCTGTCACAGAAAATTGTGTAACTCAAATAACTTGATTTCTGCCAATTGTGAATATCCAAAAAAATAATAGAATTAAACTTGTAAAATGCACATCTTTTTCTATATAACTCCAAATTGTACAAAATCAATTTTGTTAGATTCCTCTGTTAGTGTGCTTTAATATGAAATAGGTTTTGAACATGATTATGTTTCTGGAAAAATGTAATGTGCTAGGTTTACAACTTAGAAAAATCATAAGTAAAACATTATAACTCCAAATTTAGTAAACTCAACTTTGCTGTCATCACGATGTCATAGTCTACTTGCTATAAAAATTTCAGAGCTTAAATCATTTTATAAATTTTCGCCATGAACAGTACCAATAATTAATTTAGTTGATTTAATAGGCTGAGAAAATGTATTTTGGCTGTAACTTTTGCATCCTAAATCCAAATTGCATTATTCTTGTTCCTAAAATTGTCTAAAATCATCCCCTAGCTGATGTACAAGTTTCATTAGATTTGGATGTCTTTTCTTGTTGAGTTTTTTTTTGGTGTTCTTCGTTCTTATTGGTTTTATCGTATTTTCGCGTTAGGTTCCGAAGAGTTTATTGAACCTGAGAATCCTCCTCTGCAGCAAGAGCAATTCTAGCAAGGCAAGCAGTTTGATCATGTTAACCCCTATAATTTCAAGTATTTATGTTGTTTACAAATTCTATGTATGCATTGCTTGTTTGTGCTTAACTATTGTCGTTAGTTGACCTAGTAGATGCATTACCTTAGGCAAATGATTATCCTTTACTACCATGAGCCTAGGTTATTGCTGTGATTCAGAGTTCGTGGATGAGCTCTTGTCACTTAGTAGTTTTGCGGATTAATTTCTTAGCCATGCTTAGCTTCCGGTAGAAATGGGCGGTTATCGACTTGTCGGTAACCTTGATCACATAAAACTTATTATCACTTATGATTTCAGCCTTGTGCCATGTTTACTTGTGAAAATAAAAAAAACTAAAAACAAAATGATTTAGACTTGGGCACAATGATATGATGGTGTGACTCTCGGTGTGACTGGAACGGTGCCCGGGTCAACAAGGACCGAACATCTTGTTACACTAAACCAAGCATTTTAGCGTGCTAACCACATTAGAGGGTATGGGACCTCTCTTGACTTAGTACTCTGGCGTGTATTGGCTTCGGGTCGCAGGGAGTCGCAGGAGGGATGGTGTTGGGAGCATTGTAGTGTCCGAAGGACTTCACCCGTGATGGGATTTGTTGTCTTTCGACTTGCAATGTAAGCGTATGGATTCCGATCCATACGAGCGGCTCGTGGTCAATACACAATATTGGAAAGTGTCTCGTAGGACTTAGCCGTGTCGGCATACCTTCGGAAGTGTGCTTTGTGGCTTAAAGGCGGTTTGAAGTGTCGGTACATTGGTACACCCCTGCAGGGTTAAAACTATTCGAATAGCCTCGTCCTAGGTTATGGACACGCTTGGCAAGGTCTTTCAAGAGTTAGACTACAACCTTTTAATTAAAACTTGATGGGTGGTACGAATCGGGGATTCGTGCTATGTTGTGGTGGCTATTGGGTTAGTCACTTCCAGGTGGTTACTTGTATTATCATTAATTCGCTGTTATTTTCAACAACAAAACAGATTTGCAAACTTGCTTTTAAATGTATTACCTTATTGCAAATAAAGTTGGCTTTGTGCAAATGAGACATACAACCTCCACTTAAATAAGCCTGCATGTAGCATATGAATAGGTCTGCTATTCCACACGTCAGTCTTGCGAGTACATTAGTGTACTCAGTTGTCTTGCTTAAATGTATTTGTTGCAGAGGAAGAAGGTGAGCTCGAAGGACCTCACTTTTGTGAGCTGTGTTGTGGTAGTATTCGGGGCGACTAGCTTGGCGGCCTGGTCGGTTGCCCTGTGGGTTGTGTTGGCTAACCGGTCGACTTTTGTTCTTAGCCATCTTATGGCGCTTTTGCTTCCGCTGTCATTCTTGTATATTGGGTTAATTGGCCGGTTGGCTATTTTGTAATAACTTTATCTTATGTATGTCGTCGTTGAACTTAGTGTTAAATGTTGTATGGAAATGATGTATAATTTTGTGATGATGAGCATGTGCTGCAATTCTGGGAAGCACATGTCCATCGAGGCCTAGGATATTTAATTAGTAATGCTAGAACCATATGGAGGTTAAGTATTACTAGTTAAATACCCTGGGTCCTCACAGAGTTGGTATCAGAGCCATACTAACCGTAGAAACCCCTAGCTTGGTCGCCTTTAGGATATTTTGAAAACTTACTTTTAAATGGTTCATGAAGATTTAAGTAAGTTCTCAGATTTTACTCCTTACCTATCTTAGCTTGCTCATCTCACCTTCCTCTTGATTAATGTTTTGAGAAAGTTGTTCCTCTCTTCCTTTCAAAAGCTAGCCACTTATCGATTAAATTTGGTTTTGGGAAAACCATGAGTGTTGTAATTTGAAGGGTTGGCTGTCCATTAATGAAATTGGGAGCTTCTGGAACAGGAAGTTTCGGCCAGAAGCTTAAAGAAACAGATTTGGACAGCTAGCTAGTAATTGGTAAAGGAGGTAGGAAATGAGAGGTTAATTCAACTAAAACTTGGGGGACTAAAAGGGTAAGAAGTGATATGAAATTAGCTAAATGCCTAATACTCTATTAGGTGATTATACCTTGAAATTAGCTAAATGCCTAATACTCTGTTTAGAGCTAGAGTTGAGTTCTGAAATTTTGGTCTCCTCGAACGATTGCTCGTCTCTTTCCATACGGGTTAGTCGTTTCGGGAAGTCGATTTGGTGACTTATGGTCTTATGCTCTCTTGTGGTTATTCTTTGGTCATTTTAACCGAGTATGGGTTTCCGTGCTTTTGGGTCTCGAGTTGTACCTAACTTATCTTAGTGAAACAGGATGGCTGGAGGGACCCGTAGTGGTCGGAATCAGCCGGGTAGTCCCGATGAGGAGCTTCCACCTCCTCCGACCATGGCTGAAGTCCTTATGCAGATCGAACGCAACCGTTCGGAGGACCGCAAGGTGTTGGAGGTCATCGCGAGAAACACCTCCACTCCCTCTGGCGCCTCTGGATCAGGAGGTGGTGGACATTAGTCTCGTGGGGGGCTTGCGGAGTTCCTCCGTACTCAGCCTCCTACCTTCTCCCGGTCCGAGGATCCCCTAGACGCAGATGACTGGCTGCGTCTGGTTGAGCGGAAGCTCAACGTTGCGCAGTGCCAGGAGCAGGAGCGGGTGCTTTTCGCATCCCACCAGTTGGAGGGTGCAGCACTCTCATGGTTGGAAAACTTCCTCGCCATGCAGCCCGCGGGACACGTGGTCTCGTGGGAGGAGTTCAGGTTAGCTTTCCGTCGGGCCCATGTCCCCGCCAGCCTGATGAAGCTGAAGAAGAAGGAGTTCCTTGCGCTTAAACAGGGGCCAAATCTGTGACTGAGTACCGCCATGAGTTCAACCATCTTGCGAGGTACGCTCCTGCTGAGGTGGCCACTGATGAGGCCAAGCAGGAGAAGTTTATGGAGGGTTTGTCTGAGGAGCTTCAGGACAAGCTCTCCATTGTTGACTTTGCAGACTTCCAGACCTTGGTGGACAAGGCCATCGTCACCGAGCACAAGGCGAGAGCACTGGGCGAGTCCCGGAAGCGCAAGTGGGAGGCCCATCAGTCGGCTCGGGTCGGCCTTATTCGTCCTCGCGTTGGGCCAGCACCAGGGGCCCATTCTCAGGTTGCACCACCACCGAGGCCCTCGGCACCAGCTCCACGTCCTCCGCAGGCCGTGATTGCCACGCGCGCCGCAATCCAAAGAGCAGGTGTTCCGCAACCCACCGCCGACGCCACCGCTCTATCGCCACAACAAGGGCCACTATGCGAGTAGTTGCCCTAAGAAGATTGGAGCGGCCCCTCGTCCTAATGGAGGACGCGGGCAAGGGAGTGGTCACCCACCTGACCAGAAGACCCAGGGCATGGGGAGCGGCTGAGTCAACCACATCTCGACTAAGGAGGCACAGGAGGCGCCCGACGTTGTGTTGGGTACGCTTCTTGTCAATTTACGTCCTGCTGCAGTTTTATTTGACTCTAGAGCTTCGCATTCTTTTATTTCGAGATCGCTTCTTTGTTGAAAGTGGTCTCCTTTGTGTTCCTTTGGGGTTCCATCGCTATTCGCTCTCCGGGTTCGGAAATGAGAGCTGACCTAGGATGCCGGGACGTTCCTATCCACATCAAAGGAGTGGGATTCTTGGCGAATCTTATCCTACTCGACTCGGCGCGCTTGGATGTGATTCTTGGTATGGATTGGTTGTCCCAACACTTGGGGCAGATTGATTGTGCCAGGAAGATTGTCTACCTCACCAGCCCTTCAGGTGAACTGGTTGAGTTTTCCCCGCAGTTGCGAGAGCCCCTTCTTTGTGCACTTGAAGTGAAGCCAGCCTTGGAGATCCAGGATGTTCCCACAGTATGTGAGTTTTTGGATGTTTTTCCCGAAGACTTGCAGGATGCCTCCGCTCGAGACACGGAGTTCGTTATTGAGTTGCTGCCCTGCATCGCCCTATTTCAAAGAGGCCGACGCATGCCTCCTAATGAGTTGGAGGAGCTGAAGAAGCAACTTGGTGAGCTGCAAGAGAAGGGTTTTATCCGTCCTAGCTAATCTCCTTGGGGCTGTCCAGTTATTTTTGTGAAGAAGAAGGACAAGACCTTGCACATGTGTGTTGATTACCGTCCGCTTAATGAGGTGACGGTGAAGAACAAGCATCCTTTGCCCCGTATTGATGATATTTTCGATCAGTTGACCGGAGCACAGGTGTTCTCCAAGATTGAATTGAGATTGGGCTATCATCAAGTCAGGATCAGGGCCGAGGATATTCCAAAGACGACCTTTGCTACTCGTTATGGTCTTTACGAGTACACCGTCATGTCGTTTGGTTTGACCAATGCTCCTGCTTTATTCATGAACCTTATGAACTCGGTATTCATGGAGTTTTTGGATAGGTTTGTGGTGGTATTCATCGATAACATCCTTATCTACTCCAAGAGTGAAGAAGAGCATGCTGACCATCTTAAGCTTGTGTTGGGCAAGCTGCGCGAGCACCAGCTGTATGCAAAATTCAGCAAGTGTGAGTTCTGGTTGAAGGAAGTGGCATTCTTGGGCCATGTTCTTTCGGCAGGAGGTGTGGCTGTGGATCCTATCAAGGTCAGTGATGTGCTATCTTGGGGTCAGCCCAAGTCAGTCACCGATGTGCGGAGTTTTCTTGGTTTGGCCGGCTACTATCGCCGCTTTATCGATAATTTCTCCAAGATTGTGAAGCCTATGACCGAATTGCTCAAGAAAGACAAGAAGTTTGAGTGGTCTGCTACTTGTGATGTGAGTTTTTAGGAACTCAAGAAGCGGTTAACCTCAGCCCTAGTGCTTGTTCTTCCTGATATCCACAAGAGTTTCGATATCTTTTGTGATGCTTCTCGTCAGGGTCTTGGTTGTGTTCTTATGCAGGAGGGCAAGGTTGTGGCCTATGCATCACGGCAGTTGAGGCCTCATGAACTCAACTATCCTACTCATGACTTGGAGTTAGCTGTAGTGGTTCATGCACTCAAGATTTGGCGGCACTATCTGATTGGTAACCGTTGTGAGGTGTATTCTGACCACAAGAGCTTGAAGTACTTGTTCACCCAGCCAGATCTGAACCTCAGGCAAAGAAGATGGTTGGAATTGATCAAGGACTATGACATGGGCATCCAGTATCATCCGGGCAAGGCCAATGTCGTTGCGGATGCACTCAGCCGGAAAGTGTATTGCAACATGTTAATGCTCCAAGAGCAGCAGCCTACCCTCATTTCAGAATTTCAACGCCTCAATTTGGGTTTGATCGAGCACGGTTCTCTTGCTACCTTGGTTGTGCAACCAACCTTGGTGGACCGAATCAAGGCTGCACAGCAGGCAGATGTTGGTGTGAGTCAGATCAGGCAGAACATCAAGGATGGGACAGCCAAGTGCTTCTCAGAGGATGAGCACGGAGTTGTGTGGTTTGGGCGGCGTCTTGTGGTTCCTAAGGTCATGGAATTGTGGGATATGATTCTCCGTGAAGCCCATGATTCTCCCTTGTCTATCCACCCCGGGGCTACCAAGATGTATCAAGACCTTCGTCAGAGATTCTGGTGGACTCGTATGAAGCGTGAGATTGCCAAGTTCGTTGCCGTGTGCGACGTGTGCTGTCGTGTGAAGGCCAAGCATCAGCGTCCAGCAGGTCTTCTTCAGCCTTTGCCTGTGCCAGAATGGAAATGGGATTCCGTTGGTATGGACTTCATCACCGGTTTGCCTCGCTCGTCCAAGGGAAACAGTGCCATTTGGGTGGTCATTGATAGGCTAACTAAAGTGGCACATTTCCTTCCTGTCAAGACTCAGCTTCGTGTGGGACCTCTAGCTGAACTCTATGTATCAAGGATTGTGAGTCTGCATGGTGTGCCGCGAACGATTGTGTCAGATCGTGGTTCTCTTTTTACCTCTCGGTTTTGGCATCAGTTGCAAGAGGCCATGGGGACACATCTTTCTTCGATTCACTTACCATCCCTGCATCGATGGTCGACGAGAGAGTCAACCAAGTGTTGGAAGATATACTCCGTGCTTGTGCTCTTTCCTATGGGAAGAATTGGGAGAAATGCTTGCCGTTTGCTGATTTCTCCTACAACAACAACTTTCAGGCTAGTCTTGGCATGGCACCATTTGAGGCCTTGTATGGGAGGAGGTGCAGAACCCCATTGAAACTGGTCAGAAACTGGTGAGAGACAGTTCTTCGGCCCAGATTCAATCAACGAGGCCGAAAGTCGTTCGATTGATCGCGAGCATTTGCGCATCGCCGACCGAGCGAGTAAGAGTTATGCGGATCGCCGTCGCCGTGAGTTGAGCTTTGAGCCCAATGACTTTGTGTATCTGAAAGTCTCACCTTTGAAGGGCCATCAGCGTTTTGGCATCAAGGGCAAGTTAGCTCCTCGGTATATTAGGCCTTATCGCATCGTCGAGAGAGTTGGGGCTGTGGCATACAGATTGGAGCTGCCAGCTACACTTGAGGGTGTGCATGATGTGTTCCATGTATCCCACCTGAAGAAGTGCCTCCGTGTCCCAACTGAGGAAACTCCGTTGGAGGTTCTCGATGTGCAAGAAAATTTGACCTACCACGAGCATCCTGTTCGTATTCTCGAGGAATCTGAATGAAGGTGTAACAACCCTAACATAGGGTTTGTATTTCAAATGTAAAATTTTGAGGAGAAATAAAAACTTTTGCTGTCTCATCAAATCATTTGGAAGTGTTCCAAATTTTCCCTAGCAATTTCCAATTTTTAGAATTTAATTCTTGTGATTGGAAATTGTTGTCAGCAAATTCCTAGCCTTCAAACTTGTGATCATCCTCTGCAAATAATTTTCCTATCATCTTGACCATCCTAGCTACCTCTCTGAAAAATTTCACAATTTTTAGATTTTGGTTGCTATTTCAAATGGCCAAGTCAAACCAGTTTAGAAATCTGGTCAAACCTCTGGACAGCAGCTTGTGAATTTTATTGAGAGAAATCCAGTGCATGAAAATTCCTGGAAAAATTACAAAAGGTTGTCCTCTGTCCTAGCAAGCTCCCATAAAAATTTAAGAATTTTTGGAGCTCGGGAGCTATCTCTAAAAATTCCCCAAACCCGCTCAGCCTTTTAAATCAAATTCTGAAAACACTGTTCCTCGGGCCCGAACCCAACTCCGACTCGAGTCCGACCACGCCACTTGGTTCAGCCGCACCGCCTAGCTGCACCGCGCGCGCCCGATCGTTGCCAACCGTCCGATGCAAATCCAACGGTCCACATTGCTTGTCTCGTCGTCCTGTCCGAATGCATACACTGATCTCGGCCGTCCATTCTAGATCGAGCGGTCGACATCTTCTTGACCGAGTCAAACCAAATCGTTGAACCACACTTGGTCCGACTCGCCCCGCTTTGCTTCTTTCACTGACGAGTGGACCCCACCTGTCAGTATCGCCCTCGTCTTCTCCGCGTCTCACCGGAGCTCACGGCCGCGCGCGCATGCTCGCCACGTACCTCGTCGCTGCCACCTTTTTGTCCTCGTGTCAGTCCGAGAAGCATCGCCGGGGTCTCATTTACCCACCGAGTCCATCCACTATCCTTCGCGTCCATTCTCGTGGCTTGTCCGCCCAAATTTCCTCCTCGGCCGGAGAAGAACCCGAGCGTAGTACCGCCTAATCGGAGCCGCCTTTGAGCCCGCGTCCGCACCATCGTGATCCACTCTACTCGCCGCCTCCATTTTGCCCATCCCGGATCATCAGCATCCAGTGGATCGCCTGGAGCAACTTCATCGTCTTCGCTTCCGGCAGCCTCGGCCCGCAAGCTTGCTAGCGTTACGTAAGTCTCAAGCCTCGGCGTTTGGTTCCACTTGATCGCGATGCTCCACCGATGCTCTCGGTGGGTTCGCCGTCTTTGATGCATCATGGAGGGTGCGGCCCTTCTTCTCCAAGCACGTTGATTTGCCGCCATGGCGTTTCCGCCACTTCCGTGCTCCATCGCCGTCTTGATCGTGGCGAAACCTTCACAGAGTCAAGGCGGCGCGCGCACCTTCCGTAGCTTCTCGAAGCTCGTAACGTCTTCTCGCGAGGCCGCATCTTCTTCTCGCGCCGTTCGTCGTCGGCGCCGCGGCGGCGTCTTTGAGGTCCCGGTCACCGTCATCAAGTTCGCAGGACGCGGTGAACCCGAAGGTACCACTCTCTCGCCGTAAATCCTGCGGTTAGCTAGATCACCGCACGCCGCGCGCCGCCCCCGTCGCGTGCGGTGAGCGCCGGTGGAGTTTAGTTATCGCTAAACTTTGTTTAGTTTTGTCGTCGACTTGTGGGCCCTTTACATTAATCGCGTTTAGAAATCCTTTAATCCAACCGTTATGTTATTCTCTTAGTCAACGCCATGTGGGTCCATCTTTGTCGGTTGGGGTTTGTGCGGCTTGGATGCTACGTTTTCTCGTGGGGAAACGATTTCTGTGAGTATATGTTAGAAGTATGCTTTGATAAGTCAAAGACGTATTCTTAGAATACGCCGACGCCGCCGTTAGCATTCCGCTGGGTCAAGTTTGACCAGTCGCGTTTTCGCACGCGCCCACTTTGTCGGTGTGTGTGGTTAGCCGATTGTCGGTAGGAAAAGGTTTAAATGCTTTAGTATTTCGTAATGTATTTTCATTTGCTCTGTTAATTCAATTAAGCTTAGAAAATTCATAACTAATTCAATTTTTATCTAAATCGCATGAATCCGGTCTTTGTTAATTTTCATTTTAAATGTGATATTTACTAAAATTAGTTTCAACCTTGTATCGTAGTAAATATCATTAATTAGTTAAAGGATGTTTTATGTATCTTCTAAATTAGAAAATGTATATCTCTTTCAATAATTGTCCAAATCCGGTGAAACCAATTTGTAAAATTTCATTTTTAGTATACTAATTATCAGGATAGGCTATAGATATATTTCTGTTCATGAAAATTTTTTAAGTATTTAACTAGTGCTTTAATGTGTATTTTAGCTTAGAAAATTGCTAGAAAATTCATCACCACTTCAAATAATTATTTCTCTGTTTCTAAAAATGTGTTAGACCTTTGATTAGGCTCTTTGTGTGAGTTTTGGTATGTTTTGTTGTTTGAGTTTTGTCGGTGTTATTCGTTCTTATTCGCTGTTGTTTGTTCAATCGTTAGGCTTCGACATTTGCGGTAACCCAGAGCGATCCTCTGCAAAGTTGAGCATTCGAGCAACGGCAATGTGCAAGCGATTTGATCATTTTTATCCCAGTATTTTAAAGTCTAATATTTTGTTTCAACTGTATGTATGCATCGAATTGGTTAGTTAAACCTTTAGATGCATAATCTGTAGGTAAATATTTGTCCTCTACTACCTGAGCCTAGGTTATTTGCTGTGATTAGAGTTCGCTGGATGAACTCTCGTCACTTAGTAGATTACGAGTTCAGTTGCTTAGCCATGCTTAGCTACCGGTAGATTTGGGCGATCATCGACTTAGTCGATGATCTTGATCTATAAAATTATTCTTGTTCTTATATTCGGCTCGTGCTATGTTAATTGCAAAACTAAAACTGAAAACAAAAATGATTTAGACGCGGGCACAATGGTAAGATTGGTGTGATCTGTTGGGTGTGATGGAAAGGTGCCGGTCAATTAAGGACCGAACATCTTGTGAGTACACATTATCCAGCATTTCGGCGTGCTAACCACACTAGAGGTATGAGACCTCTCTTGACCTAGTACTTTGGCGTGTATTGGCTCCGGTCACGGGAGGTCGCAGGAGGGATGGAGGTGGGAGCATGGTAGTTGTCCAGAAAAGCTTTATCCGAGTGGGTAGTTGTCTTTTCGGCTTTACCATGTAGCGTATGGATTTCTATCCATACGAGCGGCTCGTAGTTAATACACAATATTGGAAAAAGTCTCGTAGGACTTAGTTTGTGCAGCATACCTTCTGGTAGTGTGCTTTGGCTTAAAGGCGATCGAAGTGTGGGTGCAGTGGTACACCCTGCGCAGGTTAAAAACTATTCGAATAGCCTCGCCCTAGGTGATGGACACGCTTGGGTAAGCTTATCAAGAGTTAGACTACAACATTTAAAATTAAAACTTGATGGGTGAGTGCGAATGGGATTCGTGCTATTGTTGGAGTGACTATTGGGATAGTCACTTCTAGGTTGTTTATCTTTCTCTTTTGTTATTATTATCATTATTGTTATTTCAACATTAAAAACGAATTGCAAACTTGCCTTCAAACCGTATTATATTATTGCAAATGAAAATTGGCTTTATGCAAATGAAACATATGGCCTCCACCAAACAAGCTGCATGTAGCATATGAACAGTGCGCTAGTTCACACGTCAGTCTTGCGGGTACAAAGACAATCTTTGTACTGGTGCTTTGCTTAATGTTTTTGTTGCGAGAGGAAGAAGGTGAGCCCCAACGGCCTCACTTACGTGAGTCGTGTTGCCGCTTTTCGTGGGCGACTAGACTTGGCGGTCGGTCGGATGCCTTGTGGGTTGGAGGCACGCGATTGGCTTTGTTTATAGCCATCTTATGGCACTTTTGCTTCATTGTCGTTCTTGTTTATTTGTGTATCTTTTGGCCTGTCAGCCTTTGTCTGTAATAACTCTACTATTTGTTTATCTTCCGTTTGGTAGTGTGATGTTTGGACTCTATGTTTGGAATGGAGTTGATGCATACTTTTGTGGGAAGTGTGTATACTGCTTCTGGGAAGTATACATATCTCGAGGCTCAGTTTATTTGATTTGTGATGCTAGGACCAGGTGGTTGGTTAAGCGTTACAAACCAAATAAATTGGGGTCCTCACAAAGTTGGTATCAGAGCCATTCTGACCGTAGTAACCCAAGCATAGTCGTCCTTAGGATATTTTGGAAAGGCTTATTTTCAAAGTATCAAAATGGTTTATAAAAATCTAGGCAGATTCTCAGCATTTACTCCTTATCTATCTTAGCCTTCTACTCTCATCTTACTCTAATTCGAGTTCTAAAACTTGGTTTCTCTCTTTCCTTTCAAAAGATAGTTATGCGCCGGTTAAATTAGTTTTGGGAGAACCATGAAGTTTAATCCCACTAAAACTTGTGGGGATAATAGGGTAAGATGTAAAGTGAGTAGTCATGTGTCTGGTTTTTGCTGGTTGGACTTTACCCTGTTTTGCGTTGTTTCTGGACTGTTTTCAGTGAGTTTTGGGCTTTCTTGCTCTTAAATTTGTTGCTAACTTGTCTTAGTAAAACAGGATGGCCGGGAGAACGCGTGGCAGTCAGCAGGCTGGTCATGATGAGGAGCTTCCCCCTCCTCCGACCATGGCTGAGGTTCTCGCTCAGATCGAGCGAAACCGCATGGACCAGACGCGCATCTTGGAGGTTATTGCTAGGAATACCTCCACTCTTGCCGATGGTGGCGCCACCGACTCGCATGGGACTTGCGAGTTCCTCCGTACACGCCGCCGACTTTCTCCGATGCCCGAGGACCCTCGATGCGGACGATTGGTGCGCATGGTTGGCGAAGCTCAACATAGCTCGATGCCGAGCGCAAGATAAGGCACTCTTCGCGCCCCACCGGCTTGAAGCGCAAAGACTCTCATGGTG
Organism: Ampelocalamus luodianensis; assembly: GCA_036346255.1. Taxonomy (NCBI): domain Eukaryota; kingdom Viridiplantae; phylum Streptophyta; class Magnoliopsida; order Poales; family Poaceae; genus Ampelocalamus; species Ampelocalamus luodianensis. The sequence continues at coordinate 52,232,426 of CM070625.1, read as the reverse complement.
GGAGAACTATCTCGCCATACTGACCGCGGGCCATGTGGTCGCGTGGGAGGAGTTCAGTCGCCTTTCGTCGGGCCCACATCCCGGATGGCACGATGAAGCTGAAAAAGAAAGAATTCCTCGCGCTCAAGCAAGGGCGCAAATCTGTGATGGAGTACTTGTACGAGTTTAATCATTTGACTCGTTATGCTCCGGGGGAGGTGGCCTCAGATGAGGCTAAGCAGGAGAAGTTTATGGATGGCTTGTCCGAGGAGCTGCAGGACAAGCTATCTATTGTAGACTTCTCTGACTTTCAGGCCTTGGTAGATAAGGCCATTGTTGCTGAGCATAAGGCAAAGGCGCTGGCGAGTCCATAGCGCAAATGGGAGGCCCATTAGTCTACTCACACGGCCTCACTCGTCCTCGGGTGGGCGGCACGATAGCCCGTTCTTTTGCTCCACCGCGCCGAGGCCATCGCACGTTCTTCGTCCACCGCGGCCGTGTTTCAGCCACGTGCGCTGCGATCAGACAGGTGGCCTCCGCAATCCGGCGGCCGAGGTTACTTGTTTTATTTGCCACAACAAGGGCCACTACGCCAGCGCTTGCCCTCGAGTGTTGCGATGCGCCTCGTCCTAATGGAGGCGGGCGGGAGTGGTCACCCACGACGAGAAGATTATCCGAAGCCCTGAGTGCGGCAATGGTCGAGTCAACCACCTTTCGGTGAGGAGGCTCGAAGCGCGGATGTCGTGATGGGTACACTTCTTGTCAATTCTCGTCCCGCTGCAGTATTATTTGATTCAGAGCATCGCATTCTTTTATTTCAAGATCATTTGCTGCTGCTAGTGGTCTTCTTTGTGTTCCTTTGGTAGTTCCTTTGCTCATCCGCTCTCGGGTCGGAAATGAGAGCGATTCTGATGTCGGGATGTTCCTATCATAGTCAAAGGAGTGGGGTTTTGGCAAACCTTATTCTCGCTCGATTCGCGAGTGCGGATGTGATTCTTGGCATGGATTGGTTGTCCCAACACTTGGGGCAAATCGATTGTGCCAGAAGACTGTCTATCTCACGACCTTTCAAAGCGGCGGTCGGATTTTCGCCAGAGTGCGGGGCCACATCGTGTGCATTAGAGGCGAAGCCGACCTTGCAAATTCGTGGATGTACCATAGTATCGACTTTGTGGATGTCTTTCCGAAGATTTGCCCGGGATGCCTCGATTCGAGACCTTGAGTTTGTCATTGAGTTGCTGCCCTGCATCGCCCCTATCTCGGCGTCGTATCGGATGCCTCCCAATGAGCTAGAAGAATTGAAGAAGCGGCTTGGTGAGCTCCAAGCAAAGGGTTTCATCCGTCCCGTTCATCTCCTTGGGGCTGTCAGGTGATCTTTGTGAAGAAGAAGGACAAGACCTTGCGCATGTGTGTTGATTACCGTCCGCTCAATGAGGTGACGGTGAAGAACAAATATCCTTTGCCCGCATTGATGATCTTTTCGACCGGTTATGCGGAGCTCGGTGTTCTCGGACACGAGATTGGGATATCATCAAGTCCGGATCGAAGTGAAGATATTCGAAGGCGGCTTTCACTACTCGTTCACGGTCTTTACGAGTATACCGTCATGTCTTCGGCTTAACTAATGCTCCAAAGATATTTCATGAACCTCATGAACTCGGTATTCATGGAATATTTGGATAAGTTCGTGGTGGTGTTCATTGACGATATTCTTATCTATTCCAAGACTGAAGCAGAGCATGCTGAGCATCTGAAGATTGTTTTGGGCAAATTGCGGGAGCACCAGCTATATGCGAAGTTCAGCAAATGTGAGTTCTGGTTGAAGGAAGTGGCATTCTTGGGCCATGTTCTTTCAGCTGGGGGCGTAGCTGTGGATCCCAGCAAGGTCAGCGACGTTCTATCTTGGGGTCAGCCCAAGTCAGTCACAGATGTACGGAGTTTTCTCGGTTTAGCGGGCTACTACCGCCGCTTTATCGAGAACTTCTCCAAGATCGCAAAGCCAATGACTGAATTGCTCAAGAAGGACAAGAAGTTTGTGTGGACCTCTGCTTGTGATGAGAGCTTTCAGGAGCTCAAACGACGATTGACTTCAGCTCCAGTTCTTACTCTTCCTGATGTCCATAAGAGCTTCGATATTTATTGCGATGCCTCTCGTCAGGGACTTGGATGTGTTCTTATGCAGGAAGGCAAGGCAGTTGCCTATGCATCCAGGCAGTTGAGACCACATGAGCTCAACTATCCCACCCATGATCTAGAGCTTGCTGCTGTGGTTCATGCACTCAAGATTTGGCGGCATTATCTGATCGGTAACCGCTGCGAGGTGTATTCTGATCACAAGAGCTTGAAGTATTTGTTCACTCAGCCGGATCTGAACCTCAAGCAGAGGAGATGGTTGGAATTGATCAAAGATTATGACATGGGTATTCAGTATCATCCTGGCAAGGCCAATGTGGTTGCTGATGCACTTAGCCGAAAGGTGTATTGCAATACTTTGATGATCCAAGAGCAGCAACCTGCACTTCTTGCAGAGTTTCATCGTCTCAACTTGGGTTTGGTTGAGCATGGTTCCCTTGCTGCCCTTGTTGTGCAACCAACCTTGGTGGATCAAGTCAAGGCAGCACAACAGTCAGATGACGGTGTGAACCAGATCAAGCAGAATATCAAGGATGGGATAGCCAGGTGTTTCTCAGAAGATGAGCATGGTGTTGTGTGGTTTGGGCAGCGCCTCGTGGTTCCAAAGGTTCCGGAATTACGGGATTTGATTCTCCAGGAAGCCCATGATTCCCCCTTGTCTATTCACCCCGGGGCTACCAAGATGTACCAAGATCTGCGACAGAGGTTCTGGTGGACTCGCATGAAGCCCGAGATTGCAGGGTTCGTTGCCAGATGTGACGTATGTTGTCGCGTGAAGGCCGAGCATCAGCGTCCAGCAGGTCTCCTCCAGCCCTTGCCTATACCAGAGTGGAAGTGGGATTCCGTTGGTATGGACTTCATCACTGGTTTGCCCCGTACTTCTTCGGGGAAGGATACTATCTGGGTGGTTATTGACCGATTGACAAAAGTAGCACATTTTCTGCCAGTGCGTACCGCCCTCAGCGTCAGTAAATTGGCAGACCTCTACATATCCCGCATTGTGAGCTTGCACGGCGTGCCACGAACGATTGTGTCAGATCGTGGCTCTCTGTTCACCTCTCGGTTTTGGCATAGTCTGCAGGAAGCCATGGGGACCCGTCTTTCTTTCAGCTCAGCCTATCATCCTCAGACTGATGGTCAGACAGAGCGGGTCAATCAGGTGCTTGAAGATATGCTCCGTGCTTGTGTTCTTTCCTATGGGAAGAATTGGGAGAAGTGCCTACCACTTGCCGAGTTCTCCTACAACAATAGCTTCCAGGCTAGTCTCGGTATGGCACCATTTGAGGCCTTGTATGGGCGGCGATGCAGAACCCCATTGAACTGGTGGCGGGAAAGACGGTTCTTTGGCCCGATTCAATCAATGAGGCGGAAAGTCAAGTGCGATCGATTCGTGAGCACTTGCGCGTAGCTCGATCGAGCGTAAGAGCTATGCGGTCGGCGTCGCCGTGAGTGAGTTTCGGCCCAATGACTTTGTGTATCTCAAAGTCTCACCTCTGAGGGACATCGTCGTTTGGTGTCAAGGGCAAGCGGCTCCTCGATATGTCGGGCGTGTCGCATCATCAAGAAAGTGGGAGCTGTTGCATACAAGTTAGAATTGCCAGCTACACTCGAAGGAGTGCATGATGTTTTCCATGTATCGCAATTGAAGAAGTGCCTTCGTGTTCCAGTTGAGGAAACACCATTGGAAAATATCGATGTGCAGGGAGATCTGTCTTATCGTGAGCGCCCCGTTCGCATCCTCGAAGAAGCTGAACGAAGAACAAGGAACCATGTGATCAAGTTTCTTAGAATTCAGTGGTCGAATCACTCCGAGGACGAAGCCACTTGGGAGCGGGAAGATCGTCTCCGAGCAGATTACCCATCCTTCTTCTCCCAGTGATCAGAATCTCGGGGCGAGATTCCTGTAAGGGGGGAGATTTGTAACAACCCTAACTTAGGGTTTGTATTTCAAATGTAAAATTTTGAGGAGAAATAAAAACTTTTGCTGTCTCATCAAATCATTTGGAAGTGTTCCAAATTTTCCCTAGCAATTTCCAATTTTTAGAATTTAATTCTTGTGATTGGAAATTGTTGTCAGCAAATTCCTAGCCTTCAAACTTGTGATCATCCTCTGCAAATAATTTTCCTATCATCTTGACCATCCTAGCTACCTCTCTGAAAAATTTCACATTTTTTAGATTTTGGTTGCTATTTCAAATGGCCAAGTCAAACCAGTTTAGAAATCTGGTCAAACCTCTGGACAGCAGCTTGTGAATTTTATTGAGAGAAATCCAGTGCATGAAAATTCCTGGAAAAATTACACAAGGTTGTCCTCTGTCCTAGCAAGCTCCCATAACAATTTCAGAATTTTTGGAGCTGGGGAGCTATCTCTAAAAATTCCCCAAACCCGCTCAGCCTTTTAAATCAAATTCTGAAAACACTGTTCCTCGGGCCCGAACCCAACTCCGACTCGAGTCCGACCACGCCACTTGGTTCAGCCGCACCGCCTAGCTGCACGCTGCGCGCCGATCGTTGCCAACCGTCCGATGCAAATCCAACGGTCCACATTGCTTGTCTCGTCGTCCTGTCCGAATGCATACACTGATCTCGGCCGTCCATTCTAGATCGAGCAGTCGACATCTTCTTGATCGAGTCAAACCAAATCGTTGAACCACACTTGGTCCGACTCGCGCCGCTTTGCTTCTTTCAGCGACGAGTGGACCCCACCCGCCGATGTCGCCTCGTCTTCTCCGCGTCTCACGGGAGCTCACGGCGCGCGCATGCTCGCCACGCACTCGTCGCCGCCACCTTTTTGTCCTCGTCGGTCACCCGAGAAGCATCGCGGGGTCTCATTTACCCACCGAGTCCATCCACTATCCTTCGCGTCCATTCTCGTGCCTTCTCCGCCCAAATTTCCTCCTCAGCCAGAGAAGAACCCGAGCGTAGTACCACCTAATCGGAGCCGCCTTTGAGCCCGCGTCCGCACCATCGTGATCCACTCTACTCGCCGCCTCCATTTTGTCCATCCCGGATCATCAGCATCCAGTGGATCGCCTGGAGCAACTTCATCGTCTTCGCCCGGCGGACCTCGGCCCGCAAGCTTGCTGGCGTTACGGTAAGTCTCAAGCCTCGAGTTTGGTTCCACTTGATCGCGATACCACCGATGCTCTCGGTGGGTTCGCTTCTGTCTTTGATGCATCATGGAGGGTGTGCGGCCCCTTCTTCTCCAAGTACGGTGATTTGCCGCCGCTGCGTTTCCGGCCACTTCCGTGCTCCATCGTCGTCTTGATCGTGGGTGAAACCTTCCTGGAGTCAAGGCGAAGCTGGTGCGCACCTTCCGTAACTTCGAAGCTCGTAACGCGTCTTCTCGCGAGGCGCATCTTCTTCTCCGCTTCGTTCGTCGTCGGCGCCGCCGGCATCTTTGAGGTCCCGGGTCACCGTCATCAAGTTCGCAAGGACGCGGTGAACCCGAAGGTACCACTCTCTCGCCCAGAAATCCTCTGGTTAGCTAGATCACCGCACGCGCGCGCCGCCCCCGTCGGCGCGTTGGTGAGCCGCCGGTGGAGTTTAGTTATCGCTAAACTTTGTTTAGTTTTGTCGACTTGTGGGCCCTTTCGTTTGTCGCGTTTAGAATTCCTTTAATCCAACCGTTATGTTATTCTCTTAGTCAACGCCATGTGGGTCCATCTTTGTCGGTTGGGGGTTGTGCAGCTTGGATGCTACGTTTTCTCTGTGGGGAAACGTATTTCTCCGTGAGTATATGTTAGAAGTATGCTTTGATAAGTCAAAGACGTATTCTTAGAATACGCCTTCGACGTCACCGTTGGCGCTGCTGGGTCAAGTTTGACCTGGTCGCCGTTTTTTGCGCGGCCCCGCCTGTCAGTGTGTGTGGTTAGCCGATTGTCGGTAGGAAAAGGTTTAAATGCTTTAGTATTTCTGTAATGTATTTTCTGTTGCTCTGTTAATTCAATTAAGCTTAGAAAATTCATAACTAATTCAATTTTTATCTAAATCGCATGAATCCAGTGCTGTTAATTTTCATTTTAAATGTGATATTTACTAAAATTAGTTTCAACGTTGTATCTGTAGTAAATATCTGTTAATTAGTTAAAGGATGTTTTATGTATCTTCTAAATTAGAAAATGTATATCTCTTTCAATAATTGTCCAAATCCAGTGAAACCAATTCTGTAAAATTTCATTTTTAGTATACTAATTATCGTGATAGGCTATAGATATAATTCTGTTCATGAAAATTTGTTAAGTATTTAACTAGTGCTTTAATGTGTATTTTAGCTTAGAAAATTGCTAGAAAATTCATCACCACTTCAAATAATTATTTCTCTGTTTCGAAAAATGTGTTAGACCTTTGATTAGGCTGCTGTGTGAGTTTTGGTATGTGTGAGGACCCGGAATATTTAACTAGTAACACTTAACCTCCAAATGGTTCTAGCATTACTAATTAAACATTCTAAGCCTCGATGGACATATGCTCCTGCACTGCGGCATATGCACATCATCACAAAATTATACATCAATTCCATACACATACATCACTAAGTTCAACAACGACATAAAGTAAAGTCATTACAAAGAGAGCCGAGGCCAAATAGAACAATATACAAGAATGACAATGGAAGCAAAAGCGCCATAAGATGGCTAGAACAAAAGTCGGCTAGTTAGCCAACATAACCCACAAGGCAACCGACAGGCCGCTCAAGCTAGTCGCCCATAAGCTACCACAACACAACTCGCAAAAAGTGAGGCCCTTGAGCTCACCTTCCTCCTCTGCACAAAACAATTAAGCATAGCAACCGAGTACAAAGATTGTCTTTGTACACAAGATCGACGTGTGGAATAGCGGACCTATTCATAAACTACATGCGAGCTCATTTAGGTGGAGGTTGTATGTCTCATTTTGCATGAAGCCAATTTTATTTGCAATAATGTAATACATTTTAAAAGCAAGTTTGCAAATCTGTTTAGTTATCAAAGTAAGTGATGAAGTACTGATACATACAAGTAACCACTGGAAGTGACTATCCCAATAGTCACCACAACATAGCACTAATCCCCGATTCGTACCACCCATCAAGTTTTAATTTAAAAGGTTGTAGTCTAACTCTTGAAAGACCTCCCCAAGCGTGTCCATAACCTGGGGCGAGGCTATTCGAATAGTTTTAACCTGCGAGGGTGTACCAATGTACCCACACTTGCATCGCCTTTAAGCCAAAGCACACTTCGTAGGTATGCCGCACGGCTAAGTCCTACGAGACGCTTTCCAATATTGTGTATTAACTACGAGCCGCTCGTATGGGTAGAAACACCATACGCTTACATTGCAAGCCGAAGACAACAAATCCCATCCCGGGTGAAGTCTTTCGGACACTACAATCTCCCAACACCATCCCTCCCGCGACCTCCTGCGACCGAGCCAATACACGCCAAAGTACTAAGTCAAGAGAGGTCCCATACCCTCTAGTGTGGTGAGCACGCTAAAATGCTTGGTTTAGTGTAACAAGATGTTCGGTCCTTGTTGACTTAGGCACCATTCCGATCACACCCAGAATCACACCAACATACCATTGTGCCCAAGTCTAAATCATTTTGCTTTTAGTTTTAGTTTTCACAAGTAGACATGGCACAAGGTGGAAATCATAAATCATAATAAGTTTTGTGTGATCAAGGTTATCGACAAGTCGATAACCGCCCATTTCTACCGAAGCTAAGCATGGCTAAGCAATTAATTCGCAACTACTAAGTGACAAGAGCCCATCCACGAACTCTAAATCACAGCAAGTAACCTAGGCTCATGGTAGTAGAGGATAATCATTTGCTAAGGAAATGCATCTACTAGGCCAACTATTAAAACAAAGTAGCAATGCATACATAGAATTTGTAACCAACATAAATACTTAAAATACTGGGATTAACATGATCAAAGCGCTTGCCTTCTTCTTCGTTGCTCAATTGGTTGCGGAGGATCGTTCTCGGGATTACCGCAAATGTCGAATCCTAAGCTAAAGGCAAAAGAACCAAGAACAACCAATAAGACGAGCCACAAATAAACAAAAGAGCAAGCAAAACTTAACCAAATGCGAGAAATTTACACATAAGGTAGAATACGAATATACCTAGACATAGAAACTGGAAAAACCTAATTTGGATTTGTGGTGCAAAGATAATGCATAAAAATACATTTTCGGCCATAATTAGCATCAGAGCAAAATATTTTCTAGAGAGATTTTGAAGCTGGAATTTTATGGTAGCTACCTACTGGTATAGAGGTAACCCATATAAAATTTCAGGTCATTTGGAGTTAAAGTGATTTAGTTATGATCTTTCTAAGATGCAAAATTGGCATAATGCACTTTCCAGAGCATAAATATGTTCAAAACTAATTTTACAGAGAAGTATACCAACAGAGGGTTTTCTAGAATTTATCAAGTATATTTTGCATTTACAGAGAATTACTTGTGCATTTTATAAGTCTTCGAATTTTCTAAATGCTAAAAATAGGTACTAACTCATTAATCAAGGTTTCATTACAATCTTGGACCTACCATCATTTTTATATTAACATTGGGTTAATAACAAATTTATCAAGGTTGGAATCATTCATTTTGGACATACACGAGCAAGATATGCATTTTCTAAAGTTTTATTCATTTTTCGGAATATTCAAAATGACGAAATCAAGTCATTCCTAGTTATACAATTTTAGCTCTTTGGAACATGCTTAAATCCATTTTTATAATAAGCTAAAGTGATAACATAATTTATTACAGTTGGAATTAACTAAAAGTAGCTAAAATGAATTAGTTATGAGTTTCTAAAGTTTTACATCATTTTGATCGTTAAATAAATATTTCTTGAAATACGTAACAACCCAAAACAAAGAAAACGACGTGGACGCCCGTGGGCCGTAGATTTAAAATCCAACAGCCCACGCACGCTGGAAATAGCGCACGCGCGCCAAACCTAATCGGGGTCCACCGTTGGATCAAGATCCAACGGCCCAAACGAGTGCATGCAACCGGACGATGCGGTTGCCTCGGTGAACCACGACCGCAGATCTAAAGATGAACGGCTTAGAACCCACATCTAACTGGAAGGTCCGATTGCACACATGATCTCACCGCGATCGCGAGATGGGCGGTCCAGATGATGAGGGGAACCGAGGGTCCGAACGCATACAAGATCTAGGCCGCAGATCTAAAAATGAACGGTGGATAATGATCGCAGTTTAAAAAGAGGTACTGACGATTGGGACCGCATGTCAGTGACTACGAGTCACGACCGCAACGATTTAACCCACGTGCACAGTGCACTGGGCCCACAAGTCAGCGACTAAGCAGGGCGGTTAAGACCAAATTAATGATTCTAATGATTGACGTTACTTAGACTCTAATGACTGCTGAGATTTGATTCTAACCCTCGGGCCCACGATCCACGACCGGAGGTTAATTAAGCGGCGATTAAATGCCAACTCCTTTAATTAAGCAATGATTAGATATTAATGATGTCGGAACAGTGCGGGATTGATCCAGAGAGCGATTAAAGGATGTTGGGCCCACAAGTCAGTGGTTCAACAATAATGATTAAGACACAGATAATACTAATGATTGGTAATTAATGTGTCCTAATGAGCTGACGAAAACCGGAGCTCCTCGCCGGCAAAATCCGAGTGGCTTCCACGGCAAATCGCGGCGACAACGCGCGGCGGTGAACAAGACCCAAAATGGATTCGCAATAGCAGCACGAACCTAATGGTAGCATTCTCGCCGGCGGCGAGGGAATGGAACGCCGGCTAGCCGGAAAATGAAAACGGAGCTTCATCGCTAAACATGAAAATAGCGAAAGCTCCGCTGCGTCCAAGGAAGCGGGTGCCAAAGCTTCTAAGGACTAATAAGAAGCTACCTTAAGGGCGAAGCTTCAAAGATGGCCGGAGAAGTTTGACCACGGTGGAAGCTCGACGGACTCGGAGAAGAAAACCCGAAAATGACACCCTGAGCCACATGAGTGATACCAAGTCATCAGAATAGCTTCATAATGATTCACAGAAGCTATAAGAGCAAGAGATGAGGAAGTGGTGCACTCACCGGAGCTGAGGAAGACGATACTCACTTTTCGGCCGAATTTGAACAAACCCCAAATTGGACAATTCCTGAGAATCAAATCCAAGATTAAGTGAGGGGAAATGTTCAAGGAAGTAAATAGATAAGGTTAGGGCAAAGAAACATGAAGGAGGACCACTGGAACACCAAGAACACCAATGGAGCTCCACGGTCAACAATGGCGGTTTGCCATTTTCGAGGTATTAAGCTCCCACACTGTGAGTGAAGCTTGGTGGTGGTCTAAAGACATACCAGGAGGCATTGAGGGTGCTTATAAAGTCATGAAAGTGTTAGGGTTTGCACCACTCCTCTCTCGGCGGCAAAACACAAAACACAAGGCGCGGCCGACAAGGAAAAGAGGTGAAGACGTGTATTAGGGCATGGCCTAGTTCAATGTACCGCCCATACCACTACACGTCGGCTAGGGTGGCTTTAGGGAGCAAGAAATGACCTCACCATGCCTTGCACTGTTTTCGCACGGCGGGAGGTTGAAGATGACCAGCGCAAAAGCTCGGGCGATTTACAGCCGTTGGATGAGACACGAATGGCTGAGATAGTGCCACGCCTACGGGCTTTAAAACACAACGGGGAGGCTGCGAGCCCTACGATTAGAAACGAACGGCTCCGATTGCCCCACGTCGCAACTCTTATTTACAACGAAGGGGTACGCGAGCGTTGGATCTTAATCCAACGGCTCAGATTCAAAATGTAACCGGAGGGTCCGAAAGTCTCGGCGCATCTCGACGGTTGGGTGGAGATCTAACGGTTGACAATCAATCTTGCAACCGGAAGGTCCGAAGTCTTACACGCGCGCGGCCGTGCGATTTCGATCCAACGGTCGAGATCGATTGCGCGCTTTAAAGAGTGGCTCGGTGCGTTTAGTTGACTGGACCGAATCAAATGGCTCGAGCCCGAGTCTGACTCGAACCCAAGCAACAGTAAACCAAGTTTGACTTTGAAAAAGAACAGAGACTCTGAAAGATTTATTTGAGGTAGCAAAATAACTCCAAAAATTATGAAAATTTTACAGGAGCTTGCTAACTCAGATATTAACCTTGTGTAAAATTTTCAGAGATTTTTATGCTGCGAATAAATCTCCAAAAATTCTGCAAGGCTCTGTTTTAATGTTTGACTGAGAGTCAAACAGTTTGATCGCCTCTAAAATTTTCAAACAATTTCTAAAAATTGTGAGATTTTTCAGAGGGGTCACATACCATCAGAGACTTAGGAAAAATATTTCCAGAGGATGATCATAAGATTTGACAAGATTGTTTTTGGAATAACAAGATTTGGATCAACAAGACTTGTGACAATGTATTTCCATAATTCCTTGTACAAGAATTTCTTGGCACCACAGGAATTACATGATGTAAGAAAAGTTTTAATTTCTACTGATTTTCTTACATTTGAAACACAAGCCCAAAATTGGGATGTTACAACTCTCCCCCTTACAAGAATCTCGACAGAGATTCATTTACTCGGAGAAGAAAGAAGGAAAATCTGCACGAAGGCGATCTTCGCGCTCCCAAGTTGCTTCATCTTGAGAATGGTTTGACCATCGAACCTTAAGGAACTTGATGACACGGTTCCTCGTCCTCCGTTCGATTCCTCAAGAATCTGAACAGGATGCTCGCGGAGGTCAAATTCTCCTGTACATCGAGAACCTCCAATGGAGCTTCCTTAGTCGGGACACGGAGGCACTTCTTGGTGTGAAACATGGAACACATCATGCACACCTCAAGTGCATTTGGTAGCTCCAATCATGACGCAATCGCTCCAACTTTCTCGATGATACGGTAAGGCCCAACATATCGAGGAGCCAACTTGCCCTTGATGCCAAAACGCGATGGCCCTTCAAGGGTGAGACTTTGAGATACACAAAGTCATTGGGCTCAAAGCTCAACTCACGGCGACGACGATCCGCATAGCTCTTACGCTGATCGGGCGTGCGCAGATGCTCGCGGATCAATCGAACTTGACTTTCGGCCTCATTGATCGAATCTGAGCCGAAAAATTGCCGCTCACCAGCCTCTGACCAGTTCAACGGGGTCCTGCATCTCCTCCCATACAAAGCCTCAAATGGTGCCATGCCAAGACTGGCCTGAAAACTGTTGTTGTAGGAGAACTCAGCAAATGGTAGGCACTTCTCCCACTTCTTCCCATAGGAAAGAACACAAGCACGGAGCATATCTTCCAACACTTGGTTGATTCGCTCCGTCTGACCATCAATCTGAGGATGAAAGGCTGTACTGAAATGAAGGCGGGTCCCCATAGCCTCTTGCAGACTATGCCAAAACCGCGAGGTGAAAAGCGCACCACGATCAGAAATAATCGTCTTCGGCACACCGTGAAGACTCACAATCCTCGAGACATAAAGTTCGCCAAAGGCCCCACACGGCCGAGTCTTGACGGGAAGGAAATGTGCCACTTTAGTCAACCCGTCGATCACGACCCAAATAGCATCATTCCCTTTGACGGCGGGGCAATCCGTGATGAAGTCCATGCCAACTGAATCCCACTTCCATTCTCGCACCGCAAAGGTGAAGAAGACTGCTTTGACGCCGATGCTCGGCCTTCACACGACAAAGACACGCCGCACTCGACAACGAACACGGCAATCTCGCGCTTCATTCGGGTCCACCGAATCTCGGCGAAGATCCTGATACATCTTGGTAGCCCGGGTGAATAGACAAAGGAGAATCATGGGCTTCGCGGAGAATCAAATCCGCAATTCCATGACCTTAGGGACCACAAGACGCTGCCCCAAACCACACAACGCCATGCTCATCCTCCGAAAAGCACTTGGCTATCCCATCCTTGATGTTACGCTTGATCCGGCTCACACCAACATCATCTGTCTGCGCGCCGCTTGATTTGGTTCACCAAGGTTGGTTGCACAACCAATTTAGCAAGAGAACCGTGCTCGGTCAAACCCAAATTAAGGCGCTGAAATTACGAAATGAGAGCGGTGCTGCTCTTGGAGCATCAACATGTTGCAATACACCTTCCGATCGAGTGCATCCGCAACGACATTGGCCTTGCCGGATGGTGCGAATGCCCATGTCATAGTCCTTGATCAATTCCAACCATCTTCTTTGCCCGAGGTTCAGATCTGTTTGGGTGAACAAGTACTTCAAGCTCTTGTGGTGAATACACCTCACAACGGTTACCAATCGTAATGCCGCCAAATCTTGAGTGCATGGACCACGCAGCCAACTCCAAGTCATGAGTAGGATAGTTGAGTTCATGAGGCCTTAATCGCCCGCGATGCATAGGCCACAACCTTGCCCTCCCGCATAAGAACACAACCAAGACCCTGACGACAAGCATCACAATAGATATCGAAACTCTTGTGAATATCAGGGAGAACAAGCACTGGGGCTGAGGTCAACCGCTTCTTGAGTTCCTGAAAACTCACATCACAAGCAGCGGACCGCTCAAACTTCTTGTCCTTCTTAAGCAATTCGGTCATAGGCTTCGCAATCTTGGAGAAATTCTCGATGAAGCGGCGATAGTAGCCACCAAACCAAGGAAACTCCGCACATCGGTGGGACCGACTTGGCTGACCCCAAGATAGCACATCACCGACCTTGCTAGGATCCACGACCACACCTCCTGCTGAAAGAACATGGCCCAAGAACGCCACTTCCTTCAACGAACTCGCACTTGCCGAATTTGGCATACGGTGGTGTTGCGCAGACTTGCCCAACACAAGTCGAAGATGCTCAAAGCATGCTCTTCTTCACTCTTGGAGTAGATAAGGATATCATCGATGAATACCACCACAAACCTATCCAAATACTCCATGAATACCGAGTTCATAAGATTCATGAATAAAGCAGGAGCATTGGTCAAACCAAAAGACATGACGGTGTACTCGTAAAGACCATAACGAGTAGCAAAGGCCGTCTTAGGAATATCCTCGGTCCTGATCCTGACTTGATGATAGCCCAATCTCAAGTCAATCTTGGAGAAGACTCGTGCTCCGGTCAATTGATCGAAAAGATCATCAATACGGGGCAAAGGATACTTGTTCTTTACCGTCACCTCATTAAGCGGACGGTAATCAACACACATGCGCAAGGTCTTGTCCTTCTTCTTCACAAAGATAACTGGACAACCCCAAGGAGATGAGCTAGGACGGATAAAACCCTTCTCTTGCAGCTCACCCAGCTGCTTCTTCAGCTCCTCCAACTCATTAGGAGGCATGCGTCGGCCTCTTAGAAATAGGGGCGATGCAGGGCAGCAACTCGATCACAAACTCGGATCTCGAGCAGGTGGCATGCCGAGCAAGTCTTGGAAAGACACCCACGAACTCACATCTGTGGGAACATCTCGGATCTCCAATGCCGGCTTTGCTTCAAGGACATAAAGATGGGGCTCGAAGCGTGGCGAAACCCAACCTGTTCACCTGAAGGACTGGTGAGGTAGACAATCTTCCTGGCACAATCGATTTGCCCCAAGTGTTGGGACAACCAATCCATGCCAAGAATCACATCCAAGCGCGCCGAGTCGAGTAGGATAAGAGTCGCCAAGAATCCCACTCCTTCGATGTGGATAGGGACATCCCGGCATACTTGGTCAGCTCTCATTTCCGAACCCGGAGAGCGAATCAGCAGTGGAATCCCCAGAGGAACACAGTGAAGCCCACAATCAACAGCAAAAGACCTCGAAATAAAAGAATGCGAGGCCCCAGAGTCAAATAAAACTGTAGCAGGATGTAAATTAACAAGGAGCGTACCCAACACAACGTCGGGTGCCTCCTGAGCCTCCTCAGCCGAGATGTGGTTGACTCGACCACTCCCGACACCCTGGGTCTTCTGGATCACCTTCTGGTCAGGTGTGTGACCATTCCCGCGTCCTCCATTAGGACGAGGGCTGCTCGATCCTCCGAGGGCAACTGCTAGCATAATGGCCCTTCTTGTTGCAGGCGAAACAGGTAACATCAGCAGCTGGGTTGCGGAGCGCAACCTGCTGCTGGGTCGCAGGTGCACGTGGCTGAAACACGGCCTGCGGGGGACGAGCAACTGGTGCCGACGGCCTTGGCGGTGGTGAAGCCAAAGCACGAGCCCCTGGTGTGGGCCCAACACGGGGACGAGTGAGGCCAGCCTGTGCAGACCGATGTGCCTCCCACTTGCGCTTGCGGGACTCACCCAGCGCCTTCGCCTTGTGCTCGGCGACGATGGCCTTGTCAACCAAGGCCTGGAAGTCAGCAAAGTCCACTATAGATAGCTTGTCCTGCAGCTCCTCGGACAACCCATCCATGAACTTCTCCATTCAACTTATGGCCGAAATTTGTAGCTCCCAGCAGCTCCTAATCTTCTCAAGACAGCCATACTTTTTATTTTATAACTCTCATGATGTCCCCAAAACCAATCTACTCGATAAACAACTATCTTTTGGAAGAAGATGAGAGGAAAACTCAGCTTTCAAATTCAGTTTAGAATGAGGTGAGATGAGCAAACTAGGATAGATGAGAAGTAAAATCTGAGAACTTACTTAAGATTTTCAGGAAAGCACTGATATTTGGAAAGTAAGTTTTCAAAATATACTAGGGACGACCAAGCTAGGGGTTTCTACGGTCGGTATGGCTCTGATACCAACTTTGTGAGGACCCGGAATATTTAACTAGTAACACTTAACCTCCAAATGGTTCTAGCATTACTAATTAAACATTCTAAGCCTCGATGGACATATGCTCCCTGCACTGCAGCATATGCACATCATCACAAAATTATACATCAATTCCATACACATACATCACTAAGTTCAACAACGACATAAAGTAAAGTCATTACAAAAGAGAGCCGACCGCCAAATAGAACAATATACAAGAATGACAATGAAGCAAAAGCGCCATAAGATGGCTAGAACAAAAGTCGACCGGTTAGCCAACATAACCCACAAGGCAACCGACCGCCGCTAAGCTAGTCGCCCATGCAAGCTACCACAACACAACTCATAAAGTGAGGCCCTTGGGCTCACCTTCCTCCTCTGCACAAAACAATTAAGCATAGCAACCGAGTACAAAGATTGTCTTTGTACCGCAAGATCGACGTGTGGAATAGCAGACCTATTCATAAACTACATGCGTGCTCATTTAGGTGGAGGTTGTATGTCTCATTTTGCATGAAGCCAATTTTATTTGCAATAATGTAATACATTTTAAAAGCAAGTTTGCAAATCTGTTTAGTTATCAAAGTAATGAAATCTACGATACATACAAGTAACCACTGGAAGTGACTATCCCAATAGTCACCACAACATATACGAATCCCGATTCGTACCACCCATCAAGTTTTAATTTAAAGGTTGTAGTCTAACTCTTGAAAGACCTCCCCAAGCGTGTCCATAACCTAGGACAAGGCTATTCGAATAGTTTTAACCTGCGGGGTGTACCAATGTACCCACACTTGGATCGCTTTAAGCCAAAAGCACACTTCGTAGGTATGCCGACGCGGCTAAGTCCTCGAGGCGCTTTCCAATATTGTGTATTAACTACGAGCCGCTCGATGGGTAGAAACACCATACGCTTACATTGCAAGCGAAGACAACAAATCCCATCCCGGGTGAAGTCTTTCGGACACTACAATGCTCCCAACACCATCCCTCCCGCGACCTCCTGCGACCGGAGCCAATACACGCCAAAGTACTAAGTCAAGAGAGGTCCATACCCTCTAGTGTGGTGAGCACGCTAAAATGCTTGGTTTAGTGTAACAAGATGTTCGGTCCTTGTTGACTTAGGCACCATTCAGTCACACCCGAGAATCACACCAACATACCATTGTGCCCAAGTCTAAATCATTTTGCTTTTAGTTTTAGTTTTCACAAGTAGACATGGCACAAGGTGGAAATCATAAATCATAATAAGTTTTGTGTGATCAAGGTTATCGACAAGTCGATAACCGCCCATTTCTACCGAAGCTAAGCATGGCTAAGCAATTAATTCGCAACTACTAAGTGACAAGAGCCCATCCACGAACTCTAAATCACAGCAAGTAACCTAGGCTCATGGTAGTAGAGGATAATCATTTGCTAAGGAAATGCATCTACTAGGCCAACTATTAAAACAAAGTAGCAATGCATACATAGAATTTGTAACCAACATAAATACTTAAAATCTGGGATTAACATGATCAAACTGCTTGCCTTCTTGTTGTTGCTCAATTGGTTGCGGAGGATCGTTCTGGGATTACCGCAAATGTCGAATCCTAAGCGAAAGGCAAAAGAACCAAGAACAACCAATAAGGCGAGCCACAAATAAACAAAAGAGCAAGCAAAACTTAACCAAATGCGTTAAATTTACACATAAGGTAGAATACGAATATACCTAGACATAGAAACTGGAAAAACCTAATTTGGATTTGTGGTGCAAAAGATAATGCATAAAAATACATTTTCGGCCATAATTAGCACTGTAGCAAAAATATTTTCTAGAGAGATTTTGAAGCTGGAATTTTTATGGTAGCTACCTACTGGTATAGAGGTAACCCATATAAAATTTCAGGTCATTTGGAGTTAAAGTGATTTAGTTATGATCTTTCTAAGATGCAAAATTGGCATAATGCACTTTCCAGGAGCATAAATATGTTCAAAACTAATTTTACAGAGAAGTATACCAACAGAGGGGTTTTCTAGAATTTATCAAGTATATTTTGCATTTACAGAGAATTACTTGTGCATTTTATAAGTCTTCGAATTTTCTAAATGCTAAAAATAGGTACTAACTCATTAATCAAGGTTTCTGTTACAATCTTGGACCTACCATCATTTTTATATTAACATTGGGTTAATAACAAATTTATCAAGGTTGGAATCATTCATTTTGGACATACACAGAGCAAGATATGCATTTTCTAAAGTTTTATTCATTTTCGGAATATTCAAAATGGCAAATCAAGTCATTCCTAGTTATACAATTTTCGACTGCTTGGAACATGCTTAAATCCATTTTTATAATAAGCTAAAGTGATAACATAATTTATTACAGTTGGAATTAACTAAAAAGTAGCTAAAATGAATTAGTTATGAGTTTCTAAAGTTTTTACATCATTTTCAGTCGTTAAATAAATACTTACCAAATACGAACAACCCAAAACAAAGAAAACGACGTGGACGCCCGTGGGCCGTAGATTTAAAATCCAACAGCCCACGCACGCTGGAAATAGCGCACGCGCGCCAAACCTAATCGGGGTCCACCGTTGGATCAAGATCCAACGGCCCAAACGAGTGCATGCAACCGGACGATGCGGTTGCCTCGGTGAACCACGACCGCAGATCTAAAGATGAATGGCTTAGAACCCACATCTAACCGGAAGGTCCGATTGCACACATGATCGGTGAGTTTTGGTATGTTTTGTTGTTTGAGTTTTGTCGGTGTTATTCGTTCTTATTCGCTGTTGTTTGTTCAATCGTTGAAGCCGACATTTGCGGTAACCACGAGGCGATCCTCTGCAGCAATGAGTTGAGCATTACGAGCAACGCAGCCGTGCAAGCGGTTTGATCATTTTTATCCCGATATTTTAAAGTCTAATATTTTGTTTCAAGCTGTATGTATGCATCGCTTATTTTGTGTTAAATTGGTTAGTTAAACCTTTAGATGCATAATCTGAGGTAAATATTTGTCCTCTACTACCGAGCCTAGGTTATTTCTTTGTGATTAGAGTTATTTGGATGAACTCTCGTCACTTAGTAGATTCTGAGTTGAGTTGCTTAGCCATGCTTAGCTACCGGTAGATTTGGGCGATCATCGACTTAGTCGATGATCTTGATCTATAAAATTATTAATGTTCTTATATTCCAGCTCGTGCTATGTTAATTGCAAAACTAAAACGAAAACAAAAATGATTTAGACGGGCACAATGGTAAGATTGGTGTGATGCATTGGGTGTATTCGAAAGGTGCGGTCAATTAAGGACCGAACATCTTGTGAGTACTGTTATCCGGGCATTTGGCGTGCTAACCACACTAGAGGGTATGAGACCTCTCTTGACCTAGTACTTTGGCGTGTATTGGCTCCGGTCGCAGGAGGTCATTGGAGGATGGAGGTGGGAGCATGGTAGTTGTCAGAAAAGCTTTATCACGAGTGCGTAGTTGTCTTTTCGGCTTTACCATGTAAGCGTATGGATTTCTATCCATACGAGCGGCTCGTAGTTAATACACAATATTGGAAAAAGTCTCGTAGGACTTAGCTGTGCTGCATACCTTCGGTAGTGTGCTTTGGCTTAAAGCGATCAAGTGTGAGTGCGATGGTACACCTGCGAGGTTAAAAACTATTCGAATAGCCTCGTCTAGGTGATGGACACGCTTGGGTAAGCTTATCAAGAGTTAGACTACAACATTTAAAATTAAAACTTGATGGGTGGTACGAATCGGGATTCGTGCTATTGTTGGAGTGACTATTGGGATAGTCACTTCTAGGTTGTTTATCTTTCTCTTTTGTTATTATTATAAATTCTTTGTTATTTCAACATTAAAAACGAATTGCAAACTTGCCTTCAAACTGTATTATATTATTGCAAATGAAAATTGGCTTTATGCAAATGAAACATATGGCCTCCACCAAACAAGCTTGCATGTAGCATATGAGCAGTGCGCTGGTTCACACGTCGATCTTGCGGGTACAAAGACAATCTTTGTACTCGGTGCTTTGCTTAATGTTTTTGTTGCAGAGGAAGAAGGTGAGCCCCAAGGGCCTCACTACGTGAGTCTGTGTTGCCGTTTCGTGGACGACTAGACTTGGCGGTCGGTCGGATGCCTTGTGGGTTGGAGGCACGCGATTGGCTTTGTTTATAGCCATCTTATGGCACTTTGCTTCATTGTCGTTCTTGTTTATTTGTGTATCTTTTGGCACATCGCGGCCTTTATGCTGTAATAACTCTACTATTTGTTTATCTTCCGTTTGGTAGTGTGATGTTTGGACTCTATGTTTGGAATGGAGTTGATGCATACTTTTGTGGGAGGTGTATATCTGCTGCAGGAAGTATACATATCTCGAGGCTCAGTTTATTTGATTTGTGATGCTAGGACCAGGCGGTTGGTTAAGCGTTACAAACCAAATAAATTGGGGTCCTCACAGAAGGACAAGGAACCGTGTCATCAAGTTCCTTAAAGTTCAGTGGTCAAACCATTCTGAAGATGAGGCAACTTGGGAGCGGGAAGATCGCCTTCGTGCAGACTACCCATCCTTCTTCTCCGAGTAAACGGAATCTCGGGTCGAGATTCTTGTAAGGGGGGGAGAGTTGTAACATCCCAAGTTTCAGACTTGTGTTTCAAGTGTAAGAAAATGAGTACAAATTAAAAGTTTTTCTTACATCATGTATTTCCTGTGTGTGCTAAACAATTCTTGTACAAGAGTTATGGAAATACAAAGTCACAAGTCTTTGATCCAAATCTTGATCTTTCAAAAACAATCTTGTTGAACCTTCTGATCATCTCCTAGAAATATTTTTCCTAAGTTCTTAGGATGGTATGTGACCCCTCTGAAAAAATTTACAATTTTTAGAAATTGTTTGAATATTTTTAGAGGGCAGTCAAACCTGTTTGACTTTCAGTCAAACCTTAAACCAGAACCTTGTAGAATTTCTGGAGAAAAATGCATAGCACAAAAACCTCTGAAAATTTTCCACAAGGTCAATATCTAAGTCAGCAAGCTCCTGTTAAAATTTCAGAATTTTTGGAGTTATTTTGCTACCTCTAATAAATCCTCAAAAGTCTCTGTCCAATTTAAAATCAAACCTGGTTTCACTGTTCCTTGGGTTTGAGTCGGACTCGGGCTCGAGCCACTTGACTCGGTCGAACCCACTAACTGCACCGGGTCCCTTTCTAGCGCGCGGTTGATATCAGCCGTTGGATTTGGATCGCGCGGCCCGCATTGATGGTGTCGTTCGGACCACCACGAACATCCCATCCATCTGAGCCGTTGGTTTTAGATTGGGCCGTCCTTATTGAATGGGCTAATCGGATCACTGAACGTCTCCTTTGATCTCAGCCGTTCGTTTTTGATCGGACCGCTCTGATTGCTTGGAGTATTAGAAACCCTCAGCCGGACCCTTTTAATCGTGACCGTTCATCTCGCATCCAACGGTCACGGTGCCTCGTTCTGTTCTTCTTCCTCCTCTGGCTCGCGTGCACGCGTGCGTCAATGGCAGGGAGTAGGTGATCTTGGTGTCCAGTGGTTCATCTTCGATCTTTCTTGTACCCTTTTGAGCTCCTCAACTTCCTTTACATTTCCCCTAACTTAATTTTGGGTTGCATTCACAGGAATCACTCAATTTTAAGTTTGGAGATTTTCGGCCGATTTCACCCCCTTTCTTCTCCAACTCTGGTAAGTGGTTCATTTTGCAATTACTTGTTGTTAGAGTTTCTCTGAGCTATAATGATGTTATGGTAATGAATTGGTTCCACTCATTTTACTCAGAACCTCATTTTCTACTTCGTCTTCCTCGACTCCGGTGAACTCTATCGTGTCCAAGTCTTCTCTGGCCATCTTTGAAGCTCCTCTCGGTTAAGGTAGCCTCTTATTAGTCCCTAGAAGTCGTGGCACTCGTTTTCTTGGACTGCAGCGGAGCATTTTGCTGTTTTCTTGTTTGGCCGAAAAGGCCTCCATCTGTGTTTTCCGGCTCGCCGGCGTTCTAGACCTCCATCGCCGGCGAGGTCATCACCATTGGGTCCGCAACACTATTGCGAGCCCATTTTGGTATTTGGTTGGCGCCACCGCGGCCGGAGTCGCCGGCGACAAGCCGTGGAATCCACTCGGTTTTTGTCAGCTGGGAGCACCGTTTTTGTCATTTTATTAGGACACAGTTAATGCTTAATCATTGCCAATCATTAGAAGTATTAATTATGTCTTAATCTGGCATAATGTCTCACTGACAGTGGGCCCAACCCCCTGTAATCCCCTCCGCTGGCACTAATCAGTGCGGTTAGGACATCATTAATGCCTAATCATTAGTTAGCTAAGTGTCGGCATTAATGGCTGTCGGAGATAACCCCTGTGTCGCTGCCTGGTGGGTCCTCGCCCACTTAAACCCTCTCTGAGAAAAGTCTTTAGGACCCAATTAATGCTAATCATTAGTTTAGGAATTAATTGCTGTCTTAAAGTCCCCTTTGTCCCACTGTCATGTGGGCCCTCTCATTTAATCACTCGCGGCGCACTTAAGTCCCGTGCGTTGTTTTCCGTTGGTTGTGGGCCGTCGATCTCGTGATCAACGGCCCAGATCTGAAAAACATTCGGACCCTCCGGTTCCCTTTTCATTCTGGATCGTCCATCCCACGATCTGCGGCTGAGATCGTGAGTGCGATCGGACTCTCCGAAGGGAGTTGTGTTCCGAGCCGTTCATCTTTAGATCTGCGGTTGTGGTTGGCCAAGGCAACCGCACCGTCCGAATGTATACCTCCTCGTGAGCCGTTGGATCTTGATCCAACGGTGGGCTCCTTTTAGGGATCGCGCGCGTGCGCTGTTCCCGGCGCGCGTGGGCCGTAGGATGATAGATCAAAGGCTCTCGAGCGTCCACGTTGCTTTATTTCTGTTTGAGTTGATTTTATTTCTGTAAGTACTTATTTATCAACTGAAAAATGTATCAAAACTTTAGAAACTCATAACTAATTCATTTTAAATCCTTTTTAGATGTTTCCAACTGTAATAAATTTTTATGCCACTAAAGTTTAATATAAAAATGCATTTTGGCATGTTTCTGTCACAGAAAATTGTGTAACTCAAATAACTTGATTTCTGCCAATTGTGAATATCCCAAAAAAATAGAATTAAACTTGTAAAATGCACATCTTTTTCTATATAACTCCAAATTGTGCAAAATCAATTTTGTTAGATTCCTCTGTTAGTGTGCTTTAATATGAAATAGGATTTGAACATGATTATGTTTCTGGAAAAATGTAATGTGCTAGGTTTACAACTTAGAAAAATCATAAGTAAAATATTATAACTCCAAATTTAGTAAACTCAACTTTGCTGTCATCAGGATGTCATAATCTACTTGCTATAAAAATTTCAGAGCTTAAATCATTCTAGAAATTTTTGCCATGAACAGTACCAATAATTAATTTAGTTGATTTAATAGGCTGAGAAAGTGTATTTTGGCTGTAACTTTTTTCATCGTAAATCCAAATTGCATGATTCTTGTTCCTAAAATTGTCTAAAATCATCCCCTAGCTGCTGTACAAGTTTCATTAGATTTGGATGTCTTTTGTTGTTGAGTTTTGTTTGGTGTTCTTCGTTCTTATTGGTTTTATCGTATTTTCACGTTAGGTTCCGAAGAGTTTATTGAACCTGAGAATCTGTAACATCCCAAGTTTCAGACTTGTGTCTCAAATGTTAGAAAATGAGTAGAAATTAAAAACTTTTCTTACATCTTGTATTTCCTGTATGACCTGGACATTTGTTGTAAAGAAGTCATGGGAATACAAAAATCACAAGTCATTTTAGCCCACATCTTGTTCTTCTTAGACACTCTTGTTCCATCTTGTCATCATCTCCTGGAAATAGTTATCCTAAGTTCTTGGGTTGATGTGTAGCCCCTCTGAAAATTTTTACAATCTTTAGAAATTGTTTGAATATTTTTGGAGGTCAGTCAAACCCAATTAAATTCAGGTCAAACTGGGGACCAGCACCTTGTGGAATTTTTTGAGGGAAATGTATAGCACAAAAACCTCTGCAAAATTTACACAAGGTCATTAACTCAGCTAGCAAGCTCCTGTAAAAATTTCATAATTTTTGGAGCGAGTTTGCTACCTCAAATAATTCTCCAAAGATCAGCTCTTGTTGAAACCCAAATTTGGGGCTGAGTCAGACTCGGGCTCGAGTCAGACTCGAGTCCGACCCAGTCAACTGACTCGGCCAAGTCGAGTCACCAGCGCCGCACTTGAGCTCATGCGCGTGTGTGCTGGACCGTCGGATTAGAATCCAACGCCCGAGACCTCCCCCGCGCGTTTTGGTCTCCGGAGCTCTCGGGCACCATCAGCCGTCCAATTTTCATCGTGGGGCTCACGACCACCCCACCTCCTCCTCTGCCTCGGGAAATCCGGGACGTCCAGAACCACCCCGAGCGCATCTAGGGCATCCAGGACCTCCCTCGACCCTGTTTTTCTTCCTTCCGACCTCCTTGAGTTCTGGTCATCATGTTTTTCACGCACCTGTGGGTGTGTCAGGACCAGAGCAGTTGGGAGCAATGATATGTCACCTTTTTGTCTTTGTCAACGGCTCTTTTGGCTGCCATGCATTTAATGCCCTGCAGCTTTAGCCCTAAAAGTCTTCACCTGCTCTACCACTCGTCCTCCATGCGTGCTCTTGGCAGAGGCATGGACCTTGTTCACAGTGAACTTGTCCGAGCCATTGCTAAGCTCCCCGGCTATGTATAGCATGTGGTCTTCTTCCTCCTATTCTTTCTCCATTCCTTGTGTGTTTGAACTCCCTCGGGGGTGAGTGAGAGCTCCAAGCTCAAGCACCCAAGAACACCATCCCAGAAGCCACCATTGCTGGGCTTCGAAGCTCCCTAATGACCAGCCGAGCTCAAGTGGTCCCAGCATTATTCTTGCCTTCTTCGCTGTCATCTTGATCACCTCAAGCTTGATCTGACTTAGCTTGGTTCACATTGTAGAGGTGAACAAGTTGGGAGGTGGCTTTTCGGGGTCGAGGTCATCTTCTTCTTCCTCACCGGCAAGCTCTTCACCGCCGGACTTCGTTAGCCATCTCCGAGCTCCTCCGACCACCCTGGTCCCCTCTCTGCCCTCAGGTGCCCATTCCTTAGCTTTGTTACTGTTTTCTAGAGCTCGTGTCGTTTCGCAGTTTGCCGCTTTAGCCTTCCTAGTCTATCTCCGGCTCGCCGGCGTTCAAGGCCGTCGCCGCCGTCGAGAGCATGTCCTTTAGGTTCTTGATGTTATTTAGAACTCAACCATATCCTTGGTTCCCGCCGGCGAGCTCCCCATCGCCGGCGGTGAGCTCGTTTAGATGCTCGGGCGTTTGTCGTGTCCTATTCGGACAGCCACTCTAGCAATCATGAGCCTTTAAGTGCTGTCGGAATGAGCTCCTGTTGTCGTACGGCAAAACCCCACCCAGACCTCCCCGCTCGACCTCCTAGAGAAGATCTGGCCGTTAAAGACCTCTCTGTGGTTAATCTTAGCCGTCGGACCACTTCCCGCACTTCCGCAAAGACCTCCTGTAACATCCCAAATTTTGGCTTGTGTTTCAAATGTAAGAAATTGAGGGTAAATTAAAACTTTTCCTTCATCCTTTTACTCTTGAAACTTTTCTGAAATTCTTGTAAAGGAATTTTGGGGAATTCAAAATCAAAAGCCTCAATTATCAAGTCAACAACCTCCTTGGTCAAATATTTTGTCAAACCCTTGGAAATAATTTTCCCTGGTTCTAGGGTTGCTTGGTAACACCTCGGAATTATTTCCTAATTTTGGGAAATTATTTGAAATATTTTAGAGGCAAGTCAAACCTTGGTCAACCTCTGTTTTAACCTTCTGGAATTTCTTGAGAAAATTCCATTGCACAAAACCCTCTGGAAATTTTATGGAAGGTTAACCCCAAGGTAAGCAAGCTCGATTAAAATTTCATAAAGTTTGGAGTTGATTTGATGCCTCAATTAAATCCTCAAAGTTTCAGTTCAAAAATTAAAACCTAATGGGTTTGCACTGTTCATTGGACTCGAGTCGGACTGGGCTCGAGCCAACCGACTCGATCGAGTCAACTAAGCTGCATCTGCGCGATCGATCGGGCAAGCGCTCTGGACCGTTGGATCTCCATCGGACGGCTCGCGTTCATGTATGCATTCGGACAACTCCGGTTGCCCCGGATTCGCAGCCGTTGGATTTCAATCGGGCGGTCGACGTTCATCCGATGCCGTTTCAACGTGATCGCGCGCTAGCCCTTGGATGCAAATCGGACGGTGGCCCATCGTCGTCCTCCTCGCGCTCGCTCGCCAGCCCGCTCGCGCTCGCTCTGCGCCATGGCAGAGAGGCTCGTGGGCAGTAGCGTCGCGTCCACTCACCCTCGACGCCAACGGGCAGGTGCATTAAATGCGCGTCAGCAGGCCGCCCCCGGAAGTCCACTGCTCACCTGCTCCCGTCGCTCGTCACGACCGTGAGAGGCGCTGGCATCCGAGGCTTGTTGCCGTTGCTCCTGGCTTTCCCTCAGCTACTTAAGCTCCCATCTTCCTCCCCTGCCTTCCTTTACGCACCCGTGAGCTCTCCCTTGCACCCACTGCATTTGTGGAGCTCCCAAACGCCCTGTTTTCTCTCGCCGCCATTGTTGCCGCGGAGCTTCTCGGTGAAGGCCGTGCTCCAGTGGTTCCCTGGCTCCCTTCTTGCTCCTGCACCTCCCTCTCACCTCGGTGGTGCTTAACAACTGCTCAATTTCAGGTTGCTTCAACGGGAGCACCGGGATTTTGGATTTCCCCCAAATCGGCCGCGAGCATCCTTCTTCGTCTCCAGCGCCGGTGAGTGCTCCTTTTTCTAATTCCTTTCTCAGGGAGCTTCTCGTGCTCTTTAGAACCCATCGATGATGACGGCATGGTTGATTTTGCCCAGACCGTCTTCCTCGCGTCATCTTCCTCGGGTCCGTCGCGGAGTTTCGTCGCCGGAGCTGCTCCGACCGCCTCTGCACCTCCGCGTCCGTCAGGTAGCTCCCTGGTAGCCCCTAGATGCTCGGGCACCGCCAGATGGTCCATTGCGGAGCTATTTTTGTTGTCGTCGTTGTCATTTTTCCGTGCCGCCTCCCGTCGCCGCGCTCGCTCCAGTCCACCACCGTCGGTGTGGGTGGTACCAAAGTGCGCAATGCTATGCGCACCCATTCACGGCATTCACTCGCGCCACCGTGCCTTTGGTCGCGGCGTTGTGCCGCGAAGCAACCGGCGCGTTGTCGGACGACAACGTTGCGGGAGCGACGTGGCTGGTCTTCGGCCGTTGGATCCAGAGATCAACGACCCTGGAGCCTCCACGTCGGCCCTCTGTTCCGCGCGCGTGAGGAGTGTTTGGTCTGGTTCAATGTCGTCCGTTGGATCTGAGATCGACGGCTCTCATTCGCCCACGTCGCTAGGTGTTAGTGAAGTCCGAAAGTGCTAAGTCCAGAAATCAGTGTCACATTAGGGTCTTGTCATTTTCATATCTTTGTCATCTTAGATCCAAATTATATGATTCCAGTTTTGTTAGCTTCCTTATAACTTGCACTTAAATATAAAAATAATTGTAGACCATGATCGAATCTGGAAAACCATTTTCAAAAATAATAAACAAGTGAACTTAATACTGTTTTCAGAACTTTTAGCAAACTTGTAAAATGCATAACTTTTAGTCTATAGCTCATTTTTGTATGAATCCAATTGGATTAGCTTCCACTGCTAGTTTATTTGCTAGGAAAATTGGTTTCACAAATTTTACTGTTTTTAAAAATCATAAGGGTCATATTTTAATTTAATACCCTAAAACAATTTAGACAAATCGTAACTCTTTCAATATAACTCCAAATGACCTGAAATTTTATATAGGTTACCACTATACCAGTGGGTAGCTACCATAAAAATTTCAGCTTCAAAACCTTTCTAGAAAATATTTTTGCTACAGTGCTAATTATGGCCGAAAATAGGTATTTAGGGGATATCTTTTGCACCACAAATCCAAATTAGGTTTTTCCAGTTTCTATGTCTAGGTATATCCATATTCTACCTTGTGTGTAAATTTCGTCGCATTTGAATAATTGTTGCTTGCTTTTTCATTTAAGTGTTGCTCGTCTTATTGGTTGTTTTCGTTCTTTCGCTTAGGATTCGATATTTGCGGTAACCCCGAGAACGACCCTCCGCAACAAATTGAGCAACAGCAAGCAGGCAAGCAGTTTGATCATTTGCCATTCAATCCCATTACTTTTAAAGTCTAATACTTTGTTTAAACTTTATGTATGCATTGCTATTTGGGTGTTAAATTGATTAGTTAATCCCTAGTTGCATAATCTGTAGGTAAATCAATATCCTCTACTACCTAAGCCTAGGTTATTTTCTGTGATTAGAGTTCGTTGGATGAGCTCTTGTCACTTAGTAGAATTCGAATAAATATTGCTTAGCCATGCCTAGTATCGGTAGTATTGGCGATCATCGACTTAGTCGGTGATCTTGATCACCTAAATACTTATATTATTCCATTATGTCCAAACCTTGTGTTTTACCATTTTTGCAAATCAAAAACTGAAAACAAAAATTATATCTTGGCTTGGGCACAATGGTATGTTGGGTGATCTGTTGGGTGTGACTGGAATGGTGCCTAAGTCCCTAAGGACCGAGTTACTTGTGCCATTGATCCAAGCAATTAGTGCGTGCTAACCACACGAGGGGGATATGGAACCTCTCTTGACTAAGTACTTTGGGAGGTGTTAATTATGAGCTGGTCGGTGGGTGTGTTCCTGTGTGTGTGTGTGTTTGTGGTGTTGGAGGGGAGCATTAGCAGACCGGTTAGGCTGTTTAATGTGTCTTTCTCCCGTGGGTTGCGGCTCTTAATTAGCATCGTCCATTGGAAAGCGTCTTGTTAGACTTAGCCATGCCTGCATACCAAAGGAAGTGTGCTAACCGTGGCTGGTGGAAAGGCGGTCTATCGTGTGGGTACATTGGTACACCCCTGCAGGGTTAAAACTATTCGAATAGCCTCGTCCTAGGTTATGGACACGCTTGGTTATTTCCCACAAGAACTAGACTACAACCTTTTAAAAACTTAAACTTGACATGGGTGGTATGAAGGGGTACTTCATGCTATTGTTGTGGTGACTATGGGTTAGTCACTTCTAGGTTGGTGTTGTTCTCTATCTATGTTATTATTGTCTCTCTTTTATTTGAACAATAAAAGTTAATTGCAAACTTGCTTTGAATCTATTACCTTATTGTAAATGAAAACTTGCTTTATCTTTGAAAATAAGTCCAAAGCCTCATCCACTTAAATAAAGCTTGCATGTAGTTAATTTTAGTTCTGTTATCTCACACGTCAGTCTTGCAGTACAAAAACAAGTTTTGTACTCATCCGCTTTGCTTAATATTAATTGTTGCAGAGGAAGAAGGTGAGCCCCAAGGGCCTCACTTTTGTGAGTTGTGTTGCTGTGTTTTTGGGACGATTAACTGCGGTCGGTTGGTTGCCTTGTGGGTAAAGGCACACCGATTGGCTTTTGTTTATCGCCATCTTATGGCCATTTTGCTTCATTGTGTATTTACTTATCTTTATGAATTTTGGCAGTCGGCCTCTCTTTTGTAATAACACTCTTTATATTATCTATGTCTTTGATTTGTTGCTTTTGCTTGGCTCTATGTGTATGAATGGAATTGATGCATGATTTTGTAGCGGGGTGTGTATCTGCATTTCAGGAAGTATACATATCTCGAGGCTTAGTTTATTTGATTTGTCTTTGTTAGGACCAAGTGGATGGTTAAGCAATACAAGCCGAATAAACAGGGGTCCTCACAAAGTTGGTATCGAGCCATTCGACCGTAGTAACCCAAGCTTGGTCGTCCTTAGGATATTTTGAAAACCTTATTTTCAAAGGGTCAAATGAATTGAAAAGCTTAAGTAAGTTCTCGGATTTTATTCCTTACCTATCTTAGCTTTCTTCTCTCGTCTTGCTCTAATTTGAGTTTTAAAAGTGTTTTCCCTTTCCTTCTCTCAAAAGATAGTCATTATCGATTAATTGGGTTTGGGACCAATGAGCTTGGCAAATTGAAATGTTAGCCGCCCTCTACAAGGTTTTGAAGCTTCGAAGTTGAAGATTTCAATTAGGAGGCTTGGATGCGAAATCTGGACAGCGATCATTCAATTTCCGGACAGCAGGCTCAAAGGTTCTAACCAGGGTAGAAAATAAGAAATTAACCAAGTAAAACTTGTGGGAATAAAAGGGTAAGATGTGATACTAGTTAGCTAAGTATCTAACGTTATTTTTATCGCCTTAACCTTGTTCTTGAGTAGTGTTAGGCTGGTTGTAGTGTGCTGAAATTTTTATCTTCTCACACTATTACTCGTTCATTCAATACGGGTGAATGGCATTGAGAAGTTGAGCTTGGTTTGGAGTTTCCTTGCTGTTTTGGAGCTTCTTTGGAAACATTTAAAGTTGTTACTTGCTGTTTTGGCTTTCGGTTAGGGTGATGTCTCATTCCCCTAATCGTTAGCTTTTCGCTTTCATCAACTTCTAATGTTAGTGCTTTGGTTTCTAACCTAAGTTTCTTAAAGCAGGATGGGTGGAGGTACTCGTGCGGCCGTGGTCGTGACTGGTTTAGATGAGGAGCTTCCGCCTCCTCAGACCATGGTGAGGTCCTTCTCGGATCGAGCGCAACCGCTCGAGGAGGGCGGGAGGTCTGCTGGATGTTATTGCGCCGCAACACCTCCGCCTCTTTCGGTGCCTCGAGATCCGGGCGGGGGTGGACATCGATCCGTGGGGCCTTGCCGAGTTTCTTCGCTTTCGGCCCACGCTCTCTCAGTCACGAGGACCCATTGGGCGCAGATGGCGTTGCGTCGAGTTGGCGTAAGCTCGGCGTTGCTCGATGCTGGACCAGGACGGGGCACTCTTTGCCTCCCATCGGCTTCGGGGCAGCACTCTCTGGTGGGAGAACTTCTTGGCCATGCAGCCGCGCCCTGCTTGTCTCTTGGGATGAGTTCGGACGGCGTTCGTCGAGCTCACATCCTGCCGGCTTGATGAAGTGAAGAAGAAGGAGTTTCTCGCGCTCAAGCAAGGGCGTAAGTCGGTGATGGAGTACTGCACGAGTTCAACCACTTGGCTCGTTATGCTCCATCCGAGGTGGCCACCGATGAGGCCAAGCGGAGAAGTTCATGGAGGGTTTGTGCGAGGAGCTGCAAGACAGGCTCTCCATTGTGGACTTTGCGACTTCCGGGCCTTGGTAGACAAGGCCATTGTTCTTGAGCACAAGGCCAAGCGCCTGGCGAGTCCCATAGCGCAAGTGGGAGGCCCGATGTCCGCAGGGCGGCCTCTCTCGTCCTCGTGTCGGGCCTACCCGGGGCCCGTTCGCGGCTTCCTACCCCGAGGCCGCGGCACGGTTCTCGCCCTCCGCGGCCGTGCCCGATCCACGCGCTGCGAACAGCAGGTGGCCCCGCAATCCGGTGCCAGGGTCACTGCACCGTGCAACCGAAGGGCATTATGCCAATAGTTGCCCTAACAGGACTGGAGCGGCCCCTCGTCCTAATGGAGGACGCGGGCAGGGAGGTGGTTCTTCTCAGGATCAGAAGGTTGTCCCCGCTACCCAAGGCGTGGGTAGTGGCCGCGTCAACCTCATCTCCGCGGAGGAGGCACAGGAGGCACCGGCGTCGTGTTGGGTACCCTTCGGTTAACTCTTTCCCTGCTCTGATTTTGTTTGATTGAGCGCATCTCATTCTTTTGTTTCTGAGTCTTTTGCTGCTGTGGGAGGTCTTCTTTTTACTCCATTGTTGGTCCCGCTGCTCATTCGCGCTCCCGGTTCGGAGTTGAGAGCTGAATCTGAGTGTAGGGATGTCCCTGTTGAGATAGAAGGGTAGGATTCTTGGCAAACCTTATCCTCCTTCGATCGGCGAGCTTAGATGTAATCCTAGGCATGGATTGGTTGTCTCAGCACATGGGACAAATTGATTGCGCTAGGAGGCTCATCTACCTCACGATCCTTACGGCGGCGAGTTCGCTTTCGCAGAAGCTGCAGGTCCGCATCTCTTCGCGCTCGAAGCGAAGCCGACTCTAGATATTAGTGAAGTCGGTGGTATGTGACTTTGTTGATGTCTTCCCGGCGACCTTCCAGGATGCCACGATTCGAGACCTCGAGTTTGTCATTGAGTTGGTTCCGTGCCGCCCGATTTCAAAGAGGCCTTAGGATGGACCCAATTGAGTTGGTGGAGTTGAAGAAGCGGTGGGTGAGCTTCAAGAGAAGGGTTTCATCCGCCCTAGCTCGTCTCCTTGGGGATGCTCGGCAATCTTTGTCGAAAAAGGACAAGACGCTGCGCATAAAGCGTTGATTACCGTCCACTTAATGAAGTGCGGTAAAGAACAAGTACCCTTTGCCCGTATCGATGACCTCTTCGATCAATTAAGCTGGAGCTCGCGTTTTCTCAAGATTGATGCGAGAGTGGGATATCATCGAGTTGGATTCGACGAGGATATTCCGAAGACGCTTTTCTACTCGTTATGGCATGCGAGTATACCGTCATGTCATTCGGCTTAACCAATGCTCCAGCCTTGTTCATGAACCTCATGAATTCGGTGTTCATGGAGTATTTGGATAGGTTCGTTGTGGTCTTCATCGATGATATCCTTATCTACTCCAAGAGCGATGAAGAACACACCGAGCATTTGAGGCTTGTGTTGGGCAAGCTTCGTGAGCACCAACTGTATGCGAAGTTCAGCAAGTGTGCGTTCTGGTTGAAGGAAGTAGCCTTCTTAGGCCATATTCTTTCGGCAGGAGGCGTAGCTGTGGATCCTAGCAAGATCAGCGATGTGCTTTCCTGGAGTCAGCCTACTTCGGTCACCGAAGTTCGAAGTTTTCTTGGTTTAGCGGGATATTATCGTCGCTTTATCGAGAACTTCTCCAAGATAGCGAAGCCGATGACGGAGTTGCTCAAGAAGGACAAGAAGTTCTCGTGGTCGTGATTGCGAGAAAGTTTCAAGCGCTTAAGCGATTGACTACCGCTCCGTTCTTGTTCTCCCGATGTCGTCGGCTCGATATCTTTTGCGGCGCTTCGTCGAGGCCTCGGTTGTGTCCTTATGCAAGAAGGCAAGGTAGTGGCCTATGCATCAAGGCAATTGAGACCTCATGAACTTAACTATCCTACCCATGACTTGGAGTTAGCCGCTGTGATCCATGCACTTAAGATTTGGCGACATTACCTAATCGGTAATCGTTGTGAAGTGTATTCGGATCACAAAAGCTTGAAGTATTTGTTCACCCAACGGACACGAACCTCCGGCAAAGGAGATGGTTGGAGTTGATCAGGACTATGACATGGGTATTCACTACCATCGGGTAAGGCCAATGTCGTTGCGGATGCGCTTTAGTCATAAGCGCATTGCAATGCATTGTTGCTTCAGAGCATCGGCCCCTCTTCTAGAGAGTTTTTCGTCTCAACACGGGTTTGGTTGAGCATGGTTCCTCATTTGCCTTGGTTGTCTGACCAACCTTGGTGGATCGGATCAGTGCGCTCGTGATCGGATGTTGGGGTAAACCGCATCAAGGAAAATGTCAAGAACGGAACGACCAAGTGCTTCTCCGTAGATGAGCTTGGTGTCTTGAGGTTCGAACAACGCCTCGTGGTTCCAAAGGACATAGAGTTGCGAATTTGATCCTCCGCGAAGCCCACGATTCCCGTTATCCATTCATCCGGGGCCACGAAGATGTACGGGATCTTCACCGAGATTTTGGTGGACCGAATGAAGAGGAGATCGCGAGGTTCGTTGCCGAGTCGGCGTGTGTGTCGTCGTGTCAAGGCCGAGCATCGCGTCGGTGGATTGCTTGACCCTTGCCCATTCCGGAGTGGAAGTGGGATTCGGTCGGGATGGATTTTATCACCGGCCTACCCAGTCACGCGGGCAATGATGCCATTTGGGTTATCATTGACGGTTGACAAAGTGGCGCACTTTCTTCGATCAAGACCAAGATTCGTACGGTCACCTTGCGGAGCTCTATCTCGCCGGGATAGTGAGCTTGCATGGGGTGCGAAGGCGATCATTTACGATCGTGGTTCCATCTTCACTTCGATTACGGCATAGCTTGCAGAAGCTATGGGAACTCGTCTTTCTTCGGCCTGACATATCACCCCAAGCGGATGGTCGACCGAGAGGGTCAACCAAGTTTTGGAGGACATCTTTGCGAGCTTGTGTTCTTTCCTATGGGAAGCCTTTGGGAGAAGTGCTTGCCATTCGCCGAGTTTTCTTACAACAACGGTTTCAAGCCGGTCTCGGCATGGCACCATTCGAGGCCTTATACGGGAGAAAGTGTAGAACCCGTTGAACTGGTGCGAGACCGGTGAAAGACCTTTCTTTGGCCGGACTCAATTAATGAGGCCGAGGGTCAAGTCCGACTCATTCGTGATCGCTTGCGCATGCGGCTCAATCCGAGCGAGAAGAGCTATGCGGATCGTCGTCGTCGTGAGTTGAGCTTTGAGCCCAATGACCGTTTACCTCAAGGTTTCTCCTGCGAAAGGTCACGGCGTTTTGGTGTCAAGGAAAGTTAGCTCCTCGATATGTCGGTCCATACCGTGTTATCGAGAAGAAGGGAGGCTGTTGCCTACAAGTTGGAGTTACTGCTTTGCCTTTGGGGTACATGATGTGTTCCATGTGTCCCGGCTAAAGAAGTGCCTCCGTGTTCCAACCGAGAAGCTCCGTTGGAAACTCTTGATGTCGGGAAGATTTGACCTACGCGGCGTCTGTTCGCATACTCGAGGAAGCCGAGCGAAGAGCGAGGAATAAGACCATCAAGTTCCTTAAGGTTCGGTGGTCGAATCATTCAGAGGATGAGGCTACTTGGGAGCGAGAAGATCGTCTCGTGTGGACTACCCCTCTTTCTTTTCCGAGTGAACCAAATCTGGGACGAGATTTTGTAAGGGGAGGTTTGTAACATCCCAAATTTTGGCTTGTGTTTCAAATGTAAGAAATTGAGGGTAAATTAAAACTTTTCCTTCATCCTTTTACTCTTGAAACTTTTCAAATTCTTGTAAAGGAATTTTGGAATTCAAAATCAAAAGCCTCAATTATCAAGTCAACAACCTCCTTGGTCAAATATTTTGTCAAACCCTTGGAAATAATTTTCCTGGTTCTAGGGTTGCTTGGTAACACCTCGGAATTATTTCCTAATTTTGGGAAATTATTTGAAATATTTTAGAGGCAAGTCAAACCTTGGTCAACCTCTGTTTTAACCTTCTGGAATTTCTTGAGAAAATTCGATTGCACAAAAACCCTCTGGAAATTTTATGGAAGGTTAACCCCAAGGTAAGCAAGCTCGAGTTAAAATTTCATAAAGTTTGGAGTTGATTTGATGCCTCAATTAAATCCTCAAAGTTTTAGTTCAAAAATTAAAACCTAATGGGTTTGCTTTGTTCATTGGACTCGAAGTGGACTCGGGCTCGAGCCAACCGACTTCGGTCGAGTCAACTAAGCTGTCGCGTGCGATCGATCGGCGCGCGCGCTCTGGACCGTTGGATCTCCATCGGACGGCTCGCGTTCATGTATGCATCGGACAACTCCGGTTGCCCGGATTCGCGGCCGTTGGATTTCAATCGGCGGTCGGCGTTCATCCGATGCCGTTTCAACATGATCGCGCGCTAGCCCTTGGATGCAAATCGGACGGTGGCCATCGTCGTCCTCCTCGCTGGCGCTTCGCCCGACCGCTCGCGCTCGCTCTGCGCCATGGCGAGAGGCTCGTGGGCGATGGCGTCGCGTCCACTCACCCTCGCCAGCGGGCGGGTGCATTAAATGCGCGTCGTGAGCGCCCGAAGTCCACTGCTCACCTGCTCCGTCGCTCGTCCACGGCCGTGAGAGGCGGCATCGAGGCTTGTTGCCGTTGCTCACAGCTTTCCCTCGGCTACTTAAGCTCCCATCTTCCTCCTGCCTTCCTTTACGCACCCGTGAGCTCTCCTTGCACCCTTGCATTTGTGGAGCTCCCAAGCGCCTGTTTTCTCTCGCCGCCATTGTTGTCGCGGAGCTTCTCGGTGAAGGCCGTGCTCCAGTGGTTCCCTGGCTCCCTTCTTGCTCCTGCACCTCCCTCTCACCTCGGTGGTGCTTAACAACTGCTCAATTTCAGGTTGCTTCAACGGGAGCACCGGGATTTTGGATTTCCCCCAAATCGGCCGCGAGCATCCTTCTTCGTCTCCAGCGCCGGTGAGTGCTCCTTTTTCTAATTCCTTTCTCAGGGAGCTTCTCTGTGCTCTTTAGAACCCATCGTGATGACGCGGCATGGTTGATTTTGCCCAGACCGTCTTCCTCGCGTCATCTTCCTCGGGTCCGTCGCGGAGTTTCGTCGCCGGAGCTGCTCCGACCGCCTCTGCACCTCCGCGTCCGTCAGGTAGCTCCCTGGTAGCCCCTAGATGCTCGGGCACCGCTTGAATGGTCCGCTGCGGAGCTATTTGCTGTTGTCGTCGTTGTCATTTTTCCCGTGCCGCTCCTCGCCGTCGCGCCGCCGCTCTGGTCCACCACCGTCGGTGTGGGTGGTACCAGAGGGTGCGCAATGCTATTGCGCACCCATTCCTGGCATTCACTCGCGCCACCGTGCCTTTGGTCGCCGGCGTTGTGCCGGCGAAGCCTTCGGCCGCGTTGTCGGACGACAACGTTGCGGGAGCGACGTGGCTGGTCTTCGGCCGTTGGATCCAGAGATCAACGACCCTGGAGCCTCCACGTCGGCCCTCTGTTCCGCGCGCGTGAGGAGTGTTTGGTCTGGTTCAATGTCGTCCGTTGGATCTGAGATCGACGGCTCTCATTCGCCCACGTCGCTAGGTGTTAGTGAAGTCCCGAAAGTGCTAAGTCCAGAAATCAGTGTCACATTAGGGTCTTGTCATTTTCATATCTTTGTCATCTTAGATCCAAATTATATGATTCCAGTTTTGTTAGCTTCCTTATAACTTGCACTTAAATATAAAAATAATTGTAGACCATGATCAAATCTGGAAAACCATTTTCAAAAATAATAAACAAGTGAACTTAATACTGTTTTCAGAACTTTTAGCAAACTTGTAAAATGCATAACTTTTAGTCTATAGCTCATTTTGTATGAATCCAATTGGATTAGCTTCCACTGCTAGTTTATTTGCTAGGAAAATTGGTTTCACAAATTTTACTGTTTTTAAAAATCATAAGGGTCATATTTTAATTTAATACCTAAAACAATTTAGACAAATCGTAACTCTTTCAATATAACTCCAAATGACCTGAAATTTTATATAGGTTACCACTATACCAGTGGGTAGCTACCATAAAAATTTCAGCTTCAAAACCTTTCTAGAAAATATTTTTGCTACAGTGCTAATTATGGCGAAAATAGGTTTTTAGGGGATATCTTTGCACCACAAATCCAAATTAGGTTTTTCCAGTTTCTATGTCTAGGTATATCCATATTCTACCTTGTGTGTAAATTTAGTCGCATTTGAATAATTGTTGCTTGCTTTTTCATTTAAGTGTTGCTCGTCTTATTGGTTGTTTTCGTTCTTTCGCTTAGGATTCGATATTTGCGGTAACCCGAGAACGACCCTCCGCAACAAATTGAGCAACAGCAAGCGAGCAAGCAGTTTGATCATTTGCCATTCAATCCCATTACTTTTAAAGTCTAATACTTTGTTTAAACTTTATGTATGCATTGCTATTTGGGTGTTAAATTGATTAGTTAATCCCTAGTTGCATAATCTGTAGGTAAATCAATATCCTCTACTACCTAAGCCTAGGTTATTTGCTGTGATTAGAGTTCGTTGGATGAGCTCTTGTCACTTAGTAGATTTCGAATAAATATTGCTTAGCCATGCCTAGTATCGGTAGTATTGGGCGATCATCGACTTAGTCGGTGATCTTGATCACACAAATACTTATATTATTCCATTATGTCCAACCCTTGTGTTTTACCATTTTTGCAAATCAAAAGCGAAAACAAAAATTATATCTTGGCTTGGGCACAATGGTATGTTGGGTGATCTGTTGGGTGTGATGGAATGGTGCCTAAGTCCCTAAGGACCGAGTTACTTGTGCCATTGATCCAAGCAATTAGTGCGTGCTAACCACGAGGGGATATGGAACCTCTCTTGACTAAGTACTTTGGGAGGTGTTAATTATGAGCTGGTCGGTGGGTGTGTTCTGTGTGTGTGTGTTTGTGGTGTTGGAGGAGCATTAGCGGACCGGTTAGGGTACATTTAATGTGTCTTTCTCCCGTGGGTTGCGGCTCTTAATTAG
Source organism: Ampelocalamus luodianensis (assembly GCA_036346255.1). Lineage (NCBI taxonomy): Eukaryota > Viridiplantae > Streptophyta > Magnoliopsida > Poales > Poaceae > Ampelocalamus > Ampelocalamus luodianensis. The sequence goes on along the minus strand of CM070625.1, from coordinate 52,194,336 downwards.
CATCGTCCATTGGAAAGCGTCTTGTTAGACTTAGCCATGCACGCATACCAAAGGAAGTGTGCTAACTGTGGTGGTGGAAAGCGGTCTATCGTGTGGGTACATTGGTACACCCGCAGGTTAAAACTATTCGAATAGCCTCGTCCTAGGTTATGGACACGCTTGGTTATTTCCCACAAGAACTAGACTACAACCTTTTAAAAACTTAAACTTGACATGGGTGGTATGAAGGGTACTTCATGCTATTGTTGTGGTGACTATGGGTTAGTCACTTCTAGGTTGGTGTTGTTCTCTATCTATGTTATTATTGTCTCTCTTTTATTTGAACAATAAAAGTTAATTGCAAACTTGCTTTGAATCTATTACCTTATTGTAAATGAAAACTTGCTTTATGCTGAAAATAAGTCCAAAGCCTCATCCACTTAAATAAAGCTTGCATGTAGTTAATTTTAGTTCTGTTATCTCACACGTCAGTCTTGCGAGTACAAAAACAAGTTTTGTACTCATCTGCTTTGCTTAATATTAATTGTTGCAGAGGAAGAAGGTGAGCCCCAAGGGCCTCACTTTTGTGAGTCGTGTTGTGTTGTTTGGGACGATTAGCTTTGCGGTCCGGTTGGTTGCCTTGTGGGTAAAGGCACACCGATTGGCTTTTGTTTATCGCCATCTTATGGCCATTTTGCTTCATTGTGTATTTACTTATCTTTATGAATTTTGGCGGTCGGCCTCTCTTTTGTAATAACACTCTTTATATTATCTATGTCTTTCGATTGTTGCTTTTGCTTGGCTCTATGTGTATGAATGGAATTGATGCATGATTTTGTAGCGGGTGTGTATCTGCATTTACGGGAAGTATACATATCTCGAGGCTTGGTTTATTTGATTTGTACTGTTAGGACCAAGTGGATGGTTAAACAGTACAAGCCGAATAAACCGGGGTCCTCACACCTCCCTCCCGCGTTAATCGTGGCCGTCTAGGACCACCCCTGTTAGATCTGAGCCGTTAGGACCACTCCTGCACAAAAAGACCTCCTCGTGGTCTTTTTGTAAAAACCACCCCTAAAGACCACCCTTGGGGTCCTCCTTGTAAAAGACCACCCCTGGTCTTTTATAAAGGACACATCGGACCTCCTCCTCGAATTAATCCTGACCGTAGACGACCTCCCCAGGTTTAGATCTGAACGTTAGATCTTCTTTGTAAAATCCTTAGTCGCAGGACCTCCCTCCGAGTCGATATGGACCGTCCAGGACCTCCCTAGGTCTAATCTGAGCCGTCGAGATCTCCTTCCGCTGAAACCCTATCGCATAGGACCTCCCCGCGTAGATCTTGGCCATCCATGACCTCCTCGGTGAGATCCCAACCGTTCGGGACCTTCCCCGAGAGATCTTGACCGCCCAGGACCTCCTTCGCTGGATCGCAACCGTTAAGACCTCCCCGGACCTCATCTTAGCCGTTCAGGACCTCCCCCAAGAGATCTTGACCGTCTAGACCTCCTTCTTTGGATTAAAGCCTTAGGACCTCCCTTAGAGCACTGGACCGCCCGATCTTGATCTGATGGTCCCGACCACCTGTAGGCGCGAGGACCTCCTCTGCGTGCGCTGTGAATGCACTGGTCGTAGCCGTTGGATCTAATCTCAACGGCCCAGACCTCCCCAGTGCGGGAAGAGGTCTTCCCGTGCGCTTTACTTCTACTCGTCGGGACCGTTGGATTCGATCTCAACGGTCCAGACCTCCCCTGGGCGCGACGCGTGGTGCGCTGTGCTTCGAGGTCCGTAGCCGTGCGATGAAGGATCGACGGCCACGACCTCCCCGAATTCGTCAATTCTATTAGACCTCCCGAGAGCTCTGTTTTCCTATGTTTTTGGCTGATTCAAATTTCAAAAATGTGTAACTTTTTCATTTTAACTCCTTTTTGAATGATTTCAATTGCTCTAGCTTTGTAATAAACTGAACTTCAATCTAAGAATGAACTTAGGCACTTTTCTGTAGTAAAAAATGATATAAACTACATGATCTTGTTTAGTGAAAAAGGTTGTCTAGAAATTCATTGAAAATTTGTAAAATGCATAACTTATTCTCTGTAATTCCAAACTGAGCAAACTAAATTTTGTTAAAACCCACTAGGAATGTACTGTAGTGTAGAATAGGCCTTAATATGATCCTTTCCACTGAAATTAATGATCTACTAGTTTTAGAACTTAGAAAAATCATAACTAATTCATTTCAACTCCAAATGAAGTAAACTCAACTTTGCTGTTCTTAGGATGACCATATCTACCCACCATAAACATTTCAGGTTCCAGGTCATTCTAGAAATTTTTGCCATGAACAGTAGCCGTAATTAATTTAATTAGGATTTTTCAGGCTGAGAGAACTTAGTTTAGCCATAACTTTTTCATGCTAAGTCCAAATGAAGTGATTCTTGTTTCTAAAATTGTCTAAAATCAACCTCTAGCTGCTGTATAAATTTCATGGGATTTGGATGTCTTTTTCTACTGAGTTTTGGTTGGTGTTCTTCGTTCTTATTGGTTTTATCGCTTTTTCGCGTTAGGTTCCGAAGAGTTTATTGAACCTGAGAATCCTCCACTGCAGCAAGAACAATTCCAGCCAGGCAAGCAGTTTGATCATGTTAATCCTAGTATTTTCAAGTATTTATGTTATTTACAAATTCTATGTATGCATTGCTAGTTTGTGTTAAAATATTGTCGTTAGTTGACCTAGTAGATGCATTTCCTTAGGCAAATGATTATCCTTTACTACCATGAGCCTAGGTTATTGCTGTGATTTAGAGTTCGTGGATGAGCTCTTGTCACTTAGTAGTTTGCGAATCCATTTGCTTAGCCATGCTTAGCTTCCGGTAGAAATAGGCGGTTATCGACTTGTCAATAACCTTAATCACATAAAACTTATTATCACTATGATTTCAACCTTGTGCCATGTTTACTTGTGAAAACTAAAACCTGAAAACAAAATGATTTAGACTTGGGCACAATGGTATGATGGTGTGATTCTGGGTGTGACTGGAACGGTGCCCGGGTCAACAAGGACCGAACATCTTGTTACACTAAACCAAGCATTTTAGCGTGCTAACCACACTAGAGGGTATGGGACCTCTCTTGACTTAGTACTTTGGCGTGTATTGGCTTCGAGTCGCAGGGAGTCGCAGGAGGGATGGTGTTGGGAGCATTGTAGTGTCCGAAAGACTTCACCCGTGATGGGATTTGTTGTCTTTCGGCTTGCAATGTAAACGTATGGGTTTCTATCCATACGAGCGGCTCGTAGTTAATGCACAAGATTGGAAATGTCTCGTAGGACTTAGCGTGCGGCATACCTTGGAAGTGTGCTTTACGGCAAAAGCGATGCGAAGTGTGGGTACATTGGTACCCCTGCAGGGTTAAAACTATTCGAATAGCCTCGTCCTAGGTTATGGACTCGCTTTGCAAGGTCTTTCAAGAGTTAGACTACAACCTTTTAATTAAAACTTGATGGGTGGTGCGAATCGGGGATTCGTGCTATGTTGTGGTGGCTATTGGGATAGTCACTTCCAGGTGGTTACTTGTATTTATCATTAATTCGCTGTTATTTTAACAATAAAACAGATTTGCAAACTTGCTTTTAAATGTATTACATTATTGCAAATAAAGTTGACTTTGTGCAAAATGAGACATACAACCTCCACTTAAATAATCCTGCATGTAGCATATGAACAGGTCTGCTATTCCACACGTCAGTCTTGCGAGTACCTTGTGTACTCATTGTTCTTGCTTAAATGTAAATTGTTGCAGAGGAAGAAGGTGAGCTTGAGGGGCCTCACTTTTGTGAGCTGTGTTGTGGTAGTCTTCGGGGCGACTAGCTTGGCGGCCCGGTCGGTTGCCTTGTGGGTTGTGTTGGCTAGCCGGTCGACTTTTGTTCTTAGCCATCTTATGGCGCTTTTGCTTCCGCTGTCATTCTTGTATATTGTGTCATTTGGCCGGTCGGCTCTTTTGTAATAACTTTACTTTATGTATGTCCTTTACTAGACATGTTATTGTATGTTGTATGGAAATGATGTATAATTTTGTGATGATGAGCATGTGCTGTAATTCTGGGAAGCACATGTCCATCGAGGCTTAGGATATTTGATTAGTAATGCTAGAACCATATGGAGTTTAAGTATTACTAGTTAAATACCCTGGGTCCTCACAGAATCCTCCTCTGCAGCAAGAGCAATTCCAGCAAGGCAAGCAGTTTGATCATGTTAATCCCTGTAATTTCAAGTATTTATGTTGTTTACAAATTCTATGTATGCATTGCTAGTTTGTGCTTAACTATTGTCGTTAGTTGACCTAGTAGATGCATTACCTTAGGCAAATGATTATCCTTTACTACCATGAGCCTAGGTTATTGCTGTGATTCAGAGTTCGTGGATGAGCTCTTGTCACTTAGTAGTTTTGCGGATTAATTGCTTAGCCATGCTTAGCTTCCGGTAGAAATGGGCGGTTATCGACTTGTCGGTAACCTTGATCACATAAAACTTATTATCACTTATGATTTCAGCCTTGTGCCATGTTTACTTGTGAAAAAAAAACTGAAAACAAAATGATTTAGACTTGGGCACAATGGTATGATGGTGTGACTCTAGGTGTGACTGGAACGGTGCCCGGGTCAACAAGGACCGAACATCTTGTTACACTAAACCAAGCATTTTAGCGTGCTAACCACACTAGAGGGTATGGGACCTCTCTTGACTTAGTACTCCGGCGTGTATTGGCTTCGGGTCGTAGGGAGTCGCAGGAGGGATGGTGTTGGGAGCATTGTAGTGTCCGAAGGACTTCACCCGTGATGGGATTTGTTGTCTTTCGGCTTGCAATGTAAGCGTATGGATTCCGATCCATACGAGCGGCTCGTGGTCAATACACAATATTGGAAAGCGTCTCGTAGGACTTAGCGTGCTTGCATACCTTGGAAGTGTGCTTTGTGGCTTAAAGCGATGCAAGTGTGGGTGCATTGGTACACCCTGCAGGTTAAAACTATTCGAATAGCCTCGCCCTAGGTTATGGACACGCTTGGCAAGGTCTTTCAAGAGTTAGACTACACCTTTTAATTAAAACTTGATGGGAGGTACGAATCGGGGATTCGTGCTATGTTGTGGTGGCTATTGGGTTAGTCACTTCCAGGTGGTTACTTGTATTATCATTAATTCGCTGTTATTTTCAACAACAAAACAGATTTGCAAACTTGCTTTTAAATGTATTACATTATTGCAAATAAAGTTGGCTTTGTGCAAATGAGACATACAACCTCCACTTAAATAAGCCTGCACGTTGCATATGAATAGGTCTGCTATTCCACACGTCAGTCTTGCGAGTACATTAGTGTACTCAGTTGTCTTGCTTAAATGTATTTGTTGCAGAGGAAGGTGAGCTCGAAGGACCTCACTTTTGTGAGCTGTGTTGTGGTAGTATTCGGGCCGACTAGCTTGGTGGCCCAGTCGGTTGCCCTGTGGGTTGTGTTGGCTAACCGGTCGACTTTTGTTCTTAGCCATCTTATGGCGCTTTTGCTTCCGCTGTCATTCTTGTATATTGGGTTAATTGGCCGGTCGGCTCTTTTGTAATAACTTTATCTTATGTATTGTGGGCGCCCCAGGTTATTGGAAATATACTTAATTAAATTCATACTGTAGCACGATTATTAATGAAGGAACAGTACTGCCCCTCAATTAAAGATCATGCTAAAGATATAAATTTAACAAGTATCAATTCCAATAAACAGGATCCCCGGATATATATATATCTCACAATGGTTCCCAGGATCAACGACCATTGCATATATATATCCTTCAACAACATTGCATCATACACATACAAGTCATACATTTGCATAATTAAACATAAGTTTACATCATTCGGGTTAATACTACAATATTAAGTGACTTGGTCACTTCAAAAGTTTGACAGCGGAAGCAAAAACAAAATATTAAAGTCCACCAATGGCCTCATCCACCCGCAGGCAATTGCGTGGAGGAAAGAAGTAGCTTTACTCGTTAGCGTCACCCTGATCGGCGCTAACGGGTATTTCATAAAGAAAACCGTCCTCACCTGCAACAATAGGTGATAGCACCTTGAGTTCGGAAGGTACTCAGCAAGTCTTACACAAACTAATAAAAGAAAGTGTTGATTAGAGCCTACCCAAAGGAGTAGAATTTATATATGCATAAGATTACAATAGGAAGGTAAAATGGTTAAGTTTTGCATAAAGCAGGACATCTTAACCTACAAAGACTAAATTTTGATAAAGCAACTTAATAAATCAAATTTGGACCGAGTAATGTAAGTAAATGGCATAATTGTGAGCGATGCGATTGCATGAATCCTCATGCATACCTAAAATCGAAACCAGATTTTGAAAATCAAAACTTCTATCTGGTGACATCAATTCAAGTTATCGTCCATGACTGTGGACACGGCTATTCGAGCAGTTTATACCCTACGAGGGTGTACATCTTTACCCACATGACTTAGCTAGCTTTGTTGCCTTGGATGCCTCGAATGATGACATACTTCCTTTGGTATGCCGACCGGGAAACTAAGATTTGGTATTTTCAACAAGCTAACACTATTGAGTTGGACCCCATGTGTGGCCGATCCCGCAAACAACGATCGATAGCATCTGTTTAACAGGGGCACACATGTTGCGTCGATAATGCCGATCCAAACAATTAAATGCGAATGGGCTCACTACCCATATTAGGATGCAATCGGCACCATTAAGGTATCGTATATGCTACGGAGCACATATACGCCCTCACCCTTCTAAGAACATATGATACTGACATACAAGCTCACATGGCATACAACGCAGTCCTCAGACCAAAGCATCTATGCCATACAAGGTCAATACACATATTCTTACTCTCCTGTTTCCAACCCAATAGTCTTAACATTTTACTTAACCAAACAGCGCCCATACACTGCATGTGGAAGTACGTGGGGGACTTGAATTGAATAATCAGAGTTCGGTCCTTAATTAACCCGGACAAGTCCACCACAAAACCCAATCTCGTGCACAAAAGCACCATCACTAGCTTCCTCTTGTCCAGATCAATTTAAATTTCAAATACAAGTCTGATTTAAAGAAACTGGACAAAGAGTTCAAAATAACAAAAGTTCATTTGTGATTCCCATGTTTGACAAGATATGCTTGTCAAACTCAAAAATCTCTAGACTGCATGTCTAAGCCAAAACTGAAAATATATGTTATAATATACAGTACTATGCTAAGGTTAAGTGTATGGTGACAATTGAGATAATCCATCATGTTTGGTCATAGCTAACTACTAACAGATCACAATTTGTATTTTCAGAAAAATAGCATGCACAGTTGTCACTGAATTTAGAAAATCTAATGTATAAAATTTGGGATCAATATGGTGCAGAGAGGATGCTTGCCTTGATAATAATAAACCTCATTGCGAGTTGGGTTGCTCGAGAGCAGATTCAAAACTTGGATGAACCAGATTCTATAAGAAGCAATAAGACCCAATAAATACCAAAAGCGACAATAAGTCCAAAATGGAAGAAATATGCATGATCAATGCGGAAATGCATGATTAGCGATATGCTTAAGTTATATCTACCCTAATAGTAACACTAACCCATATTATAACTTACTGTTTTCAAAAGACAGAAACTAGGGTTTAGTGCAAAGTTCGATTTTGATTTTAAAAGAGTGAAAGCAGGGCGGATTGCGATTTTGGAAAAAGGAAAATAGAACATGCAAAAGTTCATAAATGAAACTTAGCATGATCTTTTAGGGCAATTAATATCCCAAGCTAACCTTAAGCTAACCCTAATCGATTAGATTTCAAAAGCTAAAGTAAAACCTATTTTGTCGGTTGAGCCGACAAAAGGAAACAGAGACAGATCTTTGCTTATGAAGCAAAATAGATGATGATAAGAATTGAAAGAGCAACTTGTTATGATACTAGGGTTTGGTCTAGACCTAATTAGGATAACAAGTTGACAGGAGAAACCCTAGGTCATGAAAATGACATGGAAAACCGAAAAGTTATAACATCAACTTTTCAGTTTAGAGCAAGTTAAAGCTACTGATGCTCAAAAGAATGATTCACAGCAGCTTCTAAGGTCCTTAAGATGCTCAAGATATCGGAAATTAGGGTTTTAGCTTAACAGTAGAGGAAAGACACCACAGAATTTGGCCAAGTGGATTGTGGAGAAATAAACTCTGGATTTAACCTACAAAAGATAACCAATCTTTATTGCAAGGTGGAACCAGAGTTTAGGATGGATAAGCAAAAGGGTTAAGAGCAAGAACACCACTGGCCAACAATGGAGGATGAGCTTCAGTGGTCAACAATGGTAACAACAAAGAAAAGCTAGGGTTTATATATGGATGTTGAGCTACAGGGCACAGGAGAAGAGTCTAGAGTTGATGAGGTGACCATTTAGGGCTAATTATCCCAAAAAAATTAGTTGCATAATCTTGGGATAATCTTCTCCTCTGCTCTCAGAAATGGCTGCGCGCAGAGATAAGGAAGAAGGGAGGCAACATCTGACATGTGGGTCCCTTTGTCATTCTCAGCCGTGCGCGCTTCATAAAGGCTCAAAAGAATATCAGCCGTCCGATTGGAAATGGGCGGCTGTGATAAATAGAGATATTAAAAGATTTGAATCGGTACCTTAAAATATGGGCCGTGCGATCTCAATCGGTCGATCGAGATTTAAACGGGGCCCAAAGGAATCTCGAGATCTACTTTCAAATCTGAACGTTGGATTGGAATCCAACGATCAAATAAAAGGATACACGTCAACCCTTTTAGATGCGATGACACAGCACCGTTAGATTTGATTTCTACGGTCAAGATGGAAAAATGAACCGGATGGTCCGATTGCATACACTCATATGGACCTTACGATTGAAATCCAACGATCCACCGAATTTGGGCTTTAAAGGCCCACGGTCAAAAAGGCGCACCGTAGGATCTAGATCTAAGGGCTCAAGATAGCCGCGCTTTTAATTTCAAAAGAAAAGGGCGGCGCGGTTAGATCAAGAATGGACGGCTGAGATCGTGAGGGGATCCGGAGTCGTCCGAAAGCATACACCAATCTGGACCACACGATGAAGATCTAACGGCCCAGAGGAGCGCGGGCCTTAATAGCACGCGGTAAAAAGGTGTAACATCCCAACTTTAGGCTTGTGTTTCAAATGTAAGAAAATCAGTAGAAATTAAAACTTTTTCTTACATCATGTATTTCCTGTTGTGCCAAACAATTCTTGTACAAGGGATTATGGAAATACAATATCACAAGTCTGTTTGATCCAAATTTTAGTATTCCAAAAACAATCTTGTCAAATTTTGTGATCATCCTCTGGAAATATTTTTCCTAAGTTCTTGGGATGGTTTGTAGCCCCTCTGAAAAATTTCACAATTTTTAGAAATTGCTTGAATATTTTTAGAGGCAGTCAAACCTGTTTGACTCTTAGTCAAACATTAAAACAGAGCCTTGCAGAATTTTTGGAGATTTATTCACAGTATAAAAACCTCTGAAAATTTTACACAAGGTTAATATCTGGGTTAGCAAGCTCCTGTAAAAATTTCATAATTTTTGGAGTTATTTTGCTACCTCAAATAAATCTTTCAAAGTCTCTATTCTAATTTTGAAATCAAACCTGGTTTCTTTGTGCCTTGGGTTGAGTCGGACTGGGCTCGAGCCAATTGACTCGGTCCGATGAACTAACGCACGAGCCCCTCTTTAAAAACGCGCGTTGGATCTCAGCCTTTGGATCTAAATCGCACGGCCCGCGCACGTGTAAACATTCGGACCTTCCGGTTGCTTAAATGAATGTCGACCGTTAGATCTCCATCCAACCGTCGAGATCCTCCAAAACCTTCGGACCCTCCGGTTGTTGGTTTGAATCAGAGCCGTTGGATTAAGATCCAACGCCCGCCTGTTCCTCCATTGTAAACCGCGTTTGCGACGTGGGGCAATCTGAGCAGTTCATTTCTAATCCTAGGGCTCGTGACCTTTTCGTTGTGTTTTAAAGCCCGGAGGCGTGGCGCTATCTCAGCCGTCCAATTTGAATCGTAGGGCTCTGGAACGCCCGAGCCTTTTGCGCTGGTCATCTTCAACCTCTAGCCGTGCGGGCACAGTGTAGGGCATGGGGTTGTCTTGTCGTGCTTCCTACGGCCGCCCTAGTTGACATTATGGGTCGTGGGAGACACTTTCGGCCATGGCATGTCCTATTGCACCATCTATTATCTTTTCCTTGTCGGCCGCACCTTGTGCTCTGTGTTTTGCCGCCCGAAAGATTGGTGGTGCAAACCATAATGCTTCCAAGGCTTTATAAACACTCTCAATACTTCCTGGTAATCCTTTAGACCACCATCAAGCTCCATTCACAATATTGGAGCTTAACACCTCAAAAATGACAAGTCGCCATTGTTGACCCGAAGAGCTCCATTGGTGTTCTTGGTGTTCCAGTGGTTCTCCTTCATGTTTCTTTGCCCTATCCTTATCTCTTTACTTCCTTGAACATTTCCCCTCACTTAATTTTGGATTTGATTCTCAGGAATTGTCCAATTTGGGGTTTGTTCAAATTCGGCCGAAATTGGTCATCTTCTTCCTCAGCTCAGGTGAGTGCTTCATTTTCTAATTCCTTGCTCTTGTGGCTTCTGTGAGTCATTCTGAAGCTATACTGATGCTTTAGAATCACACATTTGGCTCAGGGTGTCATTTTCAATCCTTCTTCTCCAAGTCCGGCGAGCTTCCTCCGTGATCGAGCATCTCCGGCCATCTTTGAAGCTTCTCGTCACTAAGGTAGCTTCTTATTAGTCCTTAGTGGCTCTAGCACCGCTTCCTAGGTTTGCAGCAGAGCTCATCACGATTTTCATGTTTAGCAATAGGGTTCCATTTTCGTTTTTCCGGCTAGCCGGCGTTCTAGTCCCTCACCGCCGGCGAGAATGCCGCCATTAGGTTCGTAGTGCTATTGCGGTTCCATTTTAGTGCTTGGTTGCGCGCGCGCATGTAGTGTCATTTGGCGTTTAGCCGTTGAAGTCGCTCGGTATTTTGCCAGCAAGGAGCTCCTGTTTTCGTCATATGTTTAGGACATATTAATTGCTTAATGATTACTAATCATTAGTTATTAATGATGTCTTAATCGTTGTCGTTGAGCCACTGACCAGTGGGCCCAACATTCTTAAATCACCCGCTGGCGCGTTCCCGCGCTGTTCTGAGAGCTTAATCATTGATTAATTAATGTGTCGGCATTTAATCGCTGTCGGAAATTGTGAGGACCCCAATTTATTTGGCTTGTAATGCTTAACCAACCACCTGGTCCTAGCATCACAAATCAAATAAATTGATCCTCGAGATATGTATACTTCCAGAAAGCAGTATACACACCCCGTTACAAAATTAGACATCAACTCCATTCCAAACATAGAGTCCAAACACCACTCTACCAAACGGAAGATAAACAAATAGAAGAGTTATTACAGACAAAGGCCGACAGGCCACAAGATACATAAATAATGAAAGAAGGCAGTGAAGCAAAAAGTGCCATAAGATGGCTATAAACAAAGCCAATCGTGCCTCCAACCCACAAGGCATCATTTGGACCGCCAAGTCTAGTCGTCCACGAAGCGGCAACACGACTCACGAAGTGAGGCCCTTGGGGCTCACCTTCTTCCTCTGCAACAAAAACATTAAGCAAAGCACCTGAGTACAAAGATTGTCTTTGTACCCGCAAGACTGACGTGTGAACTAGCAGACCTGTTCATATGCTACATGCAGGCTTGTTTGGTGGAGGCCATATGTTTCATTTGCATAAAGCCAATTTTCATTTGCAATAATATAATACAGTTTGAAGGCAAGTTTGCAATTCGTTTTTAATGTTGAAATAACAGTAACGATAATAATAACAAAAGAGAAAGATAAACAACCTAGAAGTGACTATCCCAATAGTCACTCCAACAATAGCACGAATCCCAGATTCGTACCACCCATCAAGTTTTAATTTTAAATGTTGTAGTCTAACTCTTGATAAGCTTACCCAAGCGTGTCCATCACCTAGGACGAGGCTATTCGAATAGTTTTTAACCCTGCAGGGGTGTACCACTGTACCCACACTTCAGACCGCCTTTAAGCCAAAGCACACTACTGTAACGTCCCAAAATTTGGCTTTTCAAAAATCTTTTGAGTAGTTTAGGTCCCTGGAAAATTTCACCAATTTTATTTGAATTAATAAAGCTTAATTGGAATTTTCCTAAATCAAAAATATTTAATTTGACTAATATAAACATTAATTAAATAAAAATTTGTGTTATTTGGCTTCCTTGTCCTTCAAGGAATTTTTGGGTATTTTCTGAGATTTTTCTGGATTTATTTGCTATTTATTTAACCTCCTTGATTTTGGGCCTTTATTTTAATTCCGAAAATCAGTTTTTCTCTCTCCTGCCCACCTGCTACAGTAAATCGCGAGCACTGTTCATCTTCCGGAACGAGTTCGTTCCGTGCACGTTTCAAACTGAAATATTCAAGCTTCCATATCTTTCTCTACGGTGCATATAAATGCGAGCCGTTTGCGCTCACGCGTCCGTGTTGATCCCCTCTTCCAATCCCCTGAATTGGTTTCCTCCAAACCAATCTATTTTCGTCGCAATCTCCAGAAAACCGAGCTCCAACCAAAGGTCTTCTCCGTGACTGCGCGCCGTCGGCGTCCGCCGGCGAACCGTCTGCGGCGTTGGCTTCGCGTCGTCGCCTCTACGTCATGGTTCCATCCACTTCGCCCGAAGATCGCCGAGCACCGTCGGCCATTAAAGCCAAACCGTGTTCATCGCGTTCGTCGCTTCCTCGGTGAGTTTTCCAAAATCCGACCGCGCCATCGCGTCCGGCTCGTCGTTTCCTTTCCGTTTGCCCTTCGCATTGCTACATCGCCTCCGGCCACCGCGCGCCATTGTTCATGCATGTTCATCGTAGCATTTTCATACATTACATTGTTTGGTTCATGTGTGTCCAGTCGTGAATTGCTTAGTTCTTGACCTTCTCTGTTGGGTGATTCTTGTGTTATCTAATCTAGCCACAATTCAAGTGTGCATCTCTCTGTTAATCTATTCTCTAATCTTGCATTACCAAACCTCCTACAATCTTGCCTCAAAATTAGCTTTGTAGCTTTAGTTCCTATTCATGCATGTGTCTCGATCGTATGTTGTTTAGTTGGATGACTTTCTTTAGATTTCTTTCTCTGTTAATCCATGTTCTAATCTTTGCTCTGCCCATCACGGTATCAAGTTGTCACCTCCTTGTGCCATAACAGAATGGCGCAGCACCCTCCATGCCTTTATCCTGTTCATGTTCATATCTGTGATGCTCATGACTAATCCCTTCTCCTCTTTGCTTTGCCACTTCTTGTTAGTTCATGTTTCTGGTTGCCAATTCCTTGCCACTGAACAAGCCATAAAGCTCTATGCTTTGTTTTCTCCGTAATAATCATTGTGAGTCTGAGATGTCGTGCACCAAAACACACATGCTTTCTCTGTGCTAATTCTTTTCTCTCCCTGATGTATGGTCTTCTTGCCATTCAATCAATCCAAGCCACACATCTAAATATCTATTCATCTCACTTACATGTAGACCCCACAGGTCATCCTCCTAATTAAACACCATATTTATTTTCTCTCTCTTACATGCGGGTCCCGTATGTCAGTCAATGTAACATCCCCAATTTCAACTTGTGTTGTAAGTGTAAGAAAATGAGTAGAAATTAAAACTTTTTCTTACATCATGTGTTTCCTGTGTGTACTAAACAATTATTTCACCAGAGTATGGGAATACTAAGTCACAAGTCTGTTGATCATCTCCTAGGAAATATTTTTCCTAAGTTCTTGGGTTGATATGTGACCCCTCTGAAAAATTTCACACTTTTCAAAATTGATTGAATAGTTTTATGGGTCAGTCAAACTTGCTTGACTCATAGTCAAACCCTAGCTCAAAGCATGGTATAATTTCTGGAGAAAAATGCTCAGCACAAAAACTCCTAAAAATTTTATACAAGGTCCAACTCGAGGTTAGCAAGCTACTGTCAAGATTTCATAGAATTTGGAGCTAGTTTGCTAGCTCTAAAAGTCCCTTCAAGATCCAGTTCCAATTTAAACCTAAACCCAGTCGGACCTCCGGTCTTGGTCGCACGGGCCGCTTGAGCCGTGTCGGGCTCGGGCATTTGGACACAGTGGTGCGGGCGTTGGATTTTAAATCCGGCGCTCAAAGACCTCCTCGGGTCCTTGTAAAGGACCTCCCACCCCACGACTTCCTCCTGTTCGTTTACAAAGACGAACCTCGAGGACCTCCCCCAGGACCTCCTTTGCACCTTTTGCAAAGACCACCCTTGGCGACCTCCTCGGACCTCCACGACCACCCCTAGCGCTTGGGTGATCGTGGGCCATCTCTCTGAGATCTGCGGCTCAGACCTCCCTAAGTGTTAGGACCTCTAATACTTGACTCAAGATCCGAGCCCTTGGATTTCAATCCAACGACTCACGACCTCCTAGTGGGAGCTCGTGCTGATTTTAGCCGTTGAGCTCTTTTGACTGGTCCTCTCAGCATCGGGTGGGCACGGGCATTATCAATTTTGTGCATGGCGGTAGAGAGAGTGCCTTGTCAACTCTAAGGTGACAAGCGGCTATGTCTTGCCAACATTAAATGTCCGCGGCACCTTTTGCTCAAAAGTCTCACGACAACCTACTCCCATCGATTTCGTGTACTTGGGCTCGGTGCCGGTGACTTTGCCATCCTTCCCACGGCTATATTTGAAGCTCAAGCTTCCTCTCATAGTTCCTTGATCACTCTCTTGCACCTAGCTCATCTCGGTTCTCTTGTGCTCGGACACTCAAAGCCATTGCCACCATTGCGGACATTGGAGCTCTCCGCGACCTCCAGAGCCAAAGTGGTTCAACATTGCAATAGTGGCGATCATCTTGTTCCCTTGGTCACCTCAAGCCTCCTAACTCGCTTTGTTTGACCTTCACAGAGGTTGACAAGGTGGGCGCTTCTTTGTTCGTGGCGGGAGCCGTCTTCTTCATCTCCGGCGACCTCCACCGTCACCGGAGCTACGCGACCACTCCGGTTCTCCTTCAATCCCGGGTGAGTACTTGATTCCAAAACCCGATCCCATTAGACCTCTTCGGTTTCGTTTTTGGCGCATTGGTCCCGGCGGTTATCTCGGTTAGTTAGCCGGTTGGTGGTGCTTCGGTGTAGCTTTGGCACCCTTAGGTTCTCTGTCCTATTTGGAGCTCATTCGTGCCTTTGGTTTCGTCGGCGAGGTCCACATCGCCGGCGGCAAGCCGCTGTGCACGCTCGGGTTTTGTCAGTTCAAAACCTCCCATTTTCGTCATCTTCTTAGGACCACTTTAATGCTCAAATCATTGCTCATCATTGGTGCATTAATTGTGTCCTAATTTGTGCCGTGGAGTCAGCATCGTGTAGGCGGGGCCTTAGTCATTAAGTGTTAGTTAGATTCATTTATGGTCAATCATTAGATGCATTAAGTGTCTTAGCCGCCCCTTTGTCTAGAGATCTGCACCATTAAAACCACTCTAGGACCTCCTCGGGCTAATCTTAGCCGTCCCCGACCTCTCCAAGTTTAGATCTGGGCCTTAGGATCTTTTCCGAAAAATCCTAAGTCTCTGGACCTCCCACCATATAGAATCCTGGCCGTTAAAGACCTCCGTAGGTTAAATCCCAGCCGCTAGGATCACCCTCCTCCTTGGGGTCCTCTTTGCAAAGGACCTCCTTGAGGTCCTCTGTGCGAAGGGGTCACCCCGGTCGTTTTTGTCAAAACCGCCCTCTCGGACCACCTTGGGGTCCTCTTTGCAAAAAGGTCCTTCCTTAGTCGTTTTCTAAAAACCACCCTGAGCCACCCCACCAAGGTCCTCTTTTGCAAAAGACCACCCCTGGTCTTTTGTAAAGAAAACCTTCAAAACCACCCCAGGGTCCTCTTTACAAAAGACCACCCCTTGGTCTCTTTGTAAAGAGAACCTCAGGACCTCCTCGTCTTTGGTCTTAACCATGAGGACCTCCCGCCTAGATCTGGACCACTCGGGACCTCTCCCATGGAGATCCGAGCCATCGATCTCTCTCTCAGATAGCTTGTGTTGGAGGACCTCCCGAGGGACATCTCGGCCGTTAGGACCTCCTCGGTGAGATCCTAGCCGTCAAGACCTCCATTTGTTAAGCTCACCGCTTAGGTCCTCTCCTCCGTCGGATCTAGACCGTTAAGACCTCCTCGGAAATCTTAACCGTCCGGACCTTCCCCTTAGTGAGTTAGCCGTAGGACCTCCTCGTGGGCTCGGGGCGCGGATCCGGTCGGCGTCCACGACCTCCCTAGTCGCGAGGACCTCCTTCGCGGTCTTTGTGCATCCGATGGTCGGAGCCGTTGGATTCAATATCAGCGGCTAAGACCTCTCTAGGCGCGGCAAGGTCTTTGCGCCCGAGGAGCTCGTGCGGGCTTTAGCATCGAGATCGTGAGCCGTGCGATCTTTGATCAACGCCCACGACCTCCCGATTTTATGGGTTTTCAGTTTAGTCAGAAGCTTTTATTTGCACATATTAATTGTTTTAAACTTCAAAATTGCATAACTTTTTCTCTGTAGCTCCAAATTTAACAAACTAAAGTTCTATAAATGCATCTGTTAAAGTACTTTAGCTTAGTATAGGTTTGCATGAGTCTTTATACTGAAATTAATCATGTCTTAGATTTAAAACTTAGAAAAATCATAACTAAATCATTTTAACTCCAAATGACCTGAAATTTTATATGGGTTACCACTATACCAGTAGGTAGCTACCATAAAAGTTTCAGCTTCAAAATCTTTCTAGAAAATATTTTTGCTACAGTGCTAATTATGGCGAAATTAGGTTTTTAGAGAATATCTTTTGCACCACAAATCCAAATTAAGTTTTCAGTTTCTATGTCTAGGTATGTTCGTATTTTACCTTGTGTATAAATTTCGTCACATTTGGATAATTTTGCTTGCTCTTTTGTTTAAGTGTTGCTCGTCTTATTGGTTGTTTTCGCTCTTTCGCTTAGGATTCGATATTTGCGGTAATCCGAGAACGACCCTCGCAACAAATTGAGCAACGACAAGCGAACAAGCGATTTGATCATTTCCCATTAATCCCATTACTTTTAAAGTCTAATATTTTGTTTAACTTCTATGTATGCATTGCTATTTTGTTGTTAAATTGATTAGTTAGACCTCTAGTTGCATAATATGTAGGTAAATAATTATCCTCTACTACCGAGCCTAGGTTATTTTTGTGGTTAGAGTTCGATGGATGAACTCTTATCACTTAGTAGATTACGAATGAATATTGCTTAGCCATGCCTAGTTATCGGTAGTATTGGGCGATCATCGACTTAGTCGGTGATCTTGATCACCAACTACTTATACTACTCCATTATGTCCAACCCTTGTGTTTCTTGATTTACAAATCAAAAGCGAAAACAAAACTATATCTTGACTTGGGCACAATGGTATGTTGATGTGATCGGTTGGGTGTGTGGAATGGTGCCTAAGTCCCTAAGGACCGAGTTACTTGTGCCATTGATCCAAGCAATTATTGCGTGCTAACCACACGAGGGGATATGGAACCTCTCTTGACTAAGTACTTTGGGAGGTGTTAATTATGAGCTTTGGTTGGTGGGTGTGTTCTGTGTGTGTGTGTTGTGGTGTTGGAGGAGCATTAGCAGGCGGTTAGGTTGTCTAATGTGTCTTTCTCCGTGGGTTGCGGCTCTTAATTAGCATCGTCCATTGGAAAGCGTCTTGTTAGACTTAGCCATGCCGCATACCAAAGGAAGTGTGCTAAGTGTGGTGGTGGAAAGGCGGTCTATCGTGTGGGTACATTGGTACACCCCTGCGAGGTTAAATCTATTCGAATAGCCTCGCCCTAGGTTATGGACACGCTTGGTTATTTCCACAAGAACTAGACTACAACCTTTTAAAAACTTAAACTTGACATGGGTGGTATGAAGGGTACTTCATGCTATTGTTGTGGTGACTATGGGTTAGTCACTTCTAGGTTGGTGTTGTTATCTATCTATGTTATTAGTGTCTCTCTTTATTTGAACCATAAAGTTAATTGCAAACTTGCTTTGAATCTATTACCTTATTGCAAATGAAAACTTGCTTTATCTTGAAAATAAGTCCAAAGCCTCATCCACTTAAATAAAGCTTGCATGTAGTTAATTATAGTTCTGTTATCTCACACGTCGGTCTTGCGAGTACAAAAACAAGTTTTGTACTCATACGCTTGCTTAATATTAATTGTTGCAGAGGAAGAAGGTGAGCCCCAAGGGCCTCACTTTTGTGAGTTGTGTTCTTGCTATTTTTGGGACGATTAGCTTGGCGGTCCGGTTGGTTGCCTTGTGGGTAAAGGCACACCGATTGGCTTTTGTTTATCGCCATCTTATGGCCATTTGCTTCATTGTGTATTTACTTATCTTTATGAATTTTGGCGGTCGGCCTCTCTTTTGTAATAACTCTCTTTATATTATCTATGTCTTTGATTGTTGCTTTTGCTTGGCTCTATGTGTATGAATGGAATTGATGCATAATTTTGTAGCGAGGTGTGTATCTGCATTTAGGAAGTATACATATCTCGAGGCTTAGTTTATTTGATTTGTCTTGTTAGGACCAAGTGGATGGTTAAGCAGTACAAGCCGAATAAACAGGGGTCCTCTAAAGTTGGTATCAGAGCCATTTCGACCGTAGTAACCCAAGCTTGGTCGTCCTTAGGATATTTTGAAAACCTTATTTTCAAAGGGTCAAATGATTTGTGAAAGCTTAAGTAAGTTCTCGGATTTTATTCCTTACCTATCTTAGCTTTCTTCTCTCGTCTTGCTCTAATTTGAGTTTTAAAAAGTGTTTTCCCCTTTCCTTCTCTCAAAAGATAGTCATTATCGATTAATTGGGTTTTGGGACCAATGAGCTTGGCAAATTGAAATGTTAGCCGCCCTCTACAAGGTTTTGAAGCTTCCGAAGTTGAAGATTTCAATTAGGAGGCTTGGATGCGAAATCTGGACAGCGATCATTCAATTTCCGGACAGCAGGCTCAAAGGTTCTAACCAGGGTAGAAAATAAGAGATTAACCAAGTAAAACTTGTGGGAATAAAAGGGTAAGATGTGATACTAGTTAGCTAAGTATCTAACGTTATTTTTATCGCCTTAACCTTGTTCTTGAGGAGCGTTAGGCCGGTTGTAGTGTGCTGAAATTTTTATCTTCTCACACTATTACTCGTTCATTCAATACGGGTTAATGGCATTGAGAAGTTGAGCTTGGTTTGGAGTTTCCTTGCTGTTTTGGAGCTTCTTTGGAAACATTTAAAGTTGTTACTTGCTGTTTTTGGCTTTCGTTTAGGGTGATGTCTCATTCCCCTAATCGTTAGCTTTTCGCTTTCATCAACTTCTAATGTTAGTGCTTTGGTTTCTAAACTAAGTTTCTTAAAGCAGGATGGCTGGAGGTACTCGTAGCGGCCGTGGTCGTGACTGGTTTGGATGAGGAGCTTCGCCTCCTCAGACCATGGTGAGGTCCTTCTCGGATCGGCGCAACCGCTCGGAGGACGGGAGGGTCTGCTGGATGTTATTGCGCGCAACACCTCCGCCCTTTCGGAGCCTCGGGATCCGGCGGGGGGTGGACATCGATCCGTGGGGGCCTTGTTGAGTTTCTTCGCACTCGGCCCCACGTTCTCAGTCCGAGGACCCATTGGGCGCGATGATGGTGCTGCGTCGGAGTTGGCGTAAGCTCGGCGTTGCTCGATGCTGGACCGGGCAGGGCACTCTTTGGCTCCCATCGGCTTCAGGGGCAGCACTCTCTGGTGGGAGAACTTCTTGGCCATGCGCCCGCGGCCACTTGTCTCTTGGGATGAGTTCGGACGGCGTTCGTCGAGCTCACATCCTGCCGGCTTGATGAAGTGAAGAAGAAGGAGTTTCTCGCGCTCAAGCAAGGCGTAAGTCGGTGATGGAGTACATGCGAGTTCAACCACTTGGCTCGTTATGCTCCATCCGAGGTGGCCACCGATGAGGCCAAGCGAGGAGAAGTTCATGGAGGTTTGTGCGAGGAGCTGCAAGACGGGCTCTCCATTGTGGACTTTATGACTTCCGGGCCTTGGTAGACAAGGCCATTGTTGCTTGAGCACAAGGCCAAGGCGGGCGAGTCCATAGCGCAAGTGGGAGGCCCGATGTCCGCACGGCCGGCCTCTCTCGTCCTCGTGTCGGGCATACTCGGGGCCCGTTTCGTGGCTTCCTACCACCGAGGCGCGCGGCACAGTTCCTCGCCCTCCGCGAGCGTGCCCGATCACGTGCGCTGCGAACAGCGAGTGGCCCCGCAATCCGGTGCTGGGGTCACTGCTTTTCGTGCAACGAAGGGCATTATGCCAATAGTTGCCCTAACGGGGATCGAGCGGCCCCTCGTCCTAATGGAGGACGCGGGCGGGAGGTGGTTCTTCCCAGATCGAAGGTTGTCCCGCTACCCAAGGCGTGGGTAGTGGCGCGTCAACCTCATCTCCGCGGAGGAGGCACAGAGGCACCGGCGTCGTGTTGGGTACCCTTCGGTTAACTCTTTCCTCGCTACTGATTTTGTTTGATTCAGCGCATCTCATTCGTTTGTTTGAGTCTTTTCTCTGCTGTGGGGTCTCCTTTACTCCATTGTTGGTCCATTGCTCATTCGCTCTCCCGGTTCGGAGTTGAGAGTCGAGTGCGAGTGTAGGGATGTCCCTGTTGAGATAGAAGGGTAGGATTCTTGGCAAACCTTATCCTCCTTCGATCGGCGAGCTTAGATGTAATCCTAGGCATGGATTGGTTGTCTCAAGCACATGGGACAAATTGATTGCGCTAGAAGGCTCATCTACCTCACGGTCCTTACGGCGGCGAGTTAGCTTTTGCGAAGCTGCAGGATCCGCATCTCTTCGCGCTTGAAGCGAAGCCAGCTCTAGATATTAGTGAAGTCGGTGGTCCGTGACTTTGTTGATGTCTTCCCGACGACCTTCGGGGATGCCACCGATTCGAGACCTCGAGTTTGTCATTGAGTTGGTTCCGGTACCGCCCGATTTCAAAGAGGCCTTCTGGATGGACCCAATTGAGTTGGTGGAGTTGAAGAAGCGGTGGGTGAGCTTCAAGAGAAGGGTTTCATCCGCCCTAGCTCGTCTCCCTAGGGATGCTCGGCAATCTTTGTCCCGAAAAGGACAAGGCGCTGCGCATGTGCGTTGATTACCGTCCACTTAATGAAGTAACGGTAAAGAACAAGTACCCTTTGCCCGTATCGATGACCTCTTGATCAATTAAGCGGAGCTCGAGTCTTCTCAAGATTGATTTGAGAGTGGGATATCATCAAGTTCGGATTCGACACGAGGATATCCCAAAGGCGGCTTTTTCTACTCGTTATGGCATGCGAGTATACCGTCATGTCATTCGGCTTAACCAATGCTCGGCCTTGTTCATGAACCTCATGAATTCGGTGTTCATGGAGTATTTGGATAGGTTCGTTGTGGTCTTCATCGATGATATCCTTATCTACTCTAAGAGCGAGGAGGAACACACCGAGCATTTGAAGCTTGTGTTGGGCAAGCTCTGCGAGCACAAGTCGTATGCGAGTTCGGCAAGTGCGTTACGGTTGAAGGAAGTAGCCTTCTTAGGCCATATTCTTTCGGCGGAGGCGTGGCGTGGATCCTAGCAAGATCAGCGATGTGCTTTCACGAGTCACCTACGCCGGTCACCGAAGTTCGGAGTTTTCTTGGTTTAGCGGGATATTATCATCGCTTTATCGAGAACTTCTCCAAGATAGCGGCCGATGACGGAGTTGCTCAAGAAGGACAAGAAGTTCTCGTGGTCCGCTGATTGCGAGAAAGTTTCAAGCGCTTAGAAGCGATTGACCACCGCTCCGTTCTTGTTCTCCCGATGTCCATCGAAGCTTGATATCTTTTGCGGCGCTTCGTCGAGGCCTCGGTTACGTCCTTATGCAAGAAGGCAAGGTAGTGGCCTATGCATCAAGGCAATTGAGACCTCATGAACTTAACTATCCTACCCATGACTTGAGTTGGCTTGTGATCCATGCACTTAAGATTTGGCGACATTACCTAATCGGTGTCGTTGTGAAGTGTATTCGGATCACAAAAGCTTGAAGTATTTGTTCACCCAACCGGACTGAACCTCGGGCAAAGGAGATGGTTGGAGTTGATCAGGACTATGACATGGGTATTCACTACCATCGGGCAAGGCCAATGTCGTTGCGGATGCGCTTAGTCATAAGCGCATTGCAATGCATTGTTGCTTCAGAGCATCGACCCCTCTTCTAGAGGAGTTTCGTCTCAACACGGGTTTGGTTGAGCATGGTTCCTCATTGCCTTGGTTGTACAACCAACCTTGGTGGATCGGATCAGTGCGCTCGTGATCGGATGTTGGGGTAAACCGCATCAAGGAAAATGTCAAGAACGGAACGACCAAGTGCTTCTCCGTAGATGAGCTTGGTGTCTTGAGGTTCGGGCAGCGCCTCGTGGTTCCAAAGGACATAGAGTTGCGGAATTTGATCCTCCGAAGCCCACGATTCCCGTTATCCATTCATCACAGGGCCACGAAGATGTACCGGGATCTTCGCGAGATTTTGGTGGACCCGAATGAAGAGGAGATCGCGAGGTTCGTTGCGAGCGCGATGTGTGTCGTCGTGTCAAGGCCGAGCATCGGCGTCGGTGGATTGCTTCAGCCCTTGCCCATTCGGAGTGGAAGTGGGATTGGTCGGGATGGATTTTATCACCGCCTACCCAGTCACGCGGGCAATGATGCCATTTGGGTTATCATTGACCGGTTGACAAAAGTGGCGCACTTTCTTCCGATCAAGACCAAAATTCGTGCGGTCACCTTGCGGAGCTCTATCTCGCCAGGATAGTGAGCTTGCATGGGGTGCGAAGGCGATCATTTCGATCGTGGTTCCATCTTCACTTCCGGTTCGGCATAGCTTGCAGAAGCTATGGGAACTCGTCTTTCTTCGGCCGACATATCACCCCCAAGCGGATGGTCGGGCCGAGAGGGTCAACCAAGTTTTGGTGGACATCTTTGCGAGCTTGTGTTCTTTCCTACGGAAGCTTGGGAGAAGTGCTTGCCATTCGCCGGATTTTCTTACAACAACGGTTTCCAAGCGGTCTCGGCATGGCACCATTCGAGGCCTTATACGGGAGAAAGTGTAGAACCCGTTGGTGAGTGCGAGACCGGTGAAAGACCTTTCTTTGGCGGACTCAATTAATGAGGCCGAGGGTCAAGTCCGACTCATTCGTGACCGCTTGCGCCGGCTCAATCCGAGCGGAAGAGCTATGTGGATCGTCGTCGTCGTGAGTTGAGCTTTGAGCCCAATGACCCGTTTATCTCAAGGTTTCTCCTGCGAAAGGTCACGGCGTTTTGGTGTCAAGGAAAGTTAGCTCCTCGATATGTCGGCCCCTACCGTATTATCGAGAAGAAGGGAGCTGTTGCCTACACGGGAGAAAGTGTACGGGAGAAAGTGTACGGGAGAAAGTGTACGGCAGCGTTGGAGTTGCCTGCTGCACTTGCGGGAGTACATGATGTGTTCCATGTGTCCCAGCTAAAGAAGTGCCTCCGTGTTCCAACAGAGGAAGCTCCGTTGGAAACTCTTGATGTCCAGGAAGATTTGACCTACGCGGCGTCTGTTCGCATACTCGACGAAGTGAGCGAAGAGCGAGGAATAAGACCATCAAGTTCCTTAAGGTTTGGTGGTCGAATCATTCCGAGGATGAGGCTACTTGGGAGCGAGAAGATCGTCTCGTCTGGACTACCCCTCTTTCTTTTCCGAGTGAACCAAATCTCGGGACGAGATTTTTGTAAGGGGGGGAGGTTTGTAACATCCCCAATTTCAACTTGTGTTGTAAGTGTAAGAAAATGAGTAGAAATTAAAACTTTTACTTACATCATGTGTTTCCTGTGTGTACTAAACAATTATTTCACCAGAGTATGGGAATACTAAGTCACAAGTCTGTTGATCATCTCCTAGGAAATATTTTTCCTAAGTTCTTGGGTTGATATGTGACCCCTCTGAAAAATTTCACACTTTTCAGAAATTGATTGAATAGTTTTATGGGTCAGTCAAACCCTAGCTCAAAGCATGGTATAATTTCTGGAGAAAAATGCTCAGCACAAAAACTCCTAAAAATTTTATACAAGGTCCAACTCGAGGTTAGCAAGCTACTGTCAAGATTTCATAGAATTTGGAGCTAGTTTGCTAGCTCTAAAAGTCCCTTCAAGATCCCAGTTCCAATTTAAACCCTAAACCCAGTCGGACCTCCGGTCTTGGTCGCCAGGCCGCTTGAGCCGTGTCGGGCTCGGGCATTTGGACACAGGTGGTCTGGGCCGTTGGATTTTAAATCCGACGCTCAAAGACCTCCTCGAGTCCTTGTAAAGGACCTCCCACCCCCACGACTTCCTCCTGTTCGTTTACAAAGACAAACCTCGAGGACCTCCCCCAGGACCTCCTTTGCACCTTTTGCAAAGACCACCCTGGGCGACCTCCTCGGACCTCCACGACCACCCCTAGCGCTTGGGTGATCGTGGGCCATCTCTCTTGAGATCTGCGGCTCAGACCTCCCCTAAGTGTTAGGACCTCTAATACTTGACTCAAGATCCGAGCCCTTGGATTTCAATCCAACAGCTCACGACCTCCCTAGTGGGAGCTCTGTGCTGATTTTAGCCGTTGAGCTCTTTTGACCTGGTCCTCTCACTGTCGGGTGGGCACAGGCATTATCAATTTTGTGCATGGCGGTGAGAGCGGTGCCTTGTCAACTCTAAGGTCGACAAGCGGCTATGTCTTGCCAACATTAAATGTCCGCAAGCACCTTTTGCTCAAAAGTCTCACGACAACCTACTCCCATCGGTTTAGTGTACTTGGGCTCGGTGCACCGGTGACTTTGCCATCCTTCCCACGGCTATATTTGAAGCTCAAGCTTCCTCTCATAGTTCCTTTAGTCACTCTCTTGCACCTAGCTCATCTCGGTTCTCTTGTGCTCGGACACTGAAAGCCATTGCCACCATTGTCGGACATTGGAGCTCTCGGCGACCTCAGAGCCGGTGGTTCAACATTGCAATAGTGGCGATCATCTTGTTCCTTGGTCACCTCAAGCCTCCTAACTCGCTTTGTTTGACCTTCACAGAGGTTGACAAGGTGGGCGCTTCTTTGTTCGTGGCGGGAGCCGTCTTCTTCATCTCCGCGACCTCCACCGCCACCGGAGCTACGCGACCACTCCGGTTCTCCTTCAATCCGGGTGAGTACTTGATTCAAAACCCGATCCCATTAGACCTCTTCGGTTTTCGTTTTTGGCCGCATTGGTCCCCGGCGGTTATCTCCGGTTAGCCGCCGGTTGGTGGTGCTTTCGGTGTAGCTTTTGGCACCCTTAGGTTCTCCGTCCTATTTGGAGCTCATTCGTGCCTTTGGTTTCCGCCGACGAGGTCCACATCGCCGCGGCAAGCATTTATGCTGCCTTCGGGTTTTGTCAGTTCAAAACCTCCCATTTTCGTCATCTTCTTAGGACCACTTTAATGCTCAAATCATTGCTCATCATTGGTGCATTAATTGTGTCCTAATTTGTGCCGTGGAGTCACTGTCGTGTAGGCCAGGGCCTTAGTCATTAAGTGTTAGTTAGATTCATTTATGGTCAATCATTAGATGCATTAAGTGTCTTAGCGCCTTTGCCTAGAGATCTGCACCATTAAAACCACTCTAGGACCTCCTCGGGCTAATCTTAGCCGTCCCGACCTCTCAAGTTTAGATCCGGGCCTTAGGATCTTTTAGAAAAATCCTAAGTCTCTGGACCTCCCACCATATAGAATCACGGCGTTAAAGACCTCCGTAGGTTAAATCCCACCGCTAGGATCACCCTCCTCCTTGGGGTCCTCTTTGCAAAGGACCTCCTTGAGGTCCTCAATGCGAAGGGTCACCCGTCGCTTTTGTCAAACCGCCTCTCGGACCTCCTTGGGGTCCTCTTTGCAAAAAGTCCTTCCTTAGTCGTTTTCTAAAAACCACCCTGAGCCACCCCACCAAGGTCCTCTTTTGCAAAAGACCACCCTGGTCTTTTGTAAAGAAAACCTTCAAAACCACCCCAGGGTCCTCTTTACAAAAGACCACCCCTTGGTCTCTTTGTAAAGAGAACCTCAGGACCTCCTCGTCTTTGGTCTTAACCATGAGGACCTCCCGCCTAGATCCGGACCACTCGGGACCTCTCCCATGGAGATCCGAGCCATCCGGATCTCTCTCAGATAGCTTGTGTTGGAGGACCTCCCGAGGGACATCTCGGCCGTTAGGACCTCCTCGGTGAGATCCTAGCCGTCAAGACCTCCCATTTGTTAAGCTCACCGCTTAGGTCCTCTCCTCCGTCGGATCTAGACCGTTAAGACCTCCCCTGGAAATCTTAACCGCCCGGACCTTCCCCTTAGTGAGTTAGCCGTAGGACCTCCTCGTGGAGCTCGGGGCCGCAGATCGGATCGGCGTCCACGACCTCCCTAGTCGCGAGGACCTCCTTCGCGGTCTTTGTGCATCCGATGGTCGGAGCCGTTGGATTCAATATCAACGGCTAAGACCTCTCTAAGCGCGCAAGGTCTTTGCGCCCGAGAGCTCGTGCGGGCTTTAGCATCGAGATCGTGAGCCGTGCGATCTTTGATCAACGCCCACGACCTCCCGATTTTATGGGTTTTCAGTTTAGTCAGAAGCTTTTATTTGCACATATTAATTGTTTTAAACTTCAAAATTGCATAACTTTTTCTCTGTAGCTCCAAATTTAACAAACTAAAGTTCTATAAATGCATCATTAAAGTACTTTAGCTTAGTATAGGTTTCATGATAGTCTTTAATACTGAAATTAATCATGTCTTAGATTTAAAACTTAGAAAAATCATAACTAAATCATTTTAACTCCAAATGACCTGAAATTTTATATGGGTTACCACTATACCAGTAGGTAGCTACCATAAAAGTTTCAGCTTCAAAATCTTTCTAGAAAATATTTTGCTACTGAGTGCTAATTATGGCGAAATTAGGTTTTTAGAGAATATCTTTTGCACCACAAATCCAAATTAAGTTTTCCAGTTTCTATGTCTAGGTATGTTCGTATTTTACCTTGTGTATAAATTTCGTCACATTTGGATAATTTTTGCTTGCTCTTTTGTTTAAGTGTTGCTCGTCTTATTGGTTGTTTTCGCTCTTTCGCTTAGGATTCGATATTTGCGGTAATCCCGAGAACGACCCTCGCAACAAATTGAGCAACGACAAGCGAGCAAGCGGTTTGATCATTTCCATTAATCCCATTACTTTTAAAGTCTAATATTTTGTTTAACTTCTATGTATGCATTGCTATTTTGTTGTTAAATTGATTAGTTAGACCTCTAGTTGCATAATCTGTAGGTAAATAATTATCCTCTACTACCGAGCCTAGGTTATTTCTTTGTGGTTAGAGTTCGATGGATGAACTCTTATCACTTAGTAGATTCTGAATGAATATTGCTTAGCCATGCCTAGTTATCGGTAGTATTGGGCGATCATCGACTTAGTCGGTGATCTTGATCACACAACTACTTATACTACTCCATTATGTCCAACCCTTGTGTTTCTTGATTTACAAATCAAAACTGAAAACAAAACTATATCTTGACTTGGGCACAATGGTATGTTGATGTGATCGGTTGGGTGTGTGGAATGGTGCCTAAGTCCCTAAGGACCGAGTTACTTGTGCCATTGATCCAAGCAATTATTGCGTGCTAACCACACGAGGGGGATATGGAACCTCTCTTGACTAAGTACTTTGGGAGGTGTTAATTATGATTGGTTGGTGGGTGTGTTCTGTGTGTGTGTGTTGTGGTGTTGGAGGAGCATTAGCGGAGCCGGTTAGGCTGTCTAATGTGTCTTTCTCCCGTGGGTTGCGGCTCTTAATTAGCATCGTCCATTGGAAAGCGTCTTGTTAGACTTAGCCATGCCTGCATACCAAAGGAAGTGTGCTAACCGTGGCTGGTGGAAAGGCGGTCTATCGTGTGGGTACATTGGTACACCCCTGCAGGGTTAAATCTATTCGAATAGCCTCGTCCTAGGTTATGGACACGCTTGGTTATTTCCCACAAGAACTAGACTACAACCTTTTAAAAACTTAAACTTGACATGGGTGGTATGAAGGGGTACTTCATGCTATTGTTGTGGTGACTATGGGTTAGTCACTTCTAGGTTGGTGTTGTTCTCTATCTATGTTATTAGTGTCTCTCTTTTATTTGAACCATAAAAGTTAATTGCAAACTTGCTTTGAATCTATTACCTTATTGCAAATGAAAACTTGCTTTATGCTGAAAATAAGTCCAAAGCCTCATCCACTTAAATAAAGCTTGCATGTAGTTAATTATAGTTACATTATCTCACACGTCGGTCTTGCAGTACAAAAACAAGTTTTGTACTCATCCGCTTTGCTTAATATTAATTGTTGCGAGAGGAAGAAGGTGAGCCCCAAGGGCCTCACTTTTGTGAGTTGTGTTCTGTGTTGTTTGGGACGATTAGCTTGGCGGTCCGGTTGGTTGCCTTGTGGGTAAAGGCACACCGATTGGCTTTTGTTTATTGCCATCTTATGGCCATTTTCTTCCATTGTGTATTTACTTATCTTTATGAATTTTGGCGGTCGGCCTCTCTTTTGTAATAACTCTCTTTATATTATCTATGTCTTTGATTGTTGCTTTTGCTTGGCTCTATGTGTATGAATGGAGTTGATGCATGATTTTGTAGCGAGGTGTTTATCTTTGCATTTAGGGAAGTATACATATCTCGAGGCTTGGTTTATTTGATTTGTACCGTTAGGACCAAGTGGATGGTTAAGCAAGTACAAGCCAGAATAAACGGGGTCCTCACAAAGTTGGTATCGAGCCATTCCGACCGTAGTAACCCAAGCTTGGTCGTCCTTAGGATATTTTGAAAACCTTATTTTCAAAGGGTCAAATGATTTGTGAAAGCTTAAGTAAGTTCTCGGATTTTATTCCTTACCTATCTTAGCTTTCTCTCGTCTTGCTCTAATTTGAGTTTTAAAAAGTGTTTTCCCTTTCCTTCTCTCAAAAGATAGTCATTATCGATTAATTGGGTTTTGGGACCAATGAGCTTGGCAAATTGAAATGTTAGCCGCCCTCTACAAGGTTTTGAAGCTTCGAGTTGAAGATTTCAATTAGGAGGCTTGGATGCAAATCGGGCAGCGATCATTCAATTTCCGGACAGCGAGCTCAAAGGTTCTAACGAGGTAGAAAATAAGAGATTAACCAAGTAAAACTTGTGGGAATAAAAGGGTAAGATGTGATACTAGTTAGCTAAGTATCTAACGTTATTTTTATCGCCTTAACCTTGTTCTTGAGGAGCGTTAGGCCGGTTGTAGTGTGCTGAAATTTTTATCTTCTCACACTATTACTCGTTCATTCAATACGGGTTAATGGCATTGAGAAGTTGAGCTTGGTTTGGAGTTTCCTTGCTGTTTTGGAGCTTCTTTGGAAACATTTAAAGTTGTTACTTGCTGTTTTTGGCTTTCGTTTAGGGTGATGTCTCATTCCCCTAATCGTTAGCTTTTCGCTTTCATCAACTTCTAATGTTAGTGCTTTGGTTTCTAACCTAAGTTTCTTAAGCGAGGATGGTGGAGGTACTCGTGGCGGCCGTGGTCGCCACTGGTTTGGATGAGAGCTTCGCCTCCTCCGACCATGGTGAGGTCCTTCTCGGATCGAGCGCAACCTCTCGAGAGGACGGGAGGTCTGCTGGATGTTATTGCGCGCAACACCTCCGCCCTTCCGGTGCCTCGGGATCCGAAAGGGGGTGGACATCGATCCGTGGGGCCTTGCCGAGTTTCTTCGCACTCGGCCCCCATGTTCTCAGTGTCCGAGGACCCATTGGACGCATGATGGCTGCTGCGTCGGGTTGGCGTAAGCTCGGCGTTGCTCGGTGCTGGACCGGGACGGGCACTCTTTGCCTCCCATCGGCTTCAGGCGGCACTCTCTCGGTGGGAGAACTTCTTGGCCATGCAGCCCGCCACCACACCTTGTCTCTTGGGATGAATTCGGGCGGCGTTCCGTCGAGCTCACATCCTGCGGCTTGATGAAGTGAAGAAGAAGGAGTTTCTCGCGCTCAAGCAAGGCGTAAGTCGGTGATGGAGTACATGCACGAGTTCAACCACTTGGCTCGTTATGCTCCATCCGAGGTGGCCACCGATGAGGCCAAGCAGAGAAGTTCATGGAGGGTTTGTGCGAGGAGCCGCAAGACGGGCTCTCCATTGTGGACTTTTTGACTTCGGGCCTTGGTAGACAAGGCCATTGTTCTTGAGCACAAGGCCAAGGCGCTGGCGAGTCCATAGCGCAAGTGGGAGGCCCGATGTCCGCAGTGCGGCTCTCTCGTCCTCGTGTCGGGCATACTCCAGGCCCGTTCGTGGCTTCCTACCACCGAGGCCGGCACGGTTCCTCGCCCTCCGCGGCCGTGCCCGATCCGTGCACTGCGAACAGCAGGTGGCCCCGCAATCCATTCTTTGGGGTCACTTGCACCGTGCAACGAGAAGGGCATTATGCCAATTGTTGCCCTAACAGATCTGGCGCCCCTCGTCCTAATGGAGGACGCGGCGGGAGGTGGTTCTTCGAGATCGAAGGTTGTCCCCGCTACCCAAGGCGTGGGTAGTGGCGTGTCAACCTCATCTCCGCGGAGGAGGCACAGGAGGCACCGGCGTCGTCTTGGGTACCCTTTCGGTTAACTCTTTCCTCGCTACTGATTTTGTTTGATTGAGCGCATCTCATTCGTTTGTTTCGAGTCTTTTGCTCTTGTGGGGTCTCCTTTTACTCCATTGTTGGTCCCGCTGCTCATTCGCTCTCCGGTTCGGAGTTGAGAGTCGAGTGCGAGTGTAGGGATGTCCTGTTGAGATAGAAGGGTAGGATTCTTGGCAAACCTTATCCTCCTTCGATCGGCGAGCTTAGATGTAATCCTAGGCATGGATTGGTTGTCTCAGCACATAGGACAAATTGATTGCGCTAGGAGGCTCATCTAGCCTAGTTCATGAGCTTGGTCCACCGTGGACTAGCATATCTCCGTGGACCCGGTCCATAGACCAGTGGCCCACATGTCAACCCCTAATTCTATTTTCGGGAATTAATTTAATTCTTGAAAATCCTTTTATCTTATTGGTCCCGCTTGTCACTCTCTCTACCTTATTTCTGGAATTATTTTAATTCTAGAAATTCATAAATACCATCGGTCCCACCTATCATACACTCTTTCTTTTCTAATATTTTCGGAATAGAATATTCGAGAATATTCCATAGAACTTTTTCATCATTTCATGTGAATTCCAATCTTCCGAGAGCCATATCTTCTTCATCCGAATTCTGATTGAACTCATTCAAGTTTCTAAATTCATCTAAATTCAATATCTACCTTCCAGTACCATTCAATTTCAATTTGGAGTTTATTTGATTTGTCTTTTGAATTTAGTTTGTTTTGCGCTTTCTTTCTCGTTAGACGCCGAAGTCCCGGAATCGTCCAAAGGAGCTGAAGATCAAGCAAGTAGAGGATTGAAGATAAAATAAGATCATCATTGTTATAGCAAGGCAAGTTATACCTTTGATCATATTGAACCCAGTTTTCAAAATTACCTTGATTTAAATTATTGCATTTACTTTAAGTAATTATTTAAATGCTTTTGGGTTTAGATATTAATCCAATTTGTTATATCCACTTTGTCTATTGTATGTCATAATCTTTTGTCACCCTAGATTGGTTCATATTTAGTTGGTGCTATGGTATTACCAACGTGGGTTGGTTAGTATGAGTAGATTGCTTAGCCATGCTACGAGTCTCACATCTCATGAAAGTTGCAATTATTAAATATGACTAAGTGACTATGGAACTTTGTGTAAAACTGTGTGCTATGTGTTATTACTTCGTGATGGCATGTGTTGCACTAAAACAGGCTGGGTGGTAAAGGATTTGGGTGGGGCAAGTGGTGGAAGCTGTGTGATATGGTGGACTTTGTGATGGGAATGATAATCTTTGTGATCTAGTTAGAAAATGGAAGTCTTGCCTTGGTCAATTAAGGACTTAACTTTGTGCGCCATTGAACTGAGCCTTACTGTACGACCACATGCCTGGTATGGGACGGGCCTAACTTAGTAAGTTATGGATTCTCGGCATTGATGTTCGGTGGATAGGTTAGGTGTGTGATAGGGTGGAGGTGTGTACCACTGTGTTTGGGTGCACATCGCGGGACGATTCGTCGCTTCCCTGTCCAGCGGTGTGTGTTATACCAATTCTATGTGAGCTGGTATAGCGGTTTGTAAGCACACTGGGAATGTCAATGTTTGAGATGAAGTTTCTGAAAGGTTTTGTTGTGATCAGCTCTGATCCAGGTTGATTGCATCTTGTGGGTAAAGTGTACAACCTCTGCAGAGTGTTAAACAATCTATTCGAATAGCGCGTCATGATCATGGACATGCTCGGGATTTCACACGAGGGGTAGATTTTCATAAAACCTTTGGGAAGGGACAGCTGTGTGATTTAAGTCATATGGCTGTGTGAAAGAATTTGATTAGGCTATGTATCTTTGTGAAAACAACTGTTAAATTAATATTGTCTATTTGTTTTGAATTATACTTTCAATCTATTATTCATATTCAATTGCAAATATTGCATTTCTGCAAAATAACCACAGAAGCCTTTTCCTTTGGAATAAGCCTGCATCTATACATTGCATTCTGTGGTATGACTTGCGAGTACGGTTGTGTACTCACGCTTGTTGTAAAACTTGCGCCCAAACCTACAGAAATGGAGGAATCGTCGGTCAACAAGGTCTACTTCAAGGATCGAGAAGAACTAGGTCGCGCTTTTGACCATTGCCTGTGGGCATATGGATGGGCTTCACTGAAGTTATTCCGTTTCGTTCCGCTGCAGCTTCATTGAGCTATTCGCCTTCTGAGGCATTAATTGTAAGCTTGACCTTAAGGTCTTTACTCTGATATTTATTGTTATTTGCCTATTTAGTAGTCACCTTTGTATATGGAAATGATATTTCATCGATGTTGCCACTGTGTGCACTAGCGTGATCCTGGACTAGTGCAGTATACACAGAGGGTCCAGAATTGTATTTTTGGGTCCCGACAACTACCGAAGGTATGCCGGCACAGCTAAGTCCTACGAGACTTTTTCCAATATTGTGTATTAACTACGAGCCGCTCGTATGGATAGAAATCCATACGCTTACATGGTAAAGCCGAAAAGACAACTACCCACTCAGGATAAAGCTTTTCGGACAACTACCATGCTCCCACCTCCATCCCTCCTGCGACCTCCTGCGACCCGGAGCCAATACACGCCAAAGTACTAGGTCAAGAGAGGTCTCATACCCTCTAGTGTGGTTAGCACGTCGAAATGCCTGGATAACAGGTACTCACAAGATGTTCGGTCCTTAATTGACCCGGGCACCTTTCGATACACCCAACAGATCACACCAATCTTACCATTGTGCCGCGTCTAAATCATTTTTGTTTTCAGTTTTAGTTTTGCAATTAACATAGCACGAGTGGAATATAAGAACGATAATAATTTTATGTGATCAAGATCATCGACTAAGTCGATGATCGCTTAAATCTACCTGGTAGCTAAGCATGGCTAAGCAAGCGAACTCGTAATCTACTAAGTGACGAGTTCATCCAAATAACTCTAATCACAGCAAATAACCTAGGCTCGGTATCTAAAACAAAGATCTAAAACCTATCACGATAATTAGTATACTAAAAATGAAATTTTCTGAATTGGTTTCACCGATTTGGACAATTATTGAAAGAGATATACATTTTCTAATTCGTAAGATACATAAAACATCCTTTAATTAATTAATGATTTTTGCTACAGATACAAGGTTGAAACTAATTTTTGTAAATACCACATTTAAAATGAAAATTAACAAGACTGGTTTCATGTGATTTGAATAAAAATTGAATTAGTTATGCATTTTCTAAGTTTAAACGAATTAACGATTGCATGATAAAAACATTTCTGAAATCCATAAAGCATTAAAACCTTTTTACACTCACAACCAACTAGCCCTAGCCATCGACAAAGGGACCAATGAGAGTCTTGACCGGGACAGCCCGCGCACGAATGTGACGCGTCGGCGTATTCTAAGAATACGTCTTTGACTTATCAAAGTGTACTTCTAACATATACTCACAGAGAAATACGATTCCCAACAGAGAAAACGTAGCATCAAAGCTGCACAACCACCAACTGACAGCATGGACCCACATGGCAGTGACTAAGAGAAAACATAACGGTTGGATTAAAGGATTTCCTAAACGCGATTAGCCAACAGGGCCCACAAGTCAGAGACTCAAACTAGACATGATTAGAGTTAAACTAATCATCACCGGCGGCTCACCGGCGAGCACGGGGACGGCGGCGCGGCCGCGCAACTAAACTTGCTAACCAGAGGGTTTCTGGGCGAGTGAGTGATACCTTCGGGTTCGCGAAGATCTCACGAACTCGATGACGGCGACGCGACCACGGGATGCCGCGGCGGCGGGCGCGAAGCGGAGGCGAGAAGAAGACGCGCGCCCGCAGAGATGACGCTTCTGAGCGACGGAAGCTTCGGCGGTGCGCACCGGCCGCCTTGACTCGTGAAGGATAAGCCCACGACCACGACGACAATGGAGCCCGAGGCGGCGGATCGCTGCGGCGCTTCACCGAGCTTGAGAAGAACGTGCCGCACAGCCAGAATGCCAAAGAGCTACGAGGGACGAGGCTGCCGGAGACGAAGACGAAGATGTCGCCCCCAACGACTCCGTGGATGAAACGAGCTCGGACCGGGAAAATGGACGCGTGTGGAGAGAAGAACGCGACGGGAGTTCGGAGTGCTCAGCGGCGGCGAGGTGGTGGCGCCGCCCTCGGTTTCTTCCCACGAAAGAGGAAAACGAGCGAGAAGGCGCGAGAGAGGGTAGAGGCGAAATGAATGAGCTCGGTGGGTAGATGAGACACCGCGATGCTTTACGACGGACACGAAAGCACCGAGGTGGCGCGACGAGGACGTGGCAAGCATGCGCGCGCACGACGCGCGAACTCCGTGAGGTGCGGAGAAGACGAGGCGGACTCGACAGTAGGGTCCACTTGTCGATCGTGACAAAGCGTGTGAGTCGGGTTTGTGCGACGCGATCGTTGGTTAGACTCGATCAGAATGTATCGACCGTTGGATCTAGGATGAACGGTCGAGATTGATGTATGCATTCGGACAGGTCGACGAGACAAGCAACGTGGACCGTTCGATCTCCATCGGACGGCTGACAGTCATCGGTCTCAGGCGGTGCCGCTAGGTGGCGCGACCGAGTCAAGTGGCGCGGTCGGACTCGAGTCGGGCTCGGGTTCGAGCCCGAGGAACGAGAATACCGATTTGGAGTTTTAAAAGGCTGAGAGAGTTTGGAGAATTTTTAGAGGTAGCTCCTGAGCTCCAAAAATTTCGAAATTTTTATGGTAGCTACTAGGGACAGAGGACAACCTTGTGAAATTTTTCCAGGAGTTTTTATGCAATAGATTTCTCCCAACAAAATTCACAAGCTGCTGTCCAGAGGTTTGACCAGGTTTCTAAACTGGTTTGACTTGGGTATTTGAAATAGCAAACAAAATCTAAAAATTGTGAAATAATTCAGGGAGGTAGATAGGATGATCAAGATGACAGGAAAAATATTCCTAGGGGATGATCACAAGTTTGAAGGCTAAGAATGTGCTGACAACAATTTCCATTCACAAGAATTTAATTCTAGAAAATTGAAATTGCTAGGGAAAAATGTAGAAACTTTCAAATGATTTGATGAGACAACAAAAGTTTTTATTTCTCCTCAAAATTTTACATTTGAAATACAAACCCTAAGTTAGGGCTGTTACAGAAATCACCTCTGGGTCGCTGACTTGTGGGCCCGAGGGGTTAAAATCAAATTTCAGAAGTCATTAGTGTCTATTTAATGTTAATCATTAATGGCATTAATCCGCCCTAACCGCCACTCTTAGTCGCTGACATGTGGGCCAGCGCACGTGCACGGGTTAAAACGCTGCGATCGTGACCTAAGTCACCGACATGCGGTCCCACGTGTCAAGATCTCTTTTGAACTTTGACCTTTAGCCACCGTTCGCTTTTAGATCTGCGCGCCCGCATCTTTGTATGCATTCGGACCCTCCGATGACTTGATCATTCTCGACCGTCGATCTTGCGATCAACGGCCGAGATCGTATGCTGTCGGACCTTCCGACCGTTGGTGCGCTCGGGTGCCCATCTGCAGATTCTGCGGCCGATTGGCCCAAGCAACCGCACCGCCCGGATGCATACACCTTCGTGAGCCGTTGGATCGTGATCCAACGGTGGGCCCGACAGGTTTCGCGCGTGCGCTGTTTTGCGGCGTGAGCCGTAGGATTTTAGATCGAGGGTGGATAAGTGTCCACGTCTTATTCTACTTTTGGAATTTGTCTGTATTTCGGTAAGTAGTTATTTAACATCTGAAAATGATATAAAAACTTTAGAAACTCATAACTAATTCATTTTAACTGCTTTTTAGATAATTCCAACTGTAATAAATTGTGCTAGCACTTAAGTTTATTGTAAAAATGGTTTTAAGCATGTTCCAGTAGCAGAAAATTGTATAACTAGAAATAACTTGATTTCTGTCATTTTGAATATTCCAGAAATAGATTTAACCTTGAAAAATGCATATCTTTTTCTGTATAAATCCAATTTGTGCAAAAATTAATTTTGTTAAATTCATCTGTTAGTATACTTTCATATGGAATAGGATTTGAGCATGTTCACAATTCAGAAATGACTTGCATTAGATTTACAACTTAGAAAATCATAAGTAAGTGTGTATAACTCCAAATTTAGTAAACTCAACTTTGTTGTTATTAGGGTGTTATAATCTACCGCTATAAAAATTTGGACCTTAGATCATTCGGAAAATTTCACATGAACAGTGCTATTTATTAATTAGGTTGTTATAAGGCTGAGAAAGAGCATTTTGTTCATATCTTTTGCATGCTTAGTCCAAATTGCATGATTCTTGTTCCTATCTCTGTCTAAAATCATTCCCTAGCTGTTGTGTAAGTTTCATTAGTTTTGGATGTATTTTTCTGTTGGAGTTTTATTTGGTGTTCTTAGTTCTTATTTGCTTATCGCCTTTTCGCGTTAGGTTCCGAAGATAATTTTATTGCTGATTTTGAGCCACAGCAGCCATCAGATCCTGCACTTCAGCCAGGCAAGCAGATGTAGCATTCATTTGATCATATTGTCCCTACTATTTTCAAATTCTATTATGTTGTTTGCAAATTCTATGTATGCATTGCTATGTTGTTTTAAACTATTGTCGATAGCTGGCCTACTAGATGCATTATCAGTAAGAAATGTTTATTCCTCTACCATCAAGCCTAGGTTACTTGCTGTGATTTTGGGTTCGCTGGATGGACCCTTGTCACTTAGTAGTTTACGTGTCATTATGCTTAGCCATGCTTAGTTATCGGTAGAAATGGGTGGTTATCGACTTGTCGATAACCTTGATCACACAAACTGTATAATATGTATATTTCAGCCTTGTACTTTGTCTAAATTGCAAAACTAAAACTGAAAATGAAAACAATTTAGACTTGGGCACAATGGTAAGCTGGTGTGATCTTTTGGGTGTGAATGGATTGGTGCCCGGGTCAATTAAGGACCGAACTACTTGTGAGTATCTCATATCCGAGCATTACAAAGGCGTGCAACCACACCGAGGGATATGGGACCTCTTAGCCGAGTACTTTGGGCTGTGTTAATTGATGAGTCGCGTGGTGGGTTGCATATTTGATTATATGCAACATGGACACGCTTTAGGAGAGGAACACCCGCCGAGGCGGTGTATCTTGCTCCATGTATGGGTCCTTGTGATCCATATTTCGTCGGCAGATCACTAAGGATTAACCCCATACGTGCGTCTCTTGATTAGCATATTCCATTGGAAAGGGTTCAGAGGACTTAGCCGTCTTAGGCATACCAAAGGAAGTGTGCTTAATAGCTTGGCAAAAAGGCGGTGCAAGTGTGGGTACATTGGTACACCTCTGCAGGATTAAAACTATTCGAATAGCCTCGCCCTAGGTTATGGACACGCTTGGATAAGCTTTTCAAGAGTTAGACTACAACCTTTAAAATTAAAACTTGATGGGTGGTATGAATCAGGATTCATGCTATGTTGTGGTGGCTTTTGGGAAGTCACTTCTAGGTGGATACTTGTTACTTATGTTTACTCGCTGTTATTTAAATGCTTAAAAACAGATTTTACAAACTGTTGTTCAATCTATTACAATATTGCAAATGAAACTTGCTTTATGCGTCCAAAGAACCATATAACCACATTCCTTTGATACAGCTTTCATGTAGCTATGTATAGGCTTGTTACTCGTAAGTCTTGCAGTACATTTTTGTACTCACCGCTTTGCTTGTGTTGTGCAGAGGATGATAGTGAGTCCGATGGACCTCACTTTTGTGAGTTGTCTTTGTGGCGTTTAAGGGGCGATTAGCTTGGCGGCCCATCGGTTGCCTGTGGTGTTATGTGGCTAACCTGGTCGTCTTTTGGTTTGAGCCATCTTATGGCAACTTTTGCTTCCACTGTTACTCATTTGTTACTTATGTCATTTGGCGGTCGGGTACATTGCTCAGAATAACTTATATTATGTATGTCTTTGGTAGACTTGTTATATTCATTGTATGGAAATGATGCATGCTTTGATTTGATGTATGTGTGCTGCTTGTTCTGGGAGGCACATGTTCATCGAGATGCAGATTATTCTATTTGTGATACTAGAACCAGTGGAAGGTTAAGTATTACTAGTTTAATAAACCGGGGTCTCACAGAGTTTGGTATCAGAGCCATACTGACCGTAGAAACCCCTAGCTTGGTTGTCCCTAGTATATTTTGAAAACCTACTTTCCTTATATCAAGTGCTTTCCTGAAAATCTTAAGTAAGTTTTCAGATTTTACTCCTCATCTATCTTAGCTTGCTTATCTCACCTTATTCTGAACTGAATTTGAAAGCTGAGTTTTCCTCTCATCTCCTTTCAAAAGATAGTTGTTTATCGAGTAGATTGGTTTTGGGTAAACCATGAGAGTTATAAAATGAAAGTGTGGGTTGTCTTGTGAAGATTAGAAGCTCCTGGGAGCTACAAATTTCGGCCAGAGGTGTGAAAAAGGAAATCTGGACAGCAAGGAATAAATTTCTGGACAGCTAGCATTTAATTAGTAGAAGGTGCTGAAATGAGAGGTTAAGTCAACTAAAATTTGTGGGAATACACGGGTAAGAAGTGATATGAGATAGCTAAGCGTCTAACGCCTCTTTAGTAAATCTCTCACCTTGTTTCTTAGTGGTTTTCGGACAGAAGTTAATGTTCTGAAATTTATCTTCCTGAAAATTGATTACTCGTTCTTCCATACGAGTTAGTCATAATAGGAGGATGGTTGTTATCTTTATGATCTTGCTGTAATTTTATGTGGTTACTTGAGCTTTTAAAGTTTGTTTAGGGTTAGTTGTTTTCTTTGTCTCCTGTTCCGGAGTGGTGTTTAACCTGTTTTTGTGGAACAGGATGGCAAGAACCACCCGCAACAGTCAGCCGGCTGGTTCCGATGAGGAGCTTCCCCCTCCTCCGACCATGGTGAGGTTTCGCTCGGACGAGCGGAATCGCATGGACCGCACCGGATTCGGAGGTCATTGCAGGAACACCTCCACTCCTGCTGGTGCTTCAGGGTCTGGAGGTGGTGGCCACCAGTCGCGTGGTGGGCTTGCGGAGTTTCTCCGTACGCAGCCGCCTACTTTCTCTCGGTCTGAGGACCCTTTGGACGCGGAT
Source organism: Ampelocalamus luodianensis (assembly GCA_036346255.1). NCBI lineage: Eukaryota > Viridiplantae > Streptophyta > Magnoliopsida > Poales > Poaceae > Ampelocalamus > Ampelocalamus luodianensis. The sequence goes on along the minus strand of CM070625.1, from coordinate 52,154,417 downwards.
GATTGGCTGGGTCTTGTTGAGCGAAAGCTCAATATCGCTCAGTGCCAGGAGCAGGAGCGGGCCCTCCTTGCATCCCATCAGCTTGAGGGTGCAGCACTTTCTTGGTGGGAGAACTTTCTCGCCATGCAGCCCGCAGGCCACGTTGTCTCATGGGATGAGTTTCGATCTGCTTTCCGTCGGGCCCACATTCCTGATGGCCTGATGAAGCTCAAGAAGAGGGAGTTTTTGCGCCAAGAAGGGCGCAAGTCTGTCTCTTGAGTATCTTTACGAGTTTAACCACTTGGCTCGTTATGCTCGGAGAGGTGGCCTCGATGAGGCTAAACAGAGAAGTTCATGGATGGTTTGTCCAAGAGCCGCAGACAAGCTATCTATAGTGGACTTTGTTGACTTCCAGGCCTTGGTTGACAAGGCCATCGTCGCCGAGCACAAGGCGAAGGCGCTGGGTGAGTCCCGCAAGCGCAAGTGGGAGGCCCATCGGTCTGCACAGGCCAGCCTCACTCGACCCCATGTTGGGCCCGCACCAAGGGCTCGTGCTTTGGCTTCACCACCGCCGAGGCCGTCGGTGCGGCCGCTCGTCCCCGCAGCCGTGTTTCACCACACGCACTGCGACCAAAGAAGAAAGTTGCGCCCGCAACCCGGCTGCTGATGTTACCTGCTTCGCCTGCAACAAGAAGGGCCACTATGCTAGCAGTTGCCCTCAGAGGACTGGAGCAGCCCCTCGTCCTAATGGAGGATGCGGGAATGGTCACCCACCTAACCAAAAGGTGATCCAGAAGACTCAGAGTGTCGGGAGTGGTCGAGTCAACCACATCTCGGCTGAGGAGGCTCAGGAGGCACCCGACGTTGTGTTGGGTACGTTCCTTGTTAGTTATCGTCCTGCTGCAGTATTGTTTGACTCTGGAGCATCGCATTCCTTTATTTCGAGATCATTTGCTGCTGATTGTGACCTTCACTTTGTTCCTTTGGCGATTCCTTTGCTTATTCGCTCTCCGGGAGCGGAAATGAGAGCTGATCAAGAATGCCGGGGCGTTCCCATTAATATTGAAGGAGTGGAATTCTTGACAAACCTCATCTTACTTGACTCAGCGCGCCTGGATGTGATTCTTGGTATGGATTGGTTGTCCCAACACTTGGGGCAAATCGATTGTGCCAGGAAGATGGTTTTCCTCACTAGTCCCTCAAAGTAGCAAGTTGGGATTTCACCGCAGTGCAGGGCCACATCTTTGTGCCCTTGAAGCTAAGCCAGCCATGGAGATTCAGGATGTGCCTACAGTCTGTGACTTTGTGGATGTCTTCCCTGAAGATTTGCTTGGTATGCCTCCAGTTCGAGACTTGGAGTTTGTTATTGAGTTGCTACCCGGTACCGCTCCAATTTCAAAGGCGCCATACCGAATGCCTCCTAATGAGTTGGAGGAGCTGAAGAAGCAGTTGGGTGAGCTTCAAGCAAAAGGTTTCATCCGTCCTAGCTCATCTCCTTGGGGTTGTCCGGTTATCTTTGTGAAGAAGAAGGACAAGACCCTGCGTATGTGTGTTGATTACCGTCCGCTTAATGAAGTGACGGTGAAGAACAAATATCCTTTGCCTCGTATTGATGATCTCTTTGACCAGTTGACTGGAGCTTGTGTGTTCTCCAAGATTGACTTGAGATTGGGGTACCATCAAGTCCGGATCAGGGCTGAGGATATTCCAAAGACGGCGTTCACTACTCGTTATGGCCTTTACGAGTACACCGTCATGTCTTTCGGCTTGACCAATGCTCCAGCTTTGTTCATGAATCTTATGAACTCGGTGTTCATGGAGTATTTGGATAAGTTTGTGGTGGTTTTCATCGATGACATTCTTATCTACTCCAAGAGTGAAGAGGAGCATGCTGAGCATTTGCAAATTGTGTTGGGAAAGCTGCGTGAGCATCAGCTGTATGCCAAGTTCAGCAAGTGCGAGTTCTGGTTGAAGGAAGTGGCATTCTTGGGTCATGTTCTTTCAGCAGGTGGTGTAGCAGTGGATCCTAGCAAGGTCAGCGATGTTTTGTCTTGGGGGCAGCCCAAGTCGGTTACCGATGTGAGGAGTTTCCTTGGTTTAGCGGGCTACTACCGCCGCTTTATCGAGAACTTCTCCAAAATTGCTAAGCCCATGACCGAATTGCTCAAGAAAGAAAAGAAATTCGTGTGGTCTTCGGCTTGTGATTTGAGTTTTCAAGAACTCAAAAGGCGGTTGACTTCACCCAAAGGCTTGTTCTCCCTGATGTGCATAAGAGCTTTGATATTTATTGTGATGCCTCTCGGCAGGGACTCGGTTGGGTTCTTATGCAAGAAGGCAAGGTAGTGGCCTATGCATCGAGGCAGTTGCGGCCTCATGAACTCAACTATCCTACCCATGATTTGGAGTTAGCTGCAGTGTTTCATGCACTCAAGATTTGGCGGTATTACCTTATTGGTAACCGCTGTGAGGTGTATTCTGATCACAAGTGCCTGAAATATTTGTTCACCCAGCCAGATCTGAACCTCAGGCAAAGGAGATGGTTGGAATTGATCAAAGACTATGATATGGGCATCCAGTACCATCCGGGCAAGGCTAATGTTGTTGCGGATGCACTCAGTCGCAAGGTGTATTGCAATACCTTGTCACTTCAAGAGCAACAACCTACCCTCCTTGAAGAATTTCAGCGGCTTAACTTGGGCTTGATCGAGCATGGTTCTCTTGCTACCTTGGTTGTGCAACCGACTTTGGTAGAGCAAATCAAGGCTGCCCAGCAGACAGATGCTGGTGTGATCCAGATCAAGCAGAACATCAAGGATGGGTCAGCCAAGTGTTTCTCTGAGGATGAGCACGGTGTTGTGTGGTTTGGACAGCGTCTTGTGGTTCCGAAGGTCATGGAATTGCGGGAGTTGATTCTCCGCGACGCCCATGACTCCCCTTTGTCTATCCATCCTGGAGCTACCAAGATGTATCAAGATCTTCGACGAGATTCTCGTGGACTCGCATGAAGCGCGAGATTGCCGTGTTCGTGGCCGAGTGCGACGTGTCCGTCGTGTCAAGGTCGAACATCGGCGTCAGCAGCCTTCTTCGCCTTTGCCGCACTGAGTGGAAGTGGATTCGCTGGTATGGATTTCATCACCGGCCCGCCTGCATTTCTTCCGGGAAGGATGCTATCCGGTTGTCATTGATCGATTGACAAAGGTGGCACATTTTACGCCGGGCGCACCAATCTCGGTGTTAGTCACCGCGGATCTCTATGTCTCAAGGATTGTGAGTTTGCATGGTGTGCCACGAACGATTGTGTCGATCGTGGTTCTCTTTTCACCTCTCTTTTGGCATAGTCCGCAAGAGGCGATGGGTACACGTCTTTCTTTCGCTCACTTATCATCCTCGATCGATGGTCGACGAGAGAGTTAACCAAGTGTTGGAAGATATGCTCAGGCTCGTGTTCTTTCCTATGGAAAGAAGTGGGAGAAGTGCTTGCCGCTTGCGAGTTCTCCTACAATAATAGTTTCCAAGCTAGTCTTGGCATGGCACCTTTGAGGCGTTGTATGGGAGGAGGTGTAGAACCCTTTGAACTGGTCGAACCGTGAGCGTTCTTGGCCGATTCCATCAATGAGGCCGAAGCCGTTCACCGATTCGTGAGCATCCGCGCGTGGCCCACCCAGCAAAAGAGCTATGCGGATCGTCGTCGCCGAGAATTGAGCTTTGAGCCCAATGACTTTGTTTATCTCAAGGTCTCACCCTTGAAGGGCCATCGCGTTTTGGCATCAAGGGCAAATTAGCTCCTCGACACGTTGGGCCTTATCGCATCATCGAGAGGATTGAGCCGTTGCATCTGATTGGAGTTGCCACTTCACTTGAGGGTGTGCATGATGTGTTCCATGTGTCACACTTGAAGAAGTGCCTCCGTGTTCCGCTTGAGGAAACTCCGTTGGAAAATCTCGATGTGCGGGAAAATTTGACCTATCATGAGCATCCTGCTCAGATTCTCAAGAATCGAACGAAGGACAAGGAACCGTGTTATCAAGTTCCTTAAGGTTCAGTGGTCAAACCATTCTCAAGATGAGGCAACTTGGGAGCGCGAAGATCGCCTTCGTGCAGATTACCCATCCTTCTTCTCCGAGTAAACTAATCTCAAGCGAGATTCTTGTGAGGGGAGGTTTTGTAACATCCCAACTTTAGGCTTGTGTTTCAAATGTAAGAAAATTAGTAGAAATTAAAACTTTTTCTTACATCATGTATTTCTGTTGTGCCAAACAATTCTTGTACAAGGGATTATGGAAATACAATATCACAAGTCTGTTTGATCCAAATTTTAGTATTCCAAAACAATCTTGTCAAATTTTGTGATCATCCTCTGAAATATTTTTCCTAAGTTCTTGGGATGGTTTGTAGCCCCTCGAAAAATTTCACAATTTTAGAAATTGCTTGAATATTTTTAGAGGCGATCAAACCTGTTTGACTCTCAATCAAACATTAAAACAGAGCTTTGCAGAATTTTTGGAGATTTATTCACAGTATAAAACCTCTGAAAATTTTACACAAGGTTAATATCTGGCTAGCAAGCTCCTGTAAAATTTTATAATTTTTGGAGTTATTTTGCTACCTCAAATAAATCTTTCAAAGTCTCTATTCTAATTTCAAATCAAACCGGTTTCACGTGCCTTGGGTTCGAGTCGACTCGGGCTCGAGCCAATTGACTCGGTCCACCAACTAATCGCACCGAGCCCTCTTTAAAAAGCGTGCGTTGGATCTCACCTTTGATCTAAATCGCACGGCCGGCGCGCGACGTAAACATTCGACCTTCCGGATGCTTAAATGAATGTCGACCGCTAGATCTCCATCCAACCATCGAGATCCTCCAAACCTTCTGACTCTCCGCTGTTGGTTTGAATCGAGCCGCTGGATTAAGATCCAACGCCCGCTGCTCCTCCGTTGTAAACCGCGTTTGCGACGGGGCAATCTGAGCGATTCATTTCTAATCCTAGGCTCGTGACCTTTCGTTGTGTTTTAAAGCCGGAGGCGTGGCGCTATCTCACCGCCCAATTTGAATCGTAGGGCTCGAACGCCCGAGCCTTTTGCGCTGGTCATCTTCAACCTCTAGCCGTGCGGGCACAGTGTAGGGCATGGGGTTGTCTTGTTGTGCTTCCTACGCCGCCCTAGTTGACATTATGGGTCGTGGGAGACACTTTCGCCATGCCATGCCCTATTGCACCATCTATTATCTTTTCCTTGTCACGCACCTTGTGCTCGTGTTTTGCCGCCCAAAGATTGGTGGTGCAAACCATAATGCTTCCAAGGCTTTATAAACACTCTCAATACTTCCTGGTATTCCTTTAGACCACCATCAAGCTCCATTCACAATATTGGAGCTTAACACCTCAAAAATGGCAAGTCGCCATTGTTGACCCGAAGAGCTCCATTGGTGTTCTTGGTGTTCCAGTGGTTCTCCTTCATGTTTCTTTGCCCTATCCTTATCTCTTTACTTCCTTGAACATTTCCCCTCACTTAATTTTGGATTTGATTCTCAGGAATTGTCCAATTTGGGGTTTGTTCAAATTCGGCCGAAATTGGTCATCTTCTTCCTCAGCTCAGGTGAGTGCTTCATTGTCTAATTCCTTGCTCTTGTGGCTTCTGTGAGTCATTGTGAAGCTATACTGATGCTTTGGAATCACTCATTTGGCTCAGGGTGTCATTTTCAATCCTTCTTCTCCAAGTCCGGTGAGCTTCCTCCGTGATCGAGCATCTCCGCCATCTTTGAAGCTTCTTGTGAGGACCGGAATATTTAACTAGTAACACTTAACCTCCAATTGGTTCTAGCATTACTAATTACATTCTAAGCCTCGATGGGCATATGTTTCCCATTGCAACATATGCACATCATCACAAAATTACACATCATTTCCATACAACATGCAAACACTAAGTTCAACAACAACATACATAAAGTAAAGTTATTACAAAAGAGAGCCGACCAGGCCAAATAGAACAATATACAAGAATGACAATGAAGCAAAGGTGCCATAAGATGGCTAGAACAAAAGTCGACCAGGTTAGCCATACACCCACAAGGCAACCGACCGGCCGCCAAGCTAGTCGCCCATAGCTACCACAACACACTCACAAAAGTGAGGCCCCTCGTGCTCACCTTCTTCCTCTGCAACAAAACAATTAAGCGTGAGCAACCGAGTACAAAGATTGTCTTTGTACCGCAAGATCGACGTGTGGAATAGCGCACCTATTCATAAACTACATGCAAGCTTATTTAGGTGGAGGTTGTATGTCTCATTTTGCATGAAGCCAACTTTATTTGCAATAATGTAATACATTTTAAAAGCAAGTTTGCAAATCTGTTTTGTTATCAAAGCAATGAGAAGTAAAGATACATACAAGTAACCACGGAAGTGACTATCCCAATAGCCACCATTAACATAGCACGAATCTCCGATTCGTACTCACCCATCAAGTTTTAATTTAAAAGGTTGTAGTCTAACTCTTGAAAGACCTTGCCAAGCGTGTCCATAACCTAGGACGAGGCTATTCGAATAGTTTTAACCTCGGGGGTGTACCAATGTACCCACACTTGCATCGCCTTCAAGCCACAAGCACACTATCAAGGTATGCCTACACGCTAAATCCTACGAGACATTTCCAATCTTGTGTATTAACTACGAGCCGCTCATATGGATAGAAACCCATATGCTTACATTGTGTGTTAAAGACAACAAATCCCATCACGGGTGAAGTCTTTCTGACACTACAATGCTCCCAACACCATCCCTCCCGCGACTCCGCGACTGGAGCCAATACACGCCAAAGTACTAAGTCAAGAGAGGTCCCATACCTCTAATGTGGTTAGCACGCTCAAATGCTTGGTTCAATGTAACAAGATGTTCGGTCCTTGTTGACCCGGCACCATTCCGCCACACCCAAAAATCACACCATCATACCATTGTGCCCAAGTCTAAATCATTTTGTTTTCAGCTTTAGTTTTCATAAGTAGACAAGGCACAAGGTGGAAATCATAATCATAATAAGTTTTATGATCAAGGTTATCGACAAGTCGATAACCGCCCATTTCTACCGAAACTAAGCATGGCTAAGCAATTAATTCGCAACTACTAAGTGACAAGAGCCCATCCATGAACTCTAAATCACAGCAAGTAACCTAGGCTCATGGTAGTAGAGGATAATCATTTGCTAAGGAAATGCATCTACTAGGCCAACTATTAACACAAAGTAGCAATGCATACATAGAATTTGTAATCAACATAAATACTTAAAATATGGGATTAACATGATCAAACCGCTTGCCTTCTTGCCGTTGCTCAAAGCTGTTGTGGAGGGTCGCTCTGGGATTACCGTAAATGTCTAATCCTAGCTAAAAGGCAAAAGAACCAAGAACAACCAATAAGACGAGCCGCACTTAAACAAACGAGCAAGCAAAATTATTCAAATGCTACAAAATTTACGCATAAGCGTAATCCGAATATACCTAGACATAGAAACCTAAAACCTAATTTGGATTTGTGGTGCAAAAGATATTACCTAAAACCCATTTTCTACCATAATTAGGTACTGAGCAAAAATATTTTCTAGAGGTTTTCTAGAATTGAAATTTTTATGATAGGTTGCTACTGACATTTTAAGGCTAATACAAGTGGTTTCACCCTAATTGGAGTTAAAATGATTTAGTTATGATTTTTCTAACATGCAAAACTAGCATAATGCACTTTCCAGAAATATAAACATGTGCAAAACCCATTTCACATTATAGTATGATAATGTATGATTTCTAACATCAAATTTCTATTTTTAGGATTTACAGTGAATTACTGGTGTCTATTACATCATTAAATGAATTTTTAAATGCTACTAATAAGGTTAAATCTATTAACATATTTTCCCGGTGCTGATTTAGGCCTACCACCATTTTTAGATTAAAGTTTAGTTAACAAAAAATTTATCAAAGTTAAAATCATTCAATTAGCAGATACACGTAAAAAGATATGCATTTTCCAAGTTTTAATACAATTCGAATATATAAAAATAGCGTAAAACAAGCTATTAAAGATTACGAATTTTCTACTACAGAAGATAGCTAAAAGCATTTTTATATTAAACTTCAAATGAAATACAAATTTATTGCGCTTGGTTACGTGTAAAAGGATTTATCTTGAATTAGTTATGAATTTCTAAAGTTTTGATACAATTTTCAGTTGATAAATAAATACTTACAGAAATAAAAACCAACCCAACCGAAAATAAACGACGTGGACGCTCGTGGGCCGTTGATGCAATATCCAACGAGCCACACGCACGGAGAACTGCGCACGCGCGCGATTCAAAACAGAAGCCCACCGTTGGATCAAGATCCAACGGCTCACGGGGAAGGATGCAACCGGAGGGTCCGAAAGCATACCAGATCTGGGCCGCAGATCTAGCGATGGACGGCCAAGAATGATGAGGGAACCGGAGGGTCCGAACGCGTACAAAATCTAGGCCGCAGATCGCAAGATGGACGGTGGTCCAAGATCGAAGTGCATTTAGGAGTGCTGACACGTGGGGCCGCATGTCAGTGACTGAGAGTCACACATGCGAGATTTAACACACGTGCACAGTGCACGTGGACCCACCTGGCAGTGACTTAAAGGAGGTTTTTAGGACAGCTAATTAATTACTAATGACCAATGATTAGTGATGATTAGCAATTAATGTGTCCTAAAGATTTTGAACAGAGGTGATTTAGGGACAGAGGGCCCACACGTCAGTGACCCAAAAAGGTAATTTCGGACACATTTATTGCTAACAATGATTAGCAATAAATAACCCCAAAATCAGCCCTAATGCCTCCTGATTTTTCGGCGCTAAGCTAATGGGCCCACCTGGCAGTGGCACACGGGGGGTATTCCCGACAGCTAATAAATGCCGACACTTAATTATCCTAAGATTAATATTAATGATGCCTAAACACACAGATAAACGCCAGTGGGTGATTTAAGGGGGCTGGACCCACATGTCAGTGAGGCATTAGGCCAGGTTAAGACACAATAATGACATCCAATGATTAGCAATTACTGTGCCCTAATAATCTGACGAAAATGGGAGCTTCTCAACTGACAAAACCCGAGTGGCTTTCACGCTTGTCGCCGCGATCTTGTGTGGCGGCGCCACAAACTATCAAAATGGGTTCGCAATAGTGTTGCGGACCCACAGATGATGACCTCGCCGGCGGTGGAGGTGCAGAACGCCAATGAGCCGCAAACAAAGAAAGAGGCCGACACGGCAAAACACGAAAATAGCAAGATGCTCCTGCATGTCCAAGGAAGCGAGTGCCATGACTTCTAGGGACTATATAGAAGCTACCTTAACCGAGAGGAGCTCCAAAGATGGCCGGGAAGACTTGAACATGATGAAGTCCACCGAGTCGAAGAAGATGAAGTGGAAGATGAGGTTCGAGCAAAATGAGTGGAACCAAATCACCACCACACTTCATTATAGCTCAAAGAGGCTCCAAAAGCAAATAATTGCAAAAGAACCACTTACTGAGTGGAGAAGAAAGGGGTGAAACCAACTGAAAATCTCCAAACTTAAAATTGAGTGATTCCTGTGAATGCAACCCAAAATCAAGTTAGGGGAAATATAAAGGAGGTCGAGGAGTTCAAAAGGGTGCAAGAAATGTTGAAGATGAACCACTAGACACCAAGGCCGCCATTGGAGCCCTCGGGTCAACAATGGTTGATTGAAGGTTCGAAATAGTTTTGAGCTCAAACACAGCGAGTAGCTAGGTGTGGTGCAAAAGAACACCAGGAGGACCTAGAGGGCCAATTTATAGGAAAGGAATTAGGGTTTCAAGCAAGAACCCGAGTCCATGGTGAGCTCGGTTCATGCCACGGTCATGGACCAAGAAATGATGGGAGCAAGTGAGCACGGTGACAATGGAGGAGAAAGCCTGTTGCGCATTAAATGCCTTGCAGAGAGACGTTGACGAGGCACGCTCGAAGTGACACAACAAGCCCCCCATGCTCTCTCTTTCTCTCTGCCATGAACGCCCGCGCGCACGGAGAAGCCGAGGAAGAAGAATGTAAAAGCTTAACAAAGGACCGTTGGATTGTGTGAGGATTCTGTTTATTCGACTTGTAATGCTTAGCCTTCCATTGACCCTAGCATTACAATTCAAATAAACTAAGCCTCGAGATATGTATACTTCCTAAATGCAGATATACACCCTGTTACAAAATCATGCATCAAAACCATACACAAGAGGTTACAATAATAAAACTACAATAAATACAAAGAAAGAACTTACAAGATAAAAATAACAAACTACACAATGAAGCAAAAGCCATAAGATGGCGATAAATAAAAGGGCCAATTAGTGTGCCTTTACCCACAAGGCAACCAACCGGCCGCCAAGCTAGTCGTCAAACCCGGCGCATCTCACAAAGGGAAGCCCTTGGGGCTCACCTTCTTCCTCTGCAACAAAACATTAAGAAACTTCCGAGTACAAAAATTGTTTTTGTACTGCAAGACCGACGTGTAAGGGCAATGTAACTATAATTAACTACATGCAAGCTTTATTTAGGTGGAGGGCTCGACTTACTTTTAGCGAAAGCAAGTTTTCTTTTGCAATAATGTAATAGTTTTGAAGGCGCTTTAACAATTCAATTTTTTATTTGCGTAAATAACAATGATACAAGAAGTAGTAACAAAAAGACATCCCGAGATGACCAACCCAATGGCCATCACAACAATAGTATGAACGCCTGCTCATACCAACCCATCAAGTTTTAATTAAAATGTTGTAGTCTAACTCTCGATAAGCTTACCCAAGCGTGTCCATCACCTAGACGAGGCTATTCGAATAGTTTTTAACCCCGCAGGGTGTACCACTGCATCCACACTTTAGACCGCCTTTCCACCACCACGGTTAGCATACTTCCTTTGGTATGCGAGCACGGCTAAGTCTAACAAGACGTTTTCCAATATTGTGTATTAACTACGAGCCGCTCGTATGGATAGAAATCCATACGCTTACATGGTAAAGCCGAAAGACAACTACCCACTCAGATAAAGCTTTTGACAACTACCATGCTCCCACCTCCATCCCTCCCGCGACCCCTGCGACCGGAGCCAATACACGCCAAAGTACTAGGTCAAGAGAGGTCCCATACCCTCTAGTGTGGTTAGCACGAAATGCTGGATAACAAAAACTCACAAGATGTTCGGTCCTTAATTGACCCGGGCACCTTTCCAGTCACACCCAAGAATCACACCATCTTACCATTGTGCCCGCGTCGAAATCATTTTGTTTTTATTTTTAGTTTTCACAAATATCATAGCACAAAGGCTGAAAAGGTAAGGTTATAATAATTTTGTGTGATCAAGGTTACCGACTAAGTCGATAACCGCCCAATTCTACCGGTATCTAAGCATTGCTAAGCATCATATCGCAAAGACAAATAAAAGGCCCTAAATCATTCACCGGCTCTAATTCACCAAGGAGAATAATATTCCTAAGGTAGTGGCAGGGTGAACAATTTCAGGAACAAAGTGCAATGGGATTAACTACCTCTAATCGACAAAATTACTTTGACACAAAAGCATGCATACATACAAGTTAAACAAAATATTAGACTTAAAAATAATGGGAATGAACTGATATGATCAAAGCGCTTGCCTTTGCTTTGTTAGCTATATACATCTTGTCACAGAGGATCACTCGATATCAACGCCATCTAACTAGTAAAAAGCGCCAAAGTTTAAAAACAAAGAAATAAACACGTAACGCCAAAAGATCCAAAAATTAACAACATAGAAGGTAGAATATGAATTAAGGAACAACAATTAGATGATACGAGAGATATTTAAATTAGTTTGGATTTCTTGTGCTTGATCTTTCCAAACTCATTTATTTTCCACGATAATCATACACCAAAATCAATCCTCTTATATATTCTATTCTTTAACAGACTTTGATGGTGATTGTGTGCACATCTAATGATTACAAGATATAATCACAATTTAATTAACTAACTATTCTATGCAACTATTACTGCTATAAGTTCATTTAGACCTACAAATTTGTTATCGGAGTCTTGACTAGCATAGCCCGACAATACAACTTACCAAAGTGCAACTTTAATTGTAAATTAATCAAGAAGACTAGTATTGATTCATCAACTACTAGAATTAGCCTTACCAGTCAAAGAGCCTAAAAGACACGATAGAAAGAGCAAGGGTGGAGCTTCGCTAGATGAGGTCCACAATACCGCCTTCGATCTATAACCAAGATTAGCTAATTACTTAATTAATTACCCTCTCTACTCAATATTTTTGTCAAAAAGGACTTGGCTGTTTTGGGGTGTTGTAAAATATCCTTGTCACTAGTTCAGCTACCCATTTGCTAAATCCATTTGACTGATCTAGTACTTAGTCATAAGGCCTACTAGCAATTGCATCTAGCCTGCCTCACTGTTCATGTTCAGGCACTCTGAATGTTGAGATGAATTCTGTTACTTGATGTATTGTTTAATTGATCTCCTTACTAGTTAAATTTCTTTCAAAAAGGCTAATTGAATCAATAAACCTCTTTAGGTACTAGCATCAGTAATGTCCTAAGTTCACTGTTAACTCAAATCTTCATGTAGTCAGGACATTTTCTAAGTACTTGTATTAGAAAGTCACTAGTCTATTGCCATCTTCCTAATTTTGCTCTTTGTTCAACTATCTCACAAATGCTTGCTGAACTGAAATGCCATCGTCTAAGCTTCTTTCTAATCCCATTATTCATTTGTTAAGCAATTTGGGGAATTCAACAACCATTACAAAGGTTTATTAGCCAATTGAAATTTCAAATTTTTAACTACCACTTCTCTGTTTATTTGGCTGACAAAGCTAATAAGCATTGTAAAAACATTTTTAACCACTGTACTTTGCTAACATCATGAGGTTTTGAAATTTGAATACTGCATTAATTTTTAATCCCACTCACTGATCCTATGATTTAGTATCTAATGGACTAACCTCATCACAATCCCAATCATATTCAGATTGCCTTGCTCGCTCCTACTAGAATCGCACTTCCTCCCTATGTATACAACTTACAACAGATGTGCTCAGTGAAAGAAATCGAGAACTCAACTTCTCCTTAACTAACTTTTCAAACCATTACACAAGCATGAGTGATCTAAGTAGTTTATCCCCAACTAAGCTAACCAAACAACAAACTTTCTAACTATCGCATTAGAATGCCCCACTAACCCTTTGTCGATTTGAACACCTACATACTTCTTTTACAGAACAACCAAAAGACAAAACAACACAGCTATATGAACTAAGTGCTACTGCAATAACAGGATCATTATCTGACAAAACTAATTACCTCCAGAAAAATCGCTCTGCTTAACCTTCAACAAAAGAATCTCATTACCTTGCCAACTAACTTCTCGTTCAATTGACAATTAGACTTGAGTAATAAGTTGACAAACGTAAACTCTGCTACCTTGAGAGAGTTGATTACACAGCTGAGTTCCATTTTTAGCGACAAACAGGAGCCGTTCAGAGAAGGAATTACAGGACCGGACCGACAGGGGAGGCTCGGCCAGTTTGGAGGCGACGCAGACGAAGTCGAGTGGCTGTGAGGGACGGGCGAGGCGAGCTCCACCTGCAGGCACACAAGACATGCTTTGAGGCATTTACCCAAACACATAGAGGGCAATCAAGGAGAAGCCAAAGGTAGCTCATCCATGGCCTGTCGCCGGCAGCGAGGGGGCAGCACGGGTGGTGTGCAGCTCCAGGGAGATCACGCACGTCGCTGTCGGCACCCTTGGCGGCGCTTTGTGCATGGGAGCCGGGCCGGCCAGCTGGGAGGAGGCGCAAGCGGCTCGGACGGGGAAGACCGGGAGGCGACGCAGCTCTGGTGACGCCATGGACAGGGAAACGTGAGGGAGCCGGCGCTGCTAGGTCGGGCGAAGGGAGACGGGAGGTATCAGCGGCAGCAGAGGGGGGCGCGCGCGAAATGGGCGAGGTGGTACCAGAGGAGGGAGAGCGCACGCGCGAGGAAGGTGTGCTCGGTGGGGAAGGCGGCGCAAAGACCGGATGGGGAGCGATGACGGCTGGAGGTGAGGGATGAGCCGGGGCAGTTGGGCGCCAGAGAAGAAGGGCCGCACGGGTGGCGGCGCCGGAGTGGGGAAACTGGGAGGCGGCCGGGGCTTGCTGAGATGCCAAAGGAGGGAGGAGCCGGCATGGGGAGGCCGCGCCGCTCGGTGGAGAGAAGAAAGGAAGACTGGCTTGATGATGCCTCTATGTAGGAAGCGGGCGGAGGAACCGATGGCGAAGGGTTGGCCAGGAGGTGACCGGGGTCGGCGGCACTGTGGCTTGGGGGCGACGCAAGGGCGGGTGGCTCGCGCATGGTCGAGACGTGGCAGCGAGCCAGAGGGGAGAGCGACGGAAGAGATAGAGGGCGGCAGCGGCTTGGCTCTCCTGAAGAAGAAAAGAGTTGGGTGCACAGGGGTTCGGGTGATGAGGTCCGGTGGCTTGGTTGGATCACCAACTAAGGTCGCACTGAGGAACAAGTGAGAGAGAGGAAAACTATGCTAAGGACCGAGGTAGGACTTTAGGGTTAGCAAAATAAATTCGGAGTTTTAAGTTCTGAACATGTCTTTGACCTAAGGTTTACTTTAGTAATATTTTACCGGGCAACATTTTAAGTTAATTTTGTTATGATGATTTAATGGTATCTGATTCTTTTAATTTTACAATTTTATGTTTCTAGGGTTTTCTATTTAGGGTTTTCGTTTCATACTTGATTGTCTTTGCAAAAGAAATGCAGATCAAATAACTCACAAAATTGCATAAACTGAACGACAACAGATAATCATACAAAAAGTTTTAAAAATCTCGTATTTTTGCATTTTGGAAATTTCGGGATGTTACAAACCTACCCCCCTTAAACAGAATCTCGTCCCGAGATTCCGGTAGTTCGGAAGTCGGAACGAAAGGCGGTGGCAACCTAGGTGGGTCTGATCACGGGGGTCACTTTTCGGATTTCGACGCGAGCCGAACTCAACTTCGAATCCGGAGAGGTTCTTCAGAAGTTTTAGGTCCTAAGTGGGAAAGCTTTGTTGAAGAATTTCTAATGTCCTTCTGATAAGTGTTTCCTAAGTGGTTCTTTTCAACTCTAAACGAAATGCACCATCTGTTGTCTCGATTTCCTTCAGAGATAGTGCTGGAAGAGCATGACGCAAAGATATCCGACGTTGTCGCCACATTTTCCTTTCCATTGCTTTGTTTAACCTTTCCTTTCTTGATTCAAGATAATTTGACATCATACTTCACGCCGTCTTCGGTAGTATGAAAGACGCGCTCCAATCGATCAAAAGGAACATCGATCGATAGAACGGAAAGACTAGTTAGATGGTAACCTAGTATCAACACCAGGATTCAGTGTAGAGAAGAGAAGTCAAGCAAGGTTTAAGGTGGTCTCGCTTAATCTCACCTCTCTAGTTCTATTTGCTTGGTGTCGATAGGAATTGCACAGGATGAATGCACGAGGGGATGCATGTGTGCAAATTAGTCCTACGGCAAATTTTAAATTTTGATTAGTGAGAGTGCAAATGCTCACATGTATGCCTACATGCTTCTTGTTCTATGCGACTTGATTAACATGACACGCTTGACTTAATTTAGAAACTATATGCATGATTAAAGTATGAGAATCAAGATGTCTAACAAGTAGTTTGAGGTATCTGCTACCCCCCTTAAACATGTTTGATGTATAAAGGATGAGAGAAGGAAAGAATGAACACAAGGTGAGGGAACAGGCACGGTGTATGCATTTTAATTCTAACATGTACTATCTACCCCAAAAGGTTCCGATATAGTTGCTGTACATGCCGTCCGTAGGCGATGTGCAACTACTTGGAACAAGGAGAGCATACGATTACAAAATCCAGCGTCTACAAGCTAAGTAATACCATTTAGGGTGTATATATTCTAAGAATAACCCTAATTTAACCCTAATATCGCAATAAGGCATCGTCTAGGGGAAATAGACATTACCCTAACCCAGTTGCAAACATACATAATAAGCAAGAAATGAACTCCAAATATTTGTAT
Source organism: Ampelocalamus luodianensis (assembly GCA_036346255.1). Lineage (NCBI taxonomy): Eukaryota > Viridiplantae > Streptophyta > Magnoliopsida > Poales > Poaceae > Ampelocalamus > Ampelocalamus luodianensis. The sequence continues at coordinate 52,138,319 of CM070625.1, read as the reverse complement.
GAAAGCATAAGACCAATAAGAAACCACAAGCAAAAGATTTGCTTTTCCAGACGACTATCTCGTATTGAATGAACGAGCAATCGTTTGAGACGAAAAATTTCAGAGCACAAATCAAGTTCTATCGCATCTAACGTGCATGGTAAAAACCATATAAGGGTGCATTAGGCACTAGCCATCTAATATCACATCTTACCCTTTTAATCCCATGAGTTTTAGTTGATTTATCATCTCATTTTTAACCCTAATGAACTAAGTGCTCGCAGTCCGAAACCCGTGCTTGCTGTCCAGGTCTTGTACCCGAGCTCCGAGATGAGTGCTTCAACTCTTCACAACCAACGCTCCATGTTTTTAACACTCATTATTCCCCAGACCAAATTTAACCGATAATCAACTAACTTTGAAAGGAGAAGAGAGGGGAACAACTTTTTCGAAAACTCAACAAGAATAAGGCAAGATGAGCAAGCTAAGATAGGTAAGGAGTAAAATCTGAGAACTTACTTAAGTTTTCATAACCCATTTGACATTTTGAAAATAAGTTTTTCAAAATATCCTAATGACGACCAAGCTAGGGGTTTCTACGGTCACAAGACAAACTGATACCAACTTTAGGACTCCGGTTTATTCGACTTGTAATGCTTAGCCTTCCATTGACCCTAGCATTACAATTCAAATAAACTAAGCCTCGAGATATGTATACTTCCTGAATACACACCCTGCTACAAAATCATGCATCAAAACCATACACAAGAGGTTACAATAATAAAACTACAATAAATACAAATGTAAAGAACTTACAAGATAAAAATAACAAACTACACAATGAAGCAAAAGCCATAAGATGGCGATAAATAAAAGGGCCAATTAGTGTGCCTTTACCCACAAGGCAACCAACCGGGCCGCCAAGCTAGTCGTCAAACCCGAAGCGCATCTCACAAAAGGGAAGCCCTTGGGGCTCACCTTCTTCCTCTGCAACAAAAACATTAAGCAAAACATCCGAGTACAAAATTGTTTTTGTACTGCAAGACCGACGTGTAAGGGTAATGTAACTATAATTAACTACATGCAAGCTTTATTTAGGTGGAGGGGGCTCGACTTACTTTTAGCAAAGCAAGTTTTCTTTGCAATAATGTAATAGTTTTGAAGGCGTTTTAACAATTCAATTTTTATTTGCGAAAAATAACAACGATATGAAGAAGTAGTAACAAAGACATCCCGAGATGACCAACCCAATGGCCATCACAACAATAGTATGAACGCCTGCTCATACCAACCCATCAAGTTTTAATTAAAATGTTGTAGTCTAACTCTCGATAAGCTTACCCAAGCGTGTCCATCACCTAGGACGAGGCTATTCGAATAGTTTTTAACCCCGCAGGTGTACCACTGCATCCACACTTTAGACCGCCTTTCCACCACCACTGTTAGCATACTTCCTTTGGTATGCGAGTGCACGCTAAGTCTAACAAGACGTTTTCCAATATTGTGTATTAACTACGAGCCGCTCGTATGGATAGAAATCCATACGCTTACATGGTAAAGCCGAAAAGACAACTACCCACTCGTGATAAAGCTGACAACTACCATGCTCCCACCTCCATCCCTCCCGCGACCCCGCGACCCGGAGCCAATACACGCCAAAGTACTAGGTCAAGAGAGGTCCCATACCCTCTAGTGTGGTTAGCACGAAATGCCCGGATAACAAAACTCACAAGATGTTCGGTCCTTAATTGACCGGGCACCTTTCCAATCCACACCCAAGAATCACACCATCTTACCATTGTGCCCGCGTCGAAATCATTTTGTTTTTATTTTTAGTTTTCACAAATATCATAGCACAAAGGCTGAAAAGGTAAGGTTATAATAATTTTGTGTGATCAAGGTTACCGACTAAGTCGATAACCGCCCAATTCTACCAGATCAAGCATTGCTAAGCATCATATCGCAAAGACAAATAAAAGGCCCTAAATCATTCACCGGGCTCTATTCACCCAGTGAGAATAATATTCCTAAGGTAGTGGCAGGGGTGAACAATTTCAGGGCAACAGTGCAATGGGATTAACTACCTCTAATCGACAAAATTACTTTGACACAAAAGCATGCATACATACAAGTTAAACAAAATATTAGACTTAAAAATAATGGGAATGAACTGGATATGATCAAACTGCTTGCCTTTGCTTTGTTAGCGATATACATCTTGCTGCAGAGGATCACTCTCGATATCAACGCCATCTAACGGTAAAAACTGCCAAAGCGAAAAACAGCAAATAAACACCAGAACGCCAAAAGATCCAAAAATTAACAACATAGAAGGTAGAATATGAATTAAGGAACAACAATTAGATGATACAGAGATATTTAAATTAGTTTGGATTTCTTGTGCTTGATCTTTCCAAACTCATTTATTTTCCACGATAATCATACAGTCAAAATCAATCCTCTTATATATTCTATTCTTTCGGCAGACTTTGATGGTGATTGTGTGCACATCTAACAGTTACAGCATATAATCACAATTTAATTAACTAACTATTCTATGCAACTATTACTGCTATAAGTTCATTTAGACCTACAAATTTGTTTTCGGAGTAATTGACTAGCATAGCCCGACAATACAACTTACCAAAGTGCAACTTTAATTGTAAATTAATCAAGAAGACTAGTATTGATTCATCAACTACTAGAATTAGCCTTACCACAAAGAGCCTAAAAGACACAGATAGAAAGAGCAAGGGTGGAGCTTCGCTAGATGAGGTCCACAATACCGCCCTTTCGATCTATAACCAAGATTAGCTAATTACTTAATTAATTACCCTCTCTACTCAATATTTTTGTCAAAAAGGACTTGGCTGTTTTGGGGTGTTGTAAAATATCCTTGTCACTAGTTCAGCTACCCATTTGCTAAATCCATTTGACTGATCTAGTACTTAGTCATAAGGCCTACTAGCAATTGCATCTAGCCCGCCTCACTGCTCATGTTCAGCACTCAATGTTGAGATGAATTTTTACTTGATGTATTGTTTAATTGATCTCCTTACTAGTTAAATTTCTTTCAAAAAGGCTAATTGAATCAATAAACCTCTTTAGGTACTAGCATCAGTAATGTCCTAAGTTCACTGTTAACTCAAATCTTCATGTAGTCACGACATTTTCTAAGTACTTGTATTAGAAAGTCACTAGTCTATTGCCATCTTCCTAATTTTGCTCTTTGTTCAACTATCTCACAAATGCTTTTGAATCGAAATGCCATCGCCTAAGCTTCTTTCTAATCCCATTATTCATTTGTTAAGCAATTTGGGGAATTCAACAACCATTACAAAGGTTTATTAGCCAATTGAAATTTCAAATTTTTAACTACCACTTCTCTGCTTATTTGGTCGACAAAGCTAATAAGCATTGTAAAACATTTTTAACCACTGCACTTTGCTAACATCATGAGGTTTTGAAATTTGAATATCGCATTAATTTTTAATCCCACTCACCGATCCTATGATTTAGTATCTAATGGACTAACCTATCACAATCCCAATCATATTCGATTGCCTTGCCTCGCTCCTACTAGAATCGACTTCCTCCCTATGTATACAACTTACAACAGATGTGCTCGTGAAAAGAAATCGAGAACTCAACTTCTCCTTAACTAACTTTTCAAATCATACACAAGCATGAGTGATCTAAGTAGTTTATCCCCAACTAAGCTAACCAAACAACAAACTTTCTAACTATCTCGCATTAGAATGCCCCACTAACCCTTTGTCGATTTGAACACCTACATACTTCTTTTACGTAACAACCAAAAGACAAAACAACACACTATATGAACTAAGTGCTACTGCAATAACAGATCATTATCCGACAAAACTAATTACCTCCAAAAATCGCTCGCTTAACCTTCAACAAAAGAATCTCATTACCTTGCCAACTAACTTCTCGCTCAATTGACAATTAGACTTGAGTAATAAGTTGACAAACGAAACTCGCTACCTTGAGAGAGTTGATTACACAATGAGTTCCATTTTTAGCGACAAACAGGAGCCGTTCAGAGAAGGAATTACAGGACCGGACCGACAGGGGAGGCTCGGCCAGTTTGGAGGCGACGCAGACGAAGTCGAGTGGCTGTGAGGGACGGGCGAGGCGAGCTCCACCTGCAGGCACACAAGACATGCTTTGAGGCATTTACCCAAACACATAGAGGGCAATCAAGGAGAAGCCAAAGGTAGCTCATCCATGGCCTGTCGCCGGCAGCGAGGGGCAAGACGGTGGTGTGCGGCTCGGGGAGATCACGCACGTCGCTGTCGGCACCCTTGGCGCGCTGTGCATGGGAGCTGGTCGCCACCGGGAGGAGGCGCAAGCGGCTCGGACGGGGAAGACCGGGAGGCGACGCAGCTCTGGTGACGCCATGGACAGGGAAACGTGAGGGAGCCGGCGCTGCTAGGTCGGGCGAAGGGAGACGGGAGGTATCAGCGGCAGCAGAGGGGGGGGTGGCCGGCGGCGCGAGCTGGGGCGGAGGTGGTACCAGAGGAGGGGAGAGCCGCACGGCGGAGGGGAAGGTGTGCTCGGTGGGGAAGGCGGCGGCAGCACCGGATGGGGAGCGCATGACGGCTGGAGGTGAGGGATGAGCCGGGGCAGTTGGGCGCCAGAGAAGAAGGGCCGCACGGGTGGCGGCGCCGGAGTGGGGAAACTGGGAGGCGGCCGGGGCTTGCTGAGATGCCAAAGGAGGGAGGAGCCGGCATGGGGAGGCCGCGCCGCTCGGTGGAGAGAAGAAAGGAAGACTGGCTTGATGATGCCTCTATGTAGGAAGCGGGCGGAGGAACCGATGGCGAAGGGTTGGCCTGTGAGGTGACCGGGTCGGCGACTCGTGGCTTGGGGCGACGCAGGCGGGTGGCTCGCGCATGGTCGACGTGGCAGCGAGCCAGAGGGGAGAGCGACGGAAGAGATAGAGGGCGGCAGCGGCTTGGCTCTCCTGAAGAAGAAAAGAGTTGGGTGCACAGGGGTTCGGGTGATGAGGTCTGGCTGGCTTGGTTGGATCAGCCAACTAAGGCTGCACCCGAGGAACAGTGAGAGAGAGAGGAAAAATATGCTAAGGACCGAGGTAGGACTTTAGGGTTAGCAAAATAAATTCGGAGTTTTAAGTTCTGAACATGTCTTTGACCTAAGGTTTACTTTAGTAATATTTTACCGGGCAACATTTTAAGTTAATTTTGTTATGATGATTTAATGGTATCTGATTCTTTTAATTTTACAATTTTATGTTTCTAGGGTTTTCTATTTAGGGTTTTCGTTTACAACAATAGTCTTTGGCAAAAGAAATGCGATCAAATAACTCACAAAAATTGCGCATAAACCGAACGACAATGTATAATCATACAAAAAGTTTTAAAATCTCGTATTTTTGCATTTTGGAAATTTCGGATGTTACGATTGAAATCGACGGTCACGATTAAACGAAGTTCACGGACAACCGATTGCCTCAGAACTGGACGGCTGGATTGAGATCCAACGGTCCTAATTTGTTAATGCAACCGAGGGTCCGAATGCTCACATGAACGTGGGCGAGCGATTTGAATCTAACTACCGAGATTGCACGCGCTTTCAAAATGCGCTCTGCAGCTAGGTGGTTCAACCGAGTCAAGTGGCTCTGACTCGAGCCCGACTCAACCCAATGAATAGTGAGTCACTTTAGGTGTTAAATTAAAGTGAGACTTTTGAGGATTTATTTGGGGTAGCAAAATAACTCCAAAAATTCTGAAATTTTTACAGGAGCTTGCTGACTGAGACATTGACCTTGTATAAAATTTTCAGAGGTTTTTATGCATTGTATTTTCCTCCAAAAATTCTACAAGGTACTGGTTTTGTGTTTGACTGAGAGCCAAACAGTTTGATCCCTCTAAAATATTCAAACAATTTCTAAAAATTGTGAAATTTTTCAGAGGGTCACGCATCGTCCCAAGAACTTAGGAAAAATTTTCCTGTGAGATGATCACAACATTTGACAAGAATGTTTTCAAAGGAACAAGATTTGGGTCAAGGACTTGTGACTTTGTACTTCCATAACCTTTTGTACAATACTTGTTCAGTACACAAAGGAAATACATGATGTAAGAAAAAGTTTTAATTTCTACTCATTTTCTTACATTTGAAACACAAGCCCAAAATTGGGATGTTACACTTCTCGTCACTAAGGTAGCTTCTTATTAGTCCTTAGTGGCTCTAGCACCGCTTCCTAGGTTTGCAGCGGAGCTCATCGCGATTTTCATGTTTAGCAGTAGGGTTCCATTTTTGTTTCTCCGGCTAGCCGGCGTTCTAGTCCCACACCGCCGGCGAGAATGCCGCCATTAGGTTCGTAGTGCTATTGCGGTTCTATTTTAGTGCTTGGTTGGCGCCGCCTGCCGTTGTCGTGGCGTTTAGCGTTGAAGTCGCCGGTATTTTGCCGAGGAGCTCTGTTGGTCATATGTTTAGGACATATTAATTGCTTAATGATTACTAATCATTAGTTATTAATGATGTCTTAATCGTTGTCGTTGAGCCACTGACCAGTGGGCCCAACATTCTTAAATCACCCGCTGGCGCGTTCCCGCGCTGTTCCGAGAGCTTAATCATTGACTAATTAATGTGTCGGCATTTAATCGCTGTCGGAAATCACCTCTGGGTCGCTGACTTGTGGGCCCGAGGGGTTAAAATCAAATTTCGAAGTCATTAGTGTCTATTTAATGTTAATCATTAATGGCATTAATCCGCCCTAACCGCCACTCTTTGTCGCTGACATGTGGGCCCAGCTGCCTCGTGGCACGTGGGTTAAAACGCTGCGGTCGTGACCCTAAGTCACCGGCATGCGGTCCCACGATGTTAGCATCTCTTTGAACTTCGACCTTAGCCACCGTTCGTTTTTAGATCCGCGCCCGCATCTTTGTATGCATTCGACCTCCGATGACTTGATCATTTCGACCGCCGATCTTGCGATCAACGGCCGAGATCGTATGCAATCGGACCTTCCGACCGCTGGTGCACTGGATCGCCCATCCGCAGATCGCGCTGGGATTGGCCAAGCAACCGCACCGCCCGATGGATTTTAGATCGAGGTGGATAAGTGTCCACGCCTTATTCTACTTTTGGAATTTGTCGATTTGAAAGTAGTTATTTAACATCCAAAATGATATAAAACTTTAGAAACTCATAACTAATTCATTTTAATCGCTTTTAGATAATTCCAATCAGTAATAAATTGTGCTATCACTTAAGTTTATTGTAAAATGGTTTTAAGCATGTTCCAAAGAGCGTAAAATTGTATAACTAGTAATAACTTGATTTGTCATTTTGAATATTCCAAATAGATTTAACCTTGAAAATGCATATCTTTTCTCAGATAAATCCAATTTGTGCAAAATCAATTTTGTTAAATTCATCTGTTAGTATACTTTCATATGGAATAGGATTTGAGCATGTTCACAATTCAGTAAAATGACTTGCATTAGATTTACAACTTAGAAAATCATAAGTAAGTGTGTATAACTCCAAGTTTAGTAAACTCAACTTTGCTGTTATTAGGTGTTATAATCTACCTGCTATAAAAATTTCTGCATCTTAGATCATTCTCGGAAAATTTCGTCATGAATAAAGTGCTATTTATTAATTAGGTTGTTATAAGGTCGAGAAAGAGTATTTTGTTCATATCTTTTGCATGCTTAGTCCAAATTGCATGATTCTTGTTCCTATCTCTGCCTAAAATCATTCCCTAGCTGTTGTGTAAGTTTCATTAGTTTTGGATGTATTTTGCTGTTGGAGTTTTATTTGGTGTTCTTCGCTCTTATTTGCTTATCGCTTTTTGCGTTAGGGTTCCAAGATAATTTTATTGTGATTTTGAGCCACACAGCCCATCGATCTCAGACTTCACCAGCAAGTGATGTAGCATTCATTTGATCATATTGTCCCTACTATTTTCAAATTCTATTATGTTGTTTGCAAATTTATGTATGCATTGCTATGTTGTTTTAAACTATTGTCGATAGTCGCCTACTAGATGCATTATCGTGAAGAAATGTTTATTCCTCTACTATCAAGCCTAGGTTACTTGTCTGTGATTTTGGGTTCACTGGATGGACCCTTGTCACTTAGTAGTTTACGTGTCATTATGCTTAGCCATGCTTAGTTATCGGTAGAAATGGGTGGTTATCGATTTGTCGATAACCTTGATCACACAAATCAGATAATATGTATATTTCAGCCTTGTGCTTTGTCTAAATTGCAAAACTAAAACGAAAATGAAAACAATTTAGACTTGGGCACAATGGTAAGTCGTGTGATCTTTTGGGTGTGAATGGATTGGTGCCCGGTCAATTAAGGACCGAACTACTTGTGAGTATCTCATTATCCGAGCATTACAAAGCGTGCTAACAACCACACCGAGGGATATGGGACCTCTTAGCCGAGTACTTTGGGTCGTGTTAATTGATGAGTCGCGTGGTGGGTTGCATATTTGATTATATGCAACATGGACACGTTGTAGGAGAGGAACACCACGAGGCCGGTGTATCTTGCTCCACGATGGGTCCTTGTGATCCATATTTCTCGGCAGATCACTAAGGATTAACCCCATACGTATGCCTCTTGATTAGCATATTCCATTGGAAAGGGTTCAGAGGACTTAGCCGTGCACAGATACCAAAGGAAGTGTGCTTAATAGCTTGGCAAAAAGGCGGTCTCAAGTGTGGGTACATTGGTACACCCGCAGGATTAAAACTATTCGAATAGCCTCGCCCTAGGTTATGGACACGCTTGGATAAGCTTTTCAAGAGTTAGACTACAACCTTTAAAATTAAAACTTGATGGGTGGTATGAATCGGATTCATGCTATGTTGTGGTGGCTTTTGGGAAGTCACTTCTAGGTGGATACTTGTTACTTATGTTTACTCGCTGTTATTTAAATGCTTAAAAACAGATTTTACAAACTGCTCAATCTATTACAATATTGCAAATGAAACTTGCTTTATGCGTCCAAAGAACCATATAACCACATTCCTTTGATACAACTTTCATGTAGCTATGTATAGGCTTGTTACTGTAAGTCTTATAGTACATTTTTGTACTCACCGCTTTGCTTGTGTTGTGCAGAGGATGATAGTGAGTCCGATGGACCTCACTTTTGTGAGTTGTGCCAGGCGTTTAAGGGGCGATTAGCTTGGCAGCCTGGCCGGTTGCCCCGTGGTGTTATGTGGCTAACCGGTCGCTCTTTTTGGTTTGAGCCATCTTATGGCAACTTTGCTTCCGCTGTTACTCATTTGGTACTTATGTCATTTGGCTCATTGTTCTCAGAATAACTTATATTATGTATGTCTTTGGTAGACTTGTTATATTCTCGTTGTATGGAAATGATGCATGCTTTGATTTGATGTATGTGTGCCGCTTGTTCGGGAGGCACATGTTCATCGAGACGCGGATTATTCTATTTGTGATACTAGAACCAGTGGAAGGTTAAGTATTACAAGTTTAATAAACCGGTCTCACAAAAGGAAAGTCGAGGATTTGAATCGACGGCCAAGATAAAAGCGCCTTTAAGTTTAAAATGAAAAGGAAGCGCTCGTTGGATCGGGAATGAACGGTGGAGATCAAAAGGGCTCCGAGTCGTCCGAATGCACACACCGATCTCGACCGTTAGATCAAGATCCAACGATGGAGATTAAAACGCACACGTGGACAACTCGCGGGTGTTATAGCCTCGCCGCTCGATTGAAGATCGACGCTCACATCACGCGTGGATTCGGGCGCGCCGCGCGGCGTGGTGGGCGGACCACTTGCACTGGGTTGGACCCAACCGCATAAGTTTGAGTCGCTACAGTGCTAGTGTTTGGGTTTAGACTAGGTTTGTTGACCAGACCCTATTCAAAGGCTCAAAGGTTTGACTGGGCTTTTAAAAATAGCAAATAAATTTGTAAAATCATGAAATTTTTACTGAGGCTACCTGGGATGATATATTTCCAGATAAATTTTAAAATCACATTATCACTTTGTAAAATACATAAATAATTACTTAGCCCAAAGTGTTTATTTAAAGACAAATATTTTCTTTAAGCCAAAATAATTTCTAAAAATGCAACAAAATGATTTTCAACCAAGATAATTTATTTAAGCTTTAATGAAAATATTCTCCAGTCAAAACACAAGTTGTAACTTGTATTTCCTTTAAGACTTCAAATGGGTTTTGGACTTTGGCTAAAAGGAAGGTTTTAATTGGTAACATACAAACCCAAATTGTAATTATGAGCAAGAATGCTATGAACAATATTCCATTCTGCTCATAAAGCATTTTATCACTGTTTATAAAATTGGGGCTGTTACAAACCTACCCCCTTAAGAAAATCTCGTCCCCGAGATTTCGGGAAAGGTGGAGGATAGAACAATGTGAGATTGAAAGGATTTATAAGGAAATTCAACATCTGTTGTCTTGATTTCCTTCAAAGATAACAAAGAAGAACTTTACATAATAACACAGTGTTATTATTACATCTTTGTTTACATTGCTTTGTTTAAACTTTCCTTTCTTGAGCCAAGGAAAGTTCTAAACAATAAAGAGATGGGGGTGCTCGATCTGCATCAGATCTTCGCGCTCCCAAGTGGCTTCATCCTCAGAATGATTAGCCCACTGAATTTTCAAGAACTTAACAAAGACGATTCCTTGTCTGCGCTCCATTGTGTCGAGGATACGACGGGTTGCTCTTGATAGGAAAGGTCGAGTTGGAGATCAAGATGCTCATAAGTAGTTGCCTCAATAGGAACTCGAAGACATTTCTTCAATTGAGACACATGAAAAGTATCATGCATCGCCGAGAGGGATTCGTAGTTCCAATTGATAAGCTCTGACTCCTCGCTTTGCAATGATTGGAAGGGTCCGATATAACGAGGTGCTAGCTTCCTTTTACCCAAAACGATGAGTACCCTTCATCGGTGACACTTTAAGATAGACATGATCATCTACCTCAAAGCTTAATTCACGACGACGATGATCAAGATAGCTCTTCCGACGAGATCGAGCGGTTTCAAACAATCTCGAATCGATTTAACTTGTTCTCTTCGGCTTCCTTCACCAAGTCCGACCATAGAATGATCTTTCACCGCACTTTGACCAATTCAATAGAGTCCTACAAGCTCTCCCATACAAGGCTTCAAAAGGTGACATTTGAATACTTGCTTGGTAGCTATTATTGTAGGAAAATTCCACAAATGGCAAAGATTTCTCAGCCTTTGCTATAAGATAACACATAGGCTCAAGAAGATCTTCCATTACTTGATTCACTCTCTCGGCTTGACCACTAGTTTGAGGATGATAAGCAAGATCAAAGAGAGTTCAGTTCCATAGCCTGATGAAGACAATTCCAAAAGTGGGAAGTAATTGAGGCCACTATCAAACAATGACCTTGGGAACACCATGAAGACAAACAATTCTAGCAATATAAAGCTCTGCTAGCTGCTTGCCACTAAAGATGGTTTTGACAGGAATAAAATGGGCCACCTTTGTTAAACGGTCGATGATTACCCAAATGGCATCGGACCCATTGGAAGTTTTGGGAAGACCAGTAACAAAATCCATACCGATCTCTTCCCACTTCCACTGCGGAATAGGCAAAGGTTGAAGGGTACCAGCTGGCTTCAGATGTTCAACTTTAACCCTTTGACAAATATCACATTCAGCAACATACTGAGCAATTTGCCTCTTCATTTGGCTCCACCAAAATGTTTTCTTCAAATCCTGATACATCTTGGTACTTCCAGGATGTAAAGAAAACTTAGAATTATGAGCCTCTCTGAGGATTAGACCCCTCAGTTGAGGATCTACAGGTACCACCAAACGGTTGCGATACCGAAGGATCCCACGGTCACCTTCAGAAAACTCGTTGGCTTTGCCTGCCTTCAAGTTTTCCTTGATTTCGGCTACCTCGGCATCAGTTTTCTGGGCCTCAAGAATCTGAGCTTCTAATGTAGGCTCCACTTGCAATGCAGCGAGAAAACCTTCTTCCACCAATTGAAGACTTAGGCGCTGAAAATCAGCACACAAGTCCTTGGCCGCAGGTAGAGAGGATATGCAGTTGCACTGTGACTTTCTGCTTAAAGCGTCTGCCACAACATTGGCTTTACCAGGATGATAATGAATACCCATGTCGTAGTCCTTGATCAATTCAAGCTATCTTCTTTGCCTCATATTCAAATCAGATTGAGTGAATATGTACTTTAGGCTTTTATGATTAGTATAGATCTCACAACGATTACCGAGCAGGTAATGTCGCCAAATCTTCAATGCATGGACTACGGCAGCCAATTCCAAATCATGAGTAGGATAATTAACTTCATGAGGGCGCAACTGCCTAGATGCATATGCCACAACTCGGCCTTCTTGCATAAGCACACAACCAAGCCCATGGCGAGATGCATCACAATAAATGTCGAAGCTCTTAAGAACATTCGGAAGAGTGAGAACTGGAGCTTTAGTCAAGAGAGTTCTCAAAAGCCGAAAACTCTCCTCACACTTAGCTGACCATTCAAATTTCTTCTCTTTCTGCAAAAGCTGAGTCAAAGGTCTAGCAATTTTGGAGAAATTTTCAATGAACCTACGGTAATAACCCGCAAGTCCAAGAAAACTTCGGATCTCAGGGACACTCTTGGGAGGCTTCCAATCTAGTACATCTTGAACCTTGCTTGGATCGACAGCAATACCTCCTTCGGATAACACATGTCCCAAAAATGCAACTTGTCTGAGCCAGAAAGCACACTTGCTAAACTTAGCATATAGTCGATGCCGACGGAGTGTTTCCAGCACAAGCCTCAAATGTTGTTCATGGTCTTTATCAGACTTGGAATAAATAAGAATGTCATTAATGAACACGACAACGAACTTTTCCAAGAAATCCATGAACACCGAATTCGTAAGGTTCATGAAATAAGCTGGAGCATTGGTCAGACCAAAGGACATGATAGTATACTCGTACAAACCGTAACGAGTAGAGAAAGCTGTTTTAGGAATGTCCTCAGCTCTAACCTTGATTTGATGATAGCCCGACCGCAAATCAATCTTTGAAAAGACTCGGGCACCAACCAACTGATCAAAAAGATCATCAATGCGAGGCAAAGGATACTTGTTCTTGATGGTGACCTCATTTAACGGATGATAATCCACACACATCCGCAAAGTGTTGTCTTTCTTTTTGACAAAGATTGCCGGGCATCCCCAAGGTGAGGAACTTGGTCGAATAAATCCTTTGTCAAGTAATTCTCCAAGTTGTGCCTTTAATTCAACCAATTCGTTGACAGGCATTCGATAAGGACTCCTGGATATAGGAGCAGTTCCAGGGACTAGTTCAATTACGAACTCCACTTCTCAGTCTGGTGGCAATCCGGGAAGGTCCTTAGGAAAGACATCAACATACTCACAAACAATTGGTACTGACTCCAAAGAAGGAGTGGTATCAACTTGGTGAACACAAAGATGAGAACCCATTGTCCTGGATTGAAAAACGACTGAAGTGCCGCTTTCATTAGTTAAAGAAATGGATTTATGGGCACAATTAATTTGCCCAATGTTCTTGGATAACCAGTCCATTCCCAGGATAACATCCAACCCTTTAGAATCTATGACAATCAAATCAGCCCAAAAGTCTACCCCTTCAATATTTATGTTGACATTACGGCAGACTTGATCAGTCATAAAGGCTGATCCAGGTGAATGGATGATATGGGGTGGATGAAGATGATGCACAATTAAATGATGTTGAGTAGCAAACTGCCTACTGACAAATGAATGGGATGCTCCAGAATCAAATAAAACAACGGTAATGCTGAAATTAACTAGGAGCATACCAAGAACAACTTCAGGAGTGACAGCTGCTTCCTTAACAGTAATCTGATTCACGCGACCTCGAACCGGAACAGGGTGAGGCTTGACCACGGTCGGGGAAGGTGGGGTAGGGCGCACAATAGCTGGAGATGGTGAAATAGGTGGTATCCCTTGAGCCTTGGCATAGTACTGATTGGCGAAATGCCCGGCGCCACAATGGTAGCATATAACTCCCGGCTTGACAAGAACAACGATGGTGGCGGTTTCCACTAGGTCTTGGCTGATTAGTGGAAGAAGATGGACGAGGGTCAAACACTGCCAGTTTTGGTGAAAATGGAGCCGATGCTCGCGGTGGTCTAGGCAACCACATGCGAGGTCTTGGCGAACTGCCACTAGGAACAAACTGAGAAGTCCTCTGTCGCTTGCGTGACTCCTCCAAAGCCTTGCTCTTGCTTTCGGCCACAATAGCCTTGTTGACAAGATGGGAGAAATTTCTGAAGTCATGTAAAGCTACAGCCATCTGCAATTCCTCAGATAGCCCATTCAAGAACCGGTTTCGACGACGAAGGTCAGTCGAAACATCATCAGGGGCATATCTGGCAAGGAAGTTAAACTCATGAAGGTACTCAGTCACAGACTTTCGCCCTTGCTTGAGAGCGAGGAATTCCTGTTGTTTGATCATCATGACTCCCTCAGGAATATGGGCTTCACGAAAAGCCTCCATGAACTCATCCCAAGTAGGGACATGTCCAGCAGGCTGAATGGCAAAAAGATTATCCCACCATATGCTAGCCGACCCATCAAGTTGATAACTGGCAAAAAGGACCTTCTCCCTCTCCGAACATTGAGCAATTAGCAGCTTCTTCTCAATGGTCCGAAGCCAGTCCTCAGCTTCCATGGGATCTTGAGAGCTGGAGAACACTGGCGGGTTAGTCCGCTGAAATTCAGCAAGACTGCCCTGCACATGATGACCTCCTGCTCTGACGGCCGGTGCAGCAGGG